>JARHVA010004237.1:390000-990000 GCA_037957365.1 Torreya grandis | reverse complement strand
CTCTTTCATGGTATCAAATCCTTATTCAAGTATCCATTACTTAGCATGATCCATACTTTTGGATCTATTGTTGTGTTGGTCATATGGTTCCTTTTACAGCTCTACTTATGAGAGGAAACCTACATATCTATGGTTTATCCTCCTCATCTATTTGCTTAGTATTTGGCTTAGGCATTAGCATGTCTTTTGTTTGCATCATTTGTTTGAGTTTATTTGCAGATCTATAAGGTGTCATCATATTTTTTTATAAAATTGTTTTTCAAAGGAGTTTACACGATGTCAACACATTCCCTTATTTTGTGGATCTAAAGAGCTGAATGTGCCTTTTTCGGAATGACCTACCCATAATTTATTATCTTAGGAGAACACCATCCCTACGTAATATTAGAGCTTTACATTTTTTTTATTTTAACTTTCCATTAATCACACTAGCATTGATTATGTATTGAGGTGATCTATTCTACGAAGCAACTACCATCGATGGTCTCTTGCCTTCTAATGACTACAACATAGTTTATATGACATTGAAACAAAGGCCATGTGACAAATTTTTTTTTGGTAGGACACTAGACCATGCATCCTCTTAGATATCCATAATATGCTTCTCTCCACATGGTTGGTATGATGGGTTGAGTCAAGCCAACACAATCACATTGATTTGTTTCAAAATGCTAGTTTCATTTAACAAGTTGAGTTCATGCACACAAAGGTTTATTTTTTCCACTATGGAATATAGCTCATTTTGTGTGAGCATTTTTCCTTTATAATATCCCTCACTCATTGTTAGATTAGCTCACAAGTTTTCAATAGGGTGGCATGCATGCTAGGTAAGAGATCGGTTAGTAGCTCTTTTTTGGATTAGTGTAGGGATTTTGACTTATATTCAATGATGACTGATTTGAACATGAGTAGGCCATCTAGATCAAACTTTGTACATATTACAATCCCATCCATTCTTGTAATGAAATTAATTCAACAATAAAGTAGAATAGCATAAATAGATCCAAATATGACTGAAATATATCAAAATATATGATAATAGATAAGCCACTTTGAGGGGAAAACCTCCACAAACTTTAATAAGAGCGGAATTTATAATATGATGATAAACAATTACGCACTACCTCTTATATATAGTCTATTTAGGCCATGGTTACTCCATAGGCTGACCTACTAACCAAATTAATGCATAGATAAATGTTATATAACATCAAAGAAAGATAAGTAAGCCACAAGTCAGCTATTCCTATCCTCATACATGTGATAGGTTAGGGGCATAACATGCCCTTCCCCTTCAAACCAACATTGTCCTAAACATTGAAAAACTCTAAATGTTATTGTAGAAAATCTTCACCTTCCCAAGTTGTATTTTCACTTCTCAGGTTCTTCCACTTGATCAGTTATTCCCTAATCTCTCTGGTTCTCAACCTCTTAGTATGTGTTTGGAAGATCTTCTCTGGTTCCAAAATGACTCATCCTTCTTCATCTAGTTTTAAGAGCTCTGTCTGGGCTAAAACTTTCTAAACAATGACCTTCTTGAAATAGGAAACATGAAATAATATGTGTATGTGAGATGAATGAGGTAACTCGAGCTTGTAAGCCACACTTCCAAATTTTTTTACAACCTGATAAGGGCCATAATACTTAGGAGCAAGTTTGTTGTCCTTTTTTTATTACTTCAAGGACATCTACTTATAAGGCTATAAACATACAAATACCTAGTCACCCACCTAAAAATTTCACTCACTACGGTGTTGATCTATTTGTTGCTTCATCATGTTTTGTGCCAAGGCCAAATTCTCTCTCAAACTAGCCAAAACATCTTGTTGATGTTGAATGTGCTCCTCCACATCTCAAACCTTAGTTTGCACCTTTAATGAAGAAGTGATGGAAGGTGGATGGTAACCATATAGTGTTAGAAATGGAGACATTTTAGAAGAGGTATAGAAATATGTGTTATACCACCATTCTACAAGTGGTAACCATTTAATCCAATGTTCCTATTCATTTGATACAAAACAATGGAGATACCCTCTAAACATTTGTTAACCACTTATATTTGTCTATCAGATTGGGGGTGGTAAGATGAGCTATGAGCTAGCTGAGTACCCAAATAGGAAAATAGTTCAGTCCAAAAATTACTAGTGAAAATAGGATCATGATCACATACAATTATTTTTGGGGTTCTATTTAATTTTAGAACTACTTCCAGAAAAATAGCTACTACTATACTTGTTGAAAATGGGTGTGACAAAACACATGAATGGGCATATTTTGTAAGCCTATCCACAATGACCAAGATAAAATTCTTACCTTCAGAACAAGGCAACCCTATGATGAAATCCATGGAAACCTCCTTCCACCTTTGACTAGGAATTGCTAATTGTTGTAACAGACCTGGGGTCTTTACTATCTCAATTTTATTTTATTGGCATATCAAGCATTCTACCAAAAACCTTTTTACATCTCCCTTGAGTCCTTCAAAAAATAATTCTTTCTTAATTTTGTGATAAGTTTTCAATAACCCTGAGTGTCCTCTAATTGGAGATGCATGCAAATCTGCAAGAATCTTATGCTTAAGCTCTAAATTTCTGCACAAGTATAACCTACCCTTATACCATAGGACATTACCTTTCTATTCAAATTTTTCAAAGGCTAAATTACCTTACTAGAGATTATGAATTAGAACCTATGTATCTTTGTCTTGCTCCCATTATAACCTAGATTCATCCACCCAACCTATTTGCAACATGGACATTGCACAAAGTAATGCTTTTGTGGATGTATCTCATCTAGATAGCGCATTAACCACTACATTATCTTTACCTTCTTGTAGATGATTTCAAAATCATAACCCAACATTTTAGCTACCCACTTTTGTTGTTCCTCAGATGATAATATTTTCTCTAAAAAGTATTTGAGACTATCATGATCTATTTTCACCTTAAAGTGTTTGCCAATTAGATAGGGCCTCCATTATTTAACTGCATGAAGAATAAGAATCATTTCTTTCTCATAGATAGGTTTTTGTAGATTCTTACCTTTAAATTTTGGACTCTCAAATGTAATGGGTCTTCCTTCCTACATTAGTACTACTCCAAACTCGGATCCAAAAGCATCACATTCAACATTGAATGTCTTTAAGAAGTCTAGAGTAGCCAAAACTAGAGTGGTACACATAACTAATTTTAGTTTCTCAAATGCTTTGGTGGTGGCATCATTCTAATGGAAGGCATTCTTATTTATCAATGTAGTGAGTGGAGTCGCTATGCTACCATAACCTTTCACAAATATTTGGTAGTAACTTGTTAGTTGTAAGAACCCTTGAAGGTTTTTGAGAATTTTTGGCATGGCCCATTCCATTATAGCTTTGATCTTCTAGGGATCAACTTTGACACCTTCATGGGAAACAATGTGACCTAGGTACTCTACCTCCTATACTCCAAAAGCACATTTGGATGGCTTTGCATAAAGTTGATGCTTATCCAAAACTATCAATGCTTGTTTCACATGTTTTAGATGTGCTTCCCATGTCTGAATATAAATCAATATGTCATCAAATAAAACCAGCATAAACTTCTTTAAAAAAGGCCTAAAAATAATGTTCATCAATCTCTAAAAATTAGATGGTGTATTTGTAAGACCAAATGGCATTACCAAAAACTCATAATGGCCCTCATGCATTCTAAAAGTAGTTTTATGAACATCTTCATCCTTGATTCTAATTTGATGGTACCTTGAGCGAAGATCCAATTTTGTGAAATAATTAGCACCATGCAACTCATCAAGTAAATCATCAATTAATAGAGTAGGAAACTTATCTTTGATGGTGTACTTGTTGAGTTTCCTATAATTTGGGTACATCCTCCATGTGTCATCCTTCTTCTACACCATGACCACTGGTGATGAATATGCACTTTGGCTATGCTTGATGATCCCTACCTCTAGGATCTCATGGACCATATTTTTGATTTCACTCTTTTGTGCATATGGATATCTATATGGTCTAATATTTGGTGTTTGACTCCCTAGAAGTAGTTGAATGGCATGATCATGTTCTTTTTTTGGTGGTAGTCCTTTTGGCATGGCCCTCAAAATAGATGGGTGGTCATCAAGAAAAATCTATGGATCAGGATGTGTAGATGCCTGTGTGGGTTAAAATTCTATGGAATATAATCATGCAATTATTCCCTCCACCCCCTTTTTTAGCATCTTGGTCATCTAATGTGAACTAATCAATTGTGGATATTTTTCTTATAATCCACATAGTTAAATTTTCCTACCTTGAAAATGAAAGCGCATGAATCATTCATAAAATTTCATCTCAATGGTACCCAAGGTTGTGAGCCATTAGACTCCCAAAATAATGTCCGTGCTACCCATGGGAATAGAAAACATAGGAAAATCAAGATTGTACTTAGCCATAACAAGCTTAATACTATGGCATTTGCCTGAATAATTAATTATGCCACCATCTACAATCATGACATGAAATTCTAGTGCTAGGTAGATGAAAATGTTCAATCGAGTGGCCAACTTATGGTTGATGAAGTTATGTGTGCTCCCTGAATCAATCAACACTATCACCTTTTGTTTCTTGAGGAAACCCACCACCTTAAGAGTTTGTGAAGTGTTAATCCCTACAAGTTCATGATAAGAGATTGTAGGTTGGGAATCTTCAGGTACCTCCTCTATCTCTTCCTAATCATCATTGGAGGCATCATCTTCTTCTTCATGTTCATTGAATCCCTAAATGTAGAATAACTTCTTCTCAACACATCTATGTCCTTTGATCCACTTACTGTCACAATTGAAACATAATCATTTTGCATGCTTCTCTTTAATTTTTTGTAGGGTCAATCTAGTAGCTGGAGGAAATGTTGGTGTTGATATGCTATAATATTTGAAGTGAGTGAATGGTTACTTCTTGTTGGCTATTAATTTTTCCTTAGATCTATGTGCCATGATAATAAAATCAAAAATCTTAAGTGGATTAAATATGCATACCTCATGTTGAATGTGGTCCTTGAGTCCACCCAAAAATAGGTCATTCAATTTCTACTCAGAAATTGTCTCCACACGTAAGGATAGGTTATAAAAATGATGAATATAATCCTTGATGGAGCCATTCTATCATAATTTTGATAGTTGTTTGAAGTAATTCTCTATCACACTATTGCAATAGTGTAATTGTAGCTCCTCTATAAAAATTGACCAGGGGACACTAAGAGTCATCTTCTTCTTTTGAGCACACAACCATTGATACCAAATGAATTGATCAGGTTCAAGATACAAGGATGCCATGGTAACCTTCTATCCACTTGGGATTTAATGTAGATTGAAAAAATTCTCCATTTAGTTGATATAATTGAGTGGATCTTTTCCATCAAATTTGCGTGTATCCACCTTTGGTAACAGGTTCCTCTATGGTAATGTAGTTAGATTTGAAATAGACTGGTTGAGAGAACCACCCTAGTGGGGTTATGTAATAGTGACTGAATATTTTTCAAATCCATCATGATATCTACCAAACTATCTTGTATGGATTTCATATTAGATTGTATGCCTTGCACCTCGCTTTGAATGCCTTGCACACTATAGTCAAGTTGGCTCACTATATGATTTATGTCAGAGAACCCTGGTATAAAGGATATAGTATATCCCCATTCTAACTCCATCTCTTCCTTGTTAGGACTTTTACCTGGAGTTTTATCACCCTTTCCTCAGCCTTGAGTTTGTGGACCTACCATAAAAGGGATTTACGATGTCGATCCTGATTGGCACTTTTGACTCAACTTTGACCAAGAAATTTTGGAATTATGTCAGCCTCAAATAAAAACATACAAAGAAGATACCCTGTCTAAATTTTTCTAAGCTTTCAAAAAATTTAAATAAATCATAAAAATTCTTTGAATTGTGCACTATAGAGCAATTTTATTAAAAAAATCCTAAAATGGTGATATCTTTTGTAAAATAGATCCAAATGAGTTGAATTTTTAATGGAAGCATAGTTTAATGATTTTGCACCTCTAGTAAAAAAATTGTAGAGAAATTCTAAGCCATTTTTTAGATATAGTGAAATTTAAAAAATTAGGGTTTCACCCACAAGATTGCCCAAATCGTAGCTCTGATAACACTTGTAATGAAATTACTTCAATAATAAAGTAGAATAGTATAAATAGATCCAAATATGACTGAAATATATCATAATTTATGATAATAAATAAGCCATTTTATGGGGGAAACCTCCACAAGCTTTAATAAGAGTATAATTCACAATATGATGATAAATAATTACCCACTACCTCCTATATATAGTCTATCTAGGCCATGGTTGCTCCATAGGCTGACCTACTAACCAAATGAATGCATAGAGAAATGTGATATAACATCAAAGAGGGATAATTAAGCCATAAGTCATCTATTCCTATCCTCATACATGTGATAGGTTAGGGGTGTAGCAATTCCTCATGGCCTTTCCACCCCTATTTAAATGGCATGATACATCTATAACTTAGTTTTACCTGTTAATGGCATCCCAAACTTGTTGATGGCATTTTGCATCTATTTATAGACTTGTATGAATATATAAACCAACATTTGGATAATGGTAGATTTGGTTGATTAAAACTAGGGTTTCCTCTCTCATGGTAATTCTTAATTTCTTTCTCCTCGTAAAGCTATGGTTAAACCAAATTCGTGCCCTAAAATCTAATTTTTATAATAACTTGATTTTATTATTTTATCCTCTTTCTAATTTTATTCATAGAGATGCACAAATGGATACATAGGTGGGGTGGCTAAGGCTTTAAATATATTTTTAAGTCAAACTATCTTTTTTTTTTAAAATTCCCTCAAAACAACATTATTCTACAAAAGATGTATATGGGAGAGTGGACAAATTAGATAAAGACCTGGCATAGTCTTAGAAGAGGTTAGGATCCCAATTCCAATATTTTGGAGCATTTAAGTTTTTTGTGCAAATTTTCATTAATGATGGGATATTTTGGAACATTTAGATTTTTTGTGAAAATTTAATTAAAATAAGCCATTAATGATGGAAACTTGATTATGTAATAGCTTTTGATTGGTATCTCAAAATTGAGAAATGTCTTTTTTCAAAATTCCATGTTTTTTAATTTCACACACATTGGTCCTATTTTTATTGTAAATTCACTAAAGTTATAACCATATTCAAGGGGTTGGTTATGCTATGGGCCATACTATTTTCTGCATTGTACTTCATGCACCCATTGCTCACACATGGATGCATTTTTAGTTGTGCCCAACATCCCTATTATGAGTATGCACCATTTTTATTGATTAATGTACTTGTTGCTCACTTGAAAACATTTTTTGACTAAGTTTGACATCCTTTACATGTGTACTTATATGTTGTCATTTTTGGTAATTGGTCATTTCAAGTGTGTTTTTGCATACATGATGGGTTTTTTTTCCATTTTCCACACTCTTCCATCAACCCATGACGTGTTCTATTATAGTTTGGAATTAACACCTTGACACACTTGTAGTTTGTGTTATGTCTCCATCAAGGTCCCTTTCTTAGCACCATGCCTTCTTCTATAGAGATAATTTTTCACTTTTTTCACTAAAATTTTGTGAATGTCTCACTAAAATTTTGATTTTGTATTTCTTTTAAAAGAAGATTAAAACTTGAAAGAAGGGTGAGGTAGAATAGCTTGGATGTGGTTTACACTTTATAATCTATATGGTTATAGATACTCCTCTTTGGCTTGGGAGGATGACCTGTAGATAAGAAAGGCACTAGAAAATGGTTGATTAGTAAGGTAGGTGGGTAGATTACCTAGTGAATTTTAGATACAAGAAGTACATGACTTTCTTAGAGGCTACCAATCCACCTCTCAGACATGTTAATGTTAAGTAAAGTGTTGATAAAAGATGGTTGCATAAAGTAAATGAAAGTACTTTATTGAAATGAAATGAATACTTTTCAAAAAATGATAATTTTAACAAAATAACATTAAAATAAATGATAAATGGTCAAATAATCATTTAGGTTATCATTTGTGACTCTATATGGTGATTAGATAGGTGTTTTTAGCTTATTGTTTTGGGTGAATAAAGTTACGCAGTGGTCATCATTAGTTAGGGTATGACCATTAGAGGTTAGGGATCACCATCAATGGTTGACATGTGACTACTAATAGTTGAAAATGACCATTGGTGGTCATTGTGGGTTTTAATAAGGTGTTGGTTCTAGGTAGAATGGACTTGGGTTAGGTTGTAAAAGGGTTTTATGGGTTGTTAGGTGTTGGTTAATGGTCATGGAGACCAGAGGGAGCCTCAAAGATGTTTTCAACTTGTTTTTTTTATGAATAAAGTTACACAATGATCATCATCAGTTAGAGTATGATCATTAGAGGTTATAAATGACCATCAATGGTTGAAATGTGACTACTAACAATTGAAAATGATCATTGGTGATCACTATGGGTTTTAATATGATGATGGTTCAAGGTAGATGGACTTGAGTTAGGTTAGAGAAGGGTTTTATGGGTTATTAGGTGTTCATTAATGGTCATGGAGACTAGAGGGATCCTTAAATATGTTTAGGATAGGGGTTTGACACTCAAATGGCTAAGAATGGTTAGTGGGTGTTATAGTGGAAGAGGTAGTGTTTAGAGATGCAAAAATCCAATACAAGAAGTGCATGGAGAGAGGTGAAAGTGGATATAAGCTTAAAATTATTGAAGCTAAATAACTAAAAAATTTAAAAGAAGAACTAGATAATTTTCTTGTCATTAGCGGTTGCTTAGTTTGAAGAGGTCCTAGAGTGGAGTTGAAGCTACTTAGGAGCCTAAAGCTATGTGGACATAGTGATAATACCTAAATCCTTTGTGTTAGGATGATGAGGTGATTTTAAGTCTCTGGACTAGTTCTCATTTGGATCTGGTTCACCAAGGGTTGTTAGTTGTTGCTCTCCATGAATCATGTTCCATCCTTTGTCATGGGTCTTAGACTAATGTTATGTAACTGTCGATGGTTTAGGTCAACCATCGATGATTGATGGAATACTATTGATAGTTAGGGAAAAAAGGTCAAAATGGCTAAAACTATCCATTTACACTCAAGACTGGCAATTGAGAGGTTAGAAAATGGTCCAAGGTTATTAAAGGGAGCATGGGGATGCATGAGGAAGAAGTCTAGGGAGTTAAGACATTAAATGCTAGGGTAGAAATGGTCTTTAGGCTAAATATCAATAGGTTAGCCATAGGTTTGGGTAGGTGAGGTGGAAAATAGGATTAATTTATTTATTTAATGAAATAATTAAATTAATTAAAAGAGAAAATGGGGTGAAAGGGTGTGTTCTAACCTAAAGGGGGATAAAAGGTGATTTAAATGTTAATATGACATCTAGAGCCATAGTGTATGGATATCTAGTGTCTACATTTTTTCCCTTTTTGTTATGCAATTTGTGTTATCAAGTTGTAAAATAAAAATGGAAGGTTGGTGGAAGGTTGGATGCCTTGAGTATGGGAGGATGTGCTCCCCCTCAAACTGGGAATTGATGAGGTGAAAATAGAGTCAGTTATGGGTTTAACAAGTGGATAAATGGGTGGTAGGTGATAAGTTTGGTTGGTTTGTTGGGCATTGAAGTGCAAAAAAGAACTAAGAATGTGACTAAGTATGATAGCATAAATAATGCATAGACTAAGTTACCATAGTTGAGGTAGGTTGGTAAAATAAGGTTGGTACTAGAAATACAAGTGATAGGGTAACCAAGTTATTAGGCATAGTTGATATGGGTTATTCCTATAAACTTAAGTATTCTAAGTTAGGTATTCATATTCATAGGGGTTCAAAAGTTGGGTGAGCTTGTGAAAATGGAATAGGTCATAGGTTTTAGGAATACAAATGGGTCATGATCTGAGGCATCTAAATGGTCAGTGTGTAAAAATAATACATGGTTGTCAGGTTTTCAAGTATGGTAAGGTAGTTGGTGTGGTCAAAATGACCAAGTCAAGGTTAATCACAAAAAGTGTGAAAAGTAGGCCAAAATGACCTAGGTTGAAGTTATTTGGTTGGTTGGTGGAGAATAAGGTGTTCTCCAATGGGTACATGGTTTTGGTAATGTGGGTGTTGTTTGAAAAAGGTTGGTTGGGTGGTGTTCAAATTAGGATAACATATACCTTCTCAATTGGTCATGAAAGTAGAAGGTGGATGCTAAATGCTCTTATTGACAAAGACCAAAATGGCAAGGCGAGTGGGCTCATGAACCTAATTCCCTTTCATTATTTATATTATTATTGGTTCATTCGTTAAAATAAGTAACTTGATCATGTAGTTTCAAGTAAGCTCAAAATCCCTTGATTTGTATAAGGGTAAAAGGGGAGATGGATGAAATAAGTGAATGGATGGTAGTGTAAACTCCTTGTGGTGATGGATTTCCCCTTTTGTAGGTGACGTAAAAACCATTATAGAGATTTTCATGCTTTAATTTTGGTGTAGATTGATAAATGTAGGAAGTCTACAAATGGCATATGAAATTGAATTGAAGCTTTCTTGGGATTTTATTTTTTTGACTTGGGGTCTTTTGATGCTTTTATTTGATGGGTTTGGGAAGTTGATTGATGCAAGAAGCTTCCAAATTATTTCATGCTTGAAAATATTTTGACTTATCCATCCTTTGAGGGAGTGGTCTAAGATTTGGAATTGTTTATTTTGATAGCTATCCTTCAAGGGATTAGTCTACCTTTTCATCAAATTAGATAGTTGTTGGGTAGTTGTGTAATGCTAGATATTTAACCCAAGTGATATTTTAGTATCCCAAAATGATTTTAATGCTAGTTTTAGACATGGACAAGTCTATAGAGGTTTAAATTTCCCCTTTATGGAGGCAAAACCATAGAAAAAGAATGTTGATGGTGGGTAAAAGAGGTTTAATAGACAATGACCATGGGGATCCATCTTATAAGTGATGAAAAGTACCATGAGAATCATGCCATGGGTAGAGACAAGGCACCCATGCTTAGGATAAGGCTAAGGTTGTGATGGATAATCACATGATCTTATGTTAATTATTTGTCCTTAAAATAAGGAGATGAAGGTGGTTAAAAATAAGGTATGAGCTTAAGTTAGGCACAAGATGACTAAGAACTTGTTTTAACAAATGAATAAATGCCAGTGCTAAGCATTTGAGGGTTTTAATCTCAAATATGCCCCATATCCATACTTAAACATAAATGGTTTAAGATAATTAGGAGATAAGGTGTCCTCTAGTTAATTTTTGACACTTGATTAAATTTAGAAAAGGTTGTGGATTGACAAAGGTAAAAGGTAAGGTTGGTTGGTTAGGTGATAGTTGGTAGACTTTGGCTGGTTGGTTAGGTTGGTTCAGGTGATGGTTTGGGTTAAGTTGAAGGTTAGATGATAAATGGTTTTTGGTTATGGTTTGGTAGGTAGGTTAGGCTGGTTGGGTAAAAATGCAAGGTATGGGTTAGACTTTGGTTATGATAGTGATTGATAATAATTCATTAGAGATTGGTAATAGTCAAGGAAGAAAGGTAAAGTGAATGATAGTTATGTGTTGACTGATGATGGTTTATAAAAAAATGATAGCAATTGGGGTCTAAAGGTTAAATAGGTCTAAGAGTAAAATTGATTTTGAAGGTTTTCTTGGGTTTTGATAAAATGATGGTTAAGGTTGGTTAAGGTCAAAGTTTGGTCATAGGCTACGCTAGGATATGTTGAAGCATAAGTGTTAAGGTTTGGTGTGGTCATTTGTTAAATTTTTAGGCATAGGTTTTGGTTAGGTGATGATGTAGGGTTGATAAAAAAAATCTAAAGTTAAAGTTTGGGTGAAGAAGGTCAGTTTTGAGGTAGATGAATGGTCGAAGCCTTTGGAGGAAGAGTTTCCCTAGTTGTTCCTTCCATATAGTGGAAAAGGATTCCAAGGTGAAGGTGTTGGTTAGTAAGGTTTAGGAGTGGTGAATATAACTTCATCCACCTCCCAAGGTTTTTTAGTATTTATTTATTAGTTGGTTCAAATTTCAAGTTGTAGGTGGTGGTTCAGGTGGGATTTCTTTTATGATGCTAGGGTGATGGAAATGTTGCTAGATTGGATTTTGGTAGGTTTCAGGTCTAGAAATGATGTTGGCAACATCATCTTGGAATAAATATAGGTTGTACAAGAGTGTATAATTGTCCTAATGAGGGAGATTAGGTGTGGTATGGGTGGACTGGATAAAAGGGGGCTCAAGATCTTTATGTACAAAATATCAAATGATGGGTTGATTTTGGTTTGGCTTGATAAATGAGTTGGTTATGATTGGATTAAGAGTTGGGTTGGTTATGGTTAATCAATTTGGTATATAGTTTGGTTTGATTGGTTGATGGAGGTAGGATGAGTGTTTTATTTGGCTTGTTTGTTGGGGTTTCTCCACTAAAATAGGAAATGGAATGGGTGAATTGGATTGAGTTGGTTCCACAAAAAGGGTAGGTGGAATAGGTTGGTTGGATTCATTTATGTTGAGTTGTGGAGCTAAAAGATTCAGTAATGAGCTAATGTGGAGGTTGTTAGGCTTACATAGTAACTGACATCAGTCAGAACCAACTAACATCAGTTAGGGTTGACCAGCATTGGTCATCGTCAGACCCAGACCAACTAACATCGGTTAGGAGTCGGCCGGCATCGATCATCTTTAGACCAACACTAACTTTTGTTCATTCTAGGTGTTTCTAGAATTGCTATTTTTAGGAGAACAATTAGTTTGCATGTAAAAACTAAAATTAGTCTTGAGTCTATTTTTCTAATTATTGTTTACTTTCAATTTTATTTAAGAGACCCATGGGGTAGTATTGTAATTAAGGGAACAAATCAGTAGTTGAGTTGATTGTAATTGATTGAGAGAGAGAGAGAATTATTGTAGATTTGAGAGCTGTGAGGAAAAAGAAATTCTTCAATGTATTTCCTTCTGGAAGAGTTTAATACACATTGGTTGTTTCTCGTATCTCCTATTATCTGCTATTTCTGATTTCTAGTTACTTATTACTTCTGGTTTCATTTCGTGTTTATTTGCTTATACAAAATTAATCAATTATACTCTAAGATCCTAATAACTGGTATCAGAGCGTGTTAGTGTTTGTTGATTATAGAATTCACTCATAGGGGTTTTTGATTGAGTGGGAGTAAAGTAATGGTAGAAGAAAGTAAACTAAGAATGGAGAAATTCAATGGCAAGAATTATCAATTATGGAGGATGCAGATTGAAAATTATCTATATCAGAAAGATCTATATTTACCATTGGGTGGAGTTTCAAAGAAGCCCATAGATATGGAAGATAAAGAATGGAATGTTCTTGATAGAAAGGCTCTTGGATCTATAAGGTTGAGCCTGGAAGCTTTTTGTTTTTCAATTTATCATAGGCAAAGACAATGGTAGAGTTAATGGATACTTTGGCAAATTTATATGAAAAACCCTTAGCTTTGAATAAGGTATATCTTATGAAGCAATTATTTAATTTGCAAATGTAGGAAGGTGGATCTGTATCTAGTCATCTTAATGATTTCCATACAATAGTCAATTATTTAAATTCAATCAAAATAGTTTTTGATGATGAAATTAAGGCTCTCTTAATTTTATGCTCTTTACCAGAAAGTTGGCATAATTTGGTAATGGTAGTTAGTAATACTACATCTGCTTCAAATATCTTGAAAGTTGATGATGTTGTTAGTGTAATCTTGAATGAAGAAATTCATAGGAAAAGCACAGGGGAAACATCAAGTCATGCTTTAAGTGTTGAAAGTAGGGGAAGGCAAAGAGAGAAGGGAAAGCAAGGGAAATCAAGGTCAAATATGGGAAGTAGATACAAATCCATAAATAGAAGAATAACCTGATGGAATTGTGGAAAGAAAGGGCATGCAGAGAAAGATTGTTGGTTGAAGGATAACAAAGAAAATCAGCATGAAGGTAATAAAGAAGCAAAAGTTGCAGGTATTGTTGCACAGGATGCTCTTATATTTTCTTTGGATAATAAAGTAGAATCATAGGTTTTAGATTCTGGTGCCTCTTTCCATGCAATCCCAAATAGAGAATTTTTCAATGATTATGTCCATGGAGATTTTGAAAAAAATTATTTAGGGGATGATGAGCCTTGTAAAATTTTTGGAAAAGAAAAAGTGTAACTGAAATTGCAGAATGGCAACACATGGGTGTTGAAAGATGTCATGCATGTACCCATCCTGAAGAGGAATCTGATTTCTATAGGAAATTTGATTGATGAGGATAGCATAGTAACTCTCACAACTGAATCTTGGAAAGTTTCCAAGGGTGCACTTGTATTAGCAAAAGGTAAGAGAGTAGGTACACTTTATCTATCTACTTGTATTACTAATTATTCTCCTTTTGTTTTATCTACTTTAGATGTAGATGTAAAGTTGTGGCACTATAGGCTTGGTCACATGAGTGAGAAGGGAATTAATGTTCTTAAGTCAAAAGGTAAGATTTCATATTTATAAAGCATAGATCTAGATTTTTGTGAGAATTGTATTTTTAAGAAACAAAAGAAAGTGAGGTTTCTCAAAACTGGGTCAACAAAGAAGAAGCACACGTTGGAGCTTGTTCACACAGATGTGTGGGGACTAGCTCAGGTAGCTTCTATTGGAGGATCATAGTATTATGTTTCTTTCATTGATGATGTTATAAGAAAGGTATGGGTTTATTGCATAAAGAGAAAATTTGATGTTTTTGACACATTTAAGAAATGGAAAGCTTTGGTTGAGAATGAAATAGGTTTGAGATTGAAGTGCCTTAGATCTGATAATGGTGGTGAGTACTACAGTAATAAATTCAATAGTTACTATTCTATGAGTGGAATACACAGGGAAAGGATGGTTCCAAGGACACCTTTGCAAAATAGAGTTGTTGAAAGGATGAATAGAATAATAATGGAGTGTGCACAGAGTATGAGGTTGCATGCTGGTTTGCCCTTACAATTTTGGGCAGAAGCTATAGATACTATGGTTTACTTGATTAACAAAGGACCTTATACTACACTAGATGGTGGAATTCTAAAATAGGCTTGGACAGATAAAAAGGTAGATCTTTCATTTCTCAGAGTTTTTAGTTCTGAAGCTTTTATGCACATTGATAAAAAAATAGAAAGAAGCTGGATGCTAAATATATATAGTGCACTTTCATTGGTTATGGTTTTGGAGATTTCATATTTTAGTTGTGGAATTTAGAAACTAATAAAATTATTAGAAGCCATGATGTAATTTTCAATGAGAAGGTGATGTACAGTGATCAACTCAAGAGGCTAAATAATTTTGAGTAGGGCAATCTTGATTTGAAAGAGGCTATGATCCAAAATGAGCTCGTGGTTAAAAATCATCACTCACAAAAAAACATAGAGACCGACGTCGGTTAGGTGGAAGCTGATGTTGGTCAGGTAGAGATCGATGTCGATCAGGTGGAAACTAATGTTAGTGATCAGGAGGAATTGACATCAGTCGAGTGCAGATTGATATCGATCATAGATGACCAAGATCAGTCACTGTCAGAAGGAAATTTGGGCAGACAACAAGCTATAAGTGAGTCTCAAACACCCATAAAGAGGTTTGAAATGGTAAGTAAACCTCTAATTCATTATTCTCCTTTTTTATACTACTTATTGCTCACTGATGGTGGAGAACCAAAAAGTTTTGATAAGGCAATGCAGGTAAAATCCAGGAAATAGTGAGAGCATGGCATGAATGAGGAAATTGATTCCTTGGAAGAGAACCATACATGGGATTTGGTTGAGTTGCCAGCCAAAAAGAAAACACTAAAAAACAAATGAGTATATAGGTTAAAGGAAGGAGAGAATGGACAAATGAGATATAAGGCCAGGATGGTAGTAAAGGGATTTGCATAGAAACCAAGTATTGATTTTGGTGAAACTTTTTCTCTTATAGTAAAGATGACTTCTATTCAGACTGTATTGTCTTTAGTTGCTATTAAGGATTTGCATCTTGAGTAGCTTGATGTTAAGACAACATTTCTTCATGGAGATTTGGATGAAGAGATATATATGGGTAAGCTGAAAGGTTTTGAGGTTAAAGGTAAGGAGAAAATTGTGTGCAGGTTAAAGAAAAGCTTATATGGTCTTAAGAAAGCTCCAAGACAATGGTATTTGAGGTTTGACAGGTTTATGATAGAACATGGCTTTAGTAAATGTCAATATAACTATTGTGTTTATTTTAACAAATTGGATAATGGTAGTTATATTATCCTGTTAATGTATGTAGATGATATGCTTGTTTTAGGTTCACACATGCAAGAAATTATTGAGCTTAAGGTAAAATTAGCTCACACATTTGCCATGAAGGAGTTAGGAACAGCAAAGAAAATCTTTGGCATGAGTATTAAGAGAGACAGGAAAAATCATAGTTTGATTTTGTCTCAAGAGGATTATGTGAATAAGGTGTTGGAGAGGTTCAATATGTAGGATGTAAAACTAGTAAGCACGCCTATGGCTAGACACTTCAAGTTGAGCAAAGAAAAGTGTCCTAAATCACATGATGAGGTTGAGTACATGAGTAAAGTTCCATATGCTTCAGCAATTGGGAGCTTGATGTATGCAATGGTATGTACTAGACCAAATATTGCCCAAGCAGTCGGAGTTGTTAGCAAGTTTATGGCCAATCTAGGAAAGGAACACTGGAAAGTAGTTTAGTGGATTCTTAGATATCTGAAGGGACCAGTAGTAGGCATTTATGCTATGGAGGGTCAAACACTTCTCTACATAGGTATGTATATTCGGATAAGGCAGGTGACTTGGATGGTAGGAGAAGCACCATAGGATATGTGTTCATTGTTGGTGGAATAGTGGTTAGATAGATTTCAATGTTGCATAAGGTTGTTGCCTTGTCTACTATAGAGGCAAAATACATTTCAGTCACAGAGGCTAGCAATGAAATAATTTAGATGACTCAGTTCATGGAAGAGTTGGAAAAGGAGTAAGAGAGTTGCAGATTGTATAGTGATAGTCAAACATTTGACAAATAATTCAGCCTTTCATTCAAGAACCAAACATATACAGCTTAGGTACCACTTCATTAGACATGTATTGGAGGATGGACAGTTGAAGCTAGAAAAGATCCATACAGATAAGAACCCTGTTGATATGTTAACAAAGCCGGTAACAAAAGAGAAGTTGAATCTTCATTCAACTTTTGTTGGTCTTCAAGATTGAACTTGAAGAGGGAGAAACAAGCCAGAGATGTTTAGAGGATGTTGCTATATAGGTACAAGTGTAGATATTTATCTCCAAATGGGAGATTGTTGAGTTGTGGAGTTAAAAGCTTCACTAATGAGCTAATGTAGAGGTTGTTAGGCTTACACAGTAATCAACATTGATTAGAACCAACTGACATCAGTTAGGGTTGACTGGCATCGATCATCTTTAGACCCACACCAACTGACATCAGTTAGGGGTGGGCCGGCATCGGTCATCTTCAGACTGACACTGACTTCTATGCATTTCTAGGCATTTTTAGAATTGCTATTTTTAGGAGAATAATTAGTTTTCATGTAAAGACTAAAATTAGTCTTGATTCTATTTTTCTAATTATTGTTTGCTTTCAATTCTATTTAAGAGACCCATGGGGCAATATTGTAATAAGGGGAACAACTCAGTAGTTGAGTTGATTGTAATTGATTGAGAGAGAGAGAGAGAACTCTTGAGGGAGAATTACTATACATTTGAGAGGTGTGAGGAGAAAGAGATTTCTTCATTGTATTTTCTTCTAGAAGAGTTTAATACACATTGGTTGTTTCTCATATCTCCTATTATTTATTGTTTCTGATTTCTAGTTACTTATTACTTCTGGTTTCAATTCCGTGTTTAGTTGGTTATACAAAAGTAATCAATTATACTCTAAGATCCTACAAATTTATTATGGTTACTAAGAAGATTTGAAAAGGATCCTATTGGTTAAAAAGTGGGTTACTTAAGGTCAATTCTTCCTTACTAAAGATTTCAAGAGTGTTGAGTGAATATTTTGTCAGCTAGCTAACTGGTGACCAAAATAGTTTCTATCACCACAACATAGGGAGATCAATCGACCAGATGTGCAAGTTTATTGCATCAACAGGAGACAAATCTCTCCTCTCATCAAAGGGAGTAGGTATGAAGGAGATGCAGGAGACTATATATATATGTATATATATATATATATATATATATATGTATGTATGTATATATGTATATATGTATGTATGTATATGTATATATATGCAGAAAGTAAGACACAAGGGGTAGGACAAACCATCCATCTCTCTTCTTTCAGAGATGATGTTGTAAAATAGAAGAGAAATACTGGGTGATGGAGAAAGTGCTTCTCTTCTTTCAAAAAAAACTTTCAGCCAAGAGCCAGATTCCTTCCTAAATAGTAAAAATCTTGGTGAGGCAACAAAAGGCACTTCTCTTCTTTCAGAAGTGCTTGTTCTTGCAAACAACAAGACTCTTTCTGGTATCAAGTAACCGGTAACAGGGTAACTAGCAGCCTGAAGTGTAGCGCAAAGTCTCCACCTCGACTACCCAAAGAGTATATCATAAAGGATAATGGGGGCACAAAGTCACCCCAAAATCCTCAACACAAAAAAGGAAAGAAAAAACACTGACTAAAATAAATTGTGAAAGGACAAAGTCTTTTTACAGTTGGTTTTAGGACACTTCTTTGTTACCTTTACTAATTCTGTGCACCAAATTAAATGAATAAGGACACCTTCAGATGACACAAGTCAAAATAGCACAAAGTATGGAAAAACCTACTTTTTCTTATTTAAATAACAAGGAAAATGAAATTACAACCTGAGCTCAAAGTCTCAATCTTCTTCTTTCAAAATGTGTAGAGTTTCGTTCTTGTAAAAATGAGAAGTTTTCTGGTGCAAAATAAGAGATTACAATATATAGAGTCTCAAGAAAGACTTGGGAATTTTTTTCAAAGAATGGCCCATGCTATGCATTTAACACCTTGAATGCATTTTCATGTTTGTTAAAGAACTGTGTTTAAAATAGGGTAGCTATCTTAATTATGGCATGCCATTTCATCCCATATGTCTTCTATCAAGTCTGGATCATCTATTCTATCCCCTCTGATGTTTGCATAGCTATCCATTCATCTTTACTTCATGGAAGAAAATAGGCCGTGTCCTTGGTTTGGTGTGCTCAGAAGTCTACTCAATCTTCTGTTTCACCTACTTGGAAATAACTCTTTCAAAGATATTTTTGATCCTTCGGTCTCACTCCTCTCTTCACTGCTTAAGCACTTCTTCGCTCTTTATAGCCCTTCTTGCCTATGTCTTTGGGGGGTCCTTTTTGCATCTTTGACAAGTGGCAAGATCCATTGTTATGTAATTCATTAGAAACTCATGAAAAATGGAGTCCACAACACGTTTTTCCTGAGCAACTCAAAAAGAGAACACGAATGCAAACACTTGTCACATTCGTTGCACTTTGTCTTCTTCCATCGGGCACTTTTCTGTGGGCTTTTCTCTTCTTGTTGCAATTCAAGCTATCAGGCTATCTTTCCAGCCAGTCACTTGGTTTTTCCTTTGAGTTCTATGCTTTATTTGAATTTCAATAGATATTCCCTTCTGTTAAATTTGACGTCCATGGGGACGTCATCAGTTGACTATTGCTTGAACCATGTTGAACTTTTGAACCCGTTGAACCTATGGATCCCCTTTATGGAAAAATCTTAAAAATGAGAAATTTGAAAGCTCACAACAAATTTTGAGAAGAGGAGAGGGAAGTTGAGCTATAGGTTGTCTCAAAAATGAGTGGCATTTTTTGGGGACAATAGCCAGCTCCAGTTGGGGAACTACCTTCAGTTGCAAAAATTGATTGAAGGGAGTAAAATCTAGAATCTCCAAGGCCTTAGAAGTGTGCCATTGGGCCACGGAGTCATGCTATCCAAAAATAAAGGTGACAAAAATGAAGACAAAATGAACAAAACAAAGAAAGAGATTATACAAATATACATATATACAGGGGGCTCATCTGACACTTTAAGAGTTGAAGTGCTTCAGATGTTGCCCATTGTAAGGCAGAGAGAAGAGAGTGCCATCTTGATATTTCAACAGGAAACTATTTTTATCGTTAAGCTGATGAATAGTAAAAGGGCCCCTCCACAAGGAATCAAACTTTCCATGCATCCCCTTTGGTTCTCTTCTCTTGTCCCACAGTAGGACTTGATCTCCAATCTGGAAATCATGATTCTTTTCTTTCTGGTCAAAGAGCTTCTTTACCAAACTTTGATGGGCGGAAATCCTATCCACCACTACAGTTCTTTGCTCATTCAGCTCAGCAAGGTACATGATCCTCTTCTCAAGTGAGTTCTCATACATTTGATCTTCAATTGCCTTAGCCAATTTCAATGCCAGAAATTCCAAAGTGATTGGTATCTCAGCATTGACACCATACAGAAGCTAGAAGGGAGACATACCAATTGCTCTTTTTGGTGTAATCCTGTCTGCCCACAGAGCATCAACCAATGCCTTATGCCAAGTTCTTTGGTTGTCATCCACCAACTTCTTGATGATAGTTACCAAATTTTTATTGCTTGACTCAACCTATCCATTTCCTTGTGGAAAGTAATTAGAGGAGTGGGAGAGTGTAATTCCATAGCGAAAGCAAAATTGATTAATCTCTTGAGAAGTGAAATAGGCCACGTTGTCAGTGACAATTTTGACTAGGACCCCAAACCTAGACATGATGTTCTCTTTGAGGAAATTGCATACTACTTCAGAAGTAGCATGTTTAGTTAGAACCGCTTCCACCCATTTAGTGAAGTAGTCTATTGCTGTAAGGACATAATCATGTCCAACGCTTGATGGTGGATTTATAGCACCAATAAAGTCAATTCCTCATTTCTAAAAAGGCTCCTTAATGACCACTAGTTTGAGAGGCAGAGCAGTTAGCTTGGGCCTTCCAATGAATTGCTGGCACAGTTCACATCCCCTGACCCACTTGTATGTATCTTGAATGAGAGTCAACCAATAATACCTAGCTTGTAGGATCTTGTGGGTAGTCACAGGGGCAAAAAAATGTCCTCCATAGGCTAAATTGTGGAAGGACTTTAGAAGGCAACTTTACTGCTTCTTGTCCACACAGCGAAAGAACATTCCATCCAGGCTTCTCTTGAATAGGCCATTGTCCCAGAGGAGAAAATTAGCCACTTTCAACTTGATGGTTCTCCTTTCTTTATAAGATAAGTTCATATTACATTCACCATAAGTGAGAAAATAAGCAATACCTGAGTACCACTCATTTGTGGTAGAGACAAAGAGGACTATTGGTGTGTTAGCTTCATTCACTTTTGGTTCTTCATGCTCTGTTCCTCTTGGCTTGTTATCAACAATTAGTTGGCATAGCCCTTTTCCTTGTACCAGCTTTGTTGGCTTGATGATCAGATCAAACTCCTGGATCTTTGCAACCCAATTGCCTATTTTCATTCCAAACTCTTGTTGAGTCAGTATAAATTTCATTGTGGTGTCGAGAACCAAGGCAATAATTTGAGAATTGAGGATGTAGAAATTAAAATGCTTCACAGCCTTCACTACTGCATAAGCGTGCTTCTCCATAAATGAGTATTTTAGCTCATGAGATTTGAGAGGGTAGCTCATGAAGGAAATCAGAGATTCCATACCTTCTTTATTTTGTTGAACTAGGATTGCTAAAAGCGTATGTTCTGAAGCATAGCTGTAAATGGTGAATTCTTTGCTATAGTCTAGACACACCAAAATTGGGGCATGGGCGATGGCAGCCTTTATATCTTCAAAAGCTGAATTGCCTTCTTCAGTCCAGCTAAATGTGGCCTTTCCTTTCATCATGTTTACAATGTGCCTGGTCTTCTCAGCAAATTCAGGGATGAATCTCCATAAGAAATTCACCTTTCCGAAGAAAGAGTGAACAACAATCTTGCTTGTAGGCAAGGAAAGTTCTTGAATAGACTTGACTCTGTCTGAGTCAATCTTTATGCCTCCTTTAGACATGATGTGTTTGATAAGTTTCCCCTCCATTACTCTAAAAACTAACTTCTTAGGGTTTAAGATAATGCCATTTTGGCGGCAGCATTCCAGCACTTACTGCAAATGGTTCACATGATCTAGATGATGCTTAGAGAAGACAGTCAAGTCATCAAGATAAACTATGATGAACTTACCCATCTCATCTTTGAAGGCAAGGTCCATTGATCTTTAGAAGGTTGTGCTAGCATTTATTAAACTAAAAGGCATCCTTTTATACGCAAATGTGCCCCACGTTGTGGTGAAAGCAGTCTTATGTTGGTCTGCTTCACCAACTTCGACTTGATTATATCCTGAGAAACCATCAAGCATTAATAACATCTCTGATCCTATCACTATCTACAACACTTGATCCATGATTGGAAAAGGATAATTATCCTTCAAAGATGCCTGATTCAAATTCCTAAAATCCACATAAAGGTGAATTTCACCATTTTTCTTTCTTACAGGCACTATATTGGCAATCCATGTGGAATGATGGATTGGGAAGATTATCCTGGCATTTAGCATTTTTTGTATCTCAGATAAAATAGTACCTAAGATTTTTAGATTATAATGCCTGGTATTTTGCCTATAAGGTGTTGAATCAGCCTTGAGAGGAATGTTGTGTCAGATTTCACCAAGCCGGAGTGATTTCAGATCAGCATATAAATATTCTAGGATGTCCATGTATTCATTGAGTAAAGAGATGAACTTGGAACACTCTGTAGGAGTACAACATTTCCCAATTTTTACCATCTTGGGGTCTTTTTTGGTTCCCAATTTGATTTGATCAAATTCCTGAGATGAGCTTGAATCTATTAGCTATTGTCTGATAAATTTATCATGTTTATCAAATAGCTTTTCAAGGGAAACCAAGCCTTTAGGGATCTTATTCCCTTTTAGCTGCAAGAACTCTTCACCTATGTCTACATTTGATTTAGGAACTGTTTCATACTTCTGAGATTTGTTGCCTTCAAAATGTAGACATTCGAAGCTGTCTCTTTGCTCAAGGAAGGCAATGATGTGGATGTCATTGTTAAATACCTGCCAATGACTAGCATTGTCAGGTACACTTGGCCAAAAGACCAGCTCAATCGTGTACTTATCTCTTTTGAAATCTAGGTGGGGGACTAAGAGAGTAGTTGAAACAACCAAGGCATTCACCTAGTTATTAAACTCTCTGGGAATTATAGAGATGCTAAAAGCATCAAAGTCTTTAAGCTAGTCCTAGACTAGATTGTAGTAATGGCATAATCTTTCATTCTTGGTTTGATACAGGTTCCTCACCTGATAAACCATTAGTTCAGCATCTCCTTTAGCGTGAAGGAGCTTGATGCCTTTGTCCCAAGCGGCTCTCAATCCAAGTAGTAGAGACTCATATTCAGCTGTGTTATTCGTGTTGCTGAATTGCAATTTATAAGATGAGGGAAAAATATCTCCTTGAGGAGATATTAACACCACCCCAGCTCTTGAACCAGTGGAAGAGTAGCTACCATCAAATTCAAGAATCCATACCTTATTTGATCTTGACTTTCTTTTGAATTCTTCTTCATCTAGTGGTGGAGAAACTTCTACACTTGCTTGGTGCTCAGCCAATTTCTCTGCTATTCTAGCTGACTACATTTCCAAGCTATCATCAGTTGGAGCTTCATCAGATGTATCATGAGCTCCATCTATGTATAGAAAGTAGTTACCCATGTCTGAAGACTAAAATAGAATTTGGGCTTCAGGTGCTGAGGTTTGGGTAACAACATATTTTACTTCTTTCTCAAGGAGCAGTCTCTTCATAACACCCTTAACTGGAACCCTTGCCTCAGATAAATCCATGCTTAATTCACCACCGACATCTCTGCAAAAATTCCACCCAAGAAGGATGCCATATGACACTAAAACGTATGCTACCAAGATAGTCATCTTGATTCTTTTGTCATGAAATGCAGTAAACACAAATTTTGCATCTTTAATTTATCCCAGCAAAGGCACTTGCTTGTTCTCCATGGAGAACCATCTACCAAAAGTTTTGGTCAATGTGAGATCAAGGGATTCGGCCACTTTAGCAGGCATGACATTGTCTGAAGCTCTAAAATCAATGATGCAATTATTCAGCTAATGTCCATTTATTAGCAATTAGACATAAAAAGGTTCAGTCCTACCAGGAGTAGCAAGGGGAGCAGTGACAAGGTTTTTCTTGGTGGGTGCGTTCCTGGCAGCATCATGCATCATTTTGGGAATTGCTTGCTCAACAGGGATGTCCTTGTTTCTAATACAGTGAACCAATCTATCTAGTTGCTCGGGAAGAGACTGTAGAAATTCAAATTTTGACATTTGAATTTTGGTTCTATTTATATGGTCAATGATATCAAATGTCTATAACGAGCTAGGAATAGAGGATGGGAGTTCATCCTTTTAATTTTTTAACGAGGGAGGATTGGGTTGCAAAATTAAAGTGGAAGGCATGTGGGCATTTGGGGTATTTACCTCTTTTGAAATCACTGGGTCCTTTTGTTAGAAAGGAAGAGTAGATCCCCACTTAGCAATCGAGACTATTAGTTGAGGTCACTCCCCTGCTTTCTCCTTATCAACTTGTTGAGTTGATTGATTTCTAGACTGGGTGAATACAACATATGACCCTTCAGCTACATTACCTTCATGCCTGGGTTCATCCTGATAATTTAGAAAACTAATATGGGAGTCACCAGCTAATTCTTCTTCTGCCTCAGTGAAGAGATTAGTATCATCTTTAGAATTTAACTTGGGCTGGGATGAGAAATCCGCTTTAGCTTCTAGATATCTAACTGCCGAGTTGTTTGGAGACACTTCAAGGGCAAGGTTCCTTTGTAGAGGGGGAAGGTGATTTTGTTATCCCTGATTCTTGGTAGCATTGCCTTGGTACGCCTGATTCTAAAATGTCCTCCTAGGCATATCTCTATATGTGGGGGCAAATGACATTCCTTGCACCATTTGCTTTCTGAGAGCCAACATTTCATTTGCTAGCTTTTGTACCATCAGGTCGATGGTGACTGCAGGTGAATACTCAAAAGATGAAGAGGATTTACCTTTATTAGGGTCTCTCCTAATCTTTCCAACCAATATAAGGTCATCCTTCACTTCAGTGGCTAGGTCCTGAGCTTCAGCCAGGTCTATTTGGCCAGCACACCTCAACAAGAAACTCACTTCAGGAAGCTGCGAGTTGATGAAGAAGCATTTGAGGTTCTGAGGTGTTGGTAGGGAAATTGTAGGAACTTTGTTCCTCAGCTTGTTAAACCTAGCAATGAAGTCCCTCATAGGCTCCTGGGACTCCTTCTTCATTTGAGTGAGCTAGGCTAGCAAGGCGTGTGCATCCTTTGTAGGCTTAAACCTTGCTTCGAATTTGGCTTTGAGCGTATCCCAATTAGTCACTGACCCAGCTTGCAGGTGGTAGAACCACTAAGCAGCAACACTTTGTAGTGTTTCTACAAATAGCCTGACTACTATATCTTCATACTCTACTCTAATCATGCCACAAGCTATGCTGAATGCCGCGAGGTGTTCATCAAGGTGAACTTTCCCATCACCAAGGAATTTGGGGAAGTTCTTCCTCAAGCTACGTGGAAGCTCATGTAAAGGTGGAGTAAGGTTGAGTGGACCAAATGAGTTACCCCAAGGGCCCCGAGCTACCATGATTGGATTATGAAAAGTGGGGATAACAAATTTGGGTGAAGTATTTATAGGCAGGGCTCTATTAACAGTAGGAAAAGAAGCTCTACCTTGTGTTGGTGACCCGATAAGGTCAGGAGGAAGACTCCTAAATCATTGGAGGAAAGGTGGTGGAGGAAACAGATCAAAATGGCTTTGCTATGCCAACTCAAACATGGGGTCAAAAACACCCTTAGATCTCTAGCTTCTTTTGTAGCATAGAGTTGCCAGATTTTGAATGAAAAAGGGATTGAAACTACTTCAAGTTGAAGCTTGAGGCTTCAAAATGCACATTCTTCCCAGCGGCTCTAGTTTTGCAGACTAGATAATGTAATGGAGATGGAGGGAGATGGTAAGGCTATAATTATAATGGGTAAGACATGAAATGGAGTTGCCAAACTATGTAATGAATAAGGTTAGGGACTACTTGTTCAAATCCCTAGTGGAGTCACCAAAAAATGTTAGGTGAATATTTTGTCGGCAAGCTAACTAGTGACCAAAATAGTTCCTATCACCACAGCATAGGGAGATCAATCGACCAGATGTGCAAGTTTATTGCATCAGCAAGAGAGAAATCTCTCCTCTCATCAAGTGGAGGTTCCCTATAGGTATGTAGGAGATGCAAGAGGCTATATACTATATATATAGAAAGTAAGACACAGGGGGTAAGATAAACCATCCATCTCTCTTCTTTTAGAGATGATGCTAACAAATAGAAGAGAAATACTGGGTGATGGGGAAGGTGCGATGGGGAAGGTGCTTCTCTTCTTTTAGAAGCAACTTTCAGCCAAGAGCCAGATTCCTTCCTAAATAGTAGAAATCCTAGTGAGGCAACAGAAGGCACTTCTCTTCTTTCAAAAGTGCTTGTTCTTGCAAACAATAAGACTCTTTCTAGTATCAAGTAACCAGTAACAGGGTAACCAACAGCCTGAAGTGTAGCACAAAGTCTCCACCTTGACTGCCTAAAGAGTATATCACAAAGGATAATGGGGGCATAAAGTCACCCTAGAATCCTCAACACAAAAAAGGAAAGGAAAAACACTGACTGAAATCAATTGTGAAAGCACAAAGTCTTTTTATAGTTGGTTTCAGGACACTTCTTTGTTACCTCTACTAATTCTGTGCACCAAATTAAATGAATAAGGACACCTTCAGATGACACAAATCAGAATAACACAAAGTCTAAAAAAACTTGCTTTTTCTTATTCAAATAACAAGGAAAATGAAATTATAACATGAGCTCAAAGTCTCAGTCTTCTTCTTTCAAAATGTGCATAGTTTCATTCTTGTAAAAATGAGAAGTTTTCTGGCACAAAATGAGAGATTACAATATATAGAGTCCCAAGAAAGACTTGGGCATTTTTTTCAAAGAACGGCCCATGCTGTGCATTTAATGCCTTGAATGCATTTTCAGGTTTATCAAAGGACTACATTTAAAACATGGCAGCTATCTTAACTATGGCATGCCATTTCATCCCATATGTCTTCTCTCAAGTTTGGATCATCTGGCCTGTCCCCTCTGATGTTTGCACAGCTATCCATTCGTTACTTCATGGAAAAAAATAGGCTATGTCTTTGGTTTGGTGCACTCAGAAGTCTACTTGATCTATTGTTTCACAAATATAACTCTTTTGAAGATATTTCTAATCCTTCGGTCTCGCTCCTCTCTTCACTGCTTAAGCGCTTCTTCGCTCTTTATAGCCCTTTTTACCTATGTCTTTGGGGGGTCCTTTCTACATCTTTGACAAGTGGCAAGTTCCAATGTTATGTAATTCATTAGAAACTCACAAAAAATGGAGTCCATGACATGTTTTGCTTGAGCAACTCAAAAGGAGAACACAAATGCAAACACTTGTCACATTTGTTGCACTTTGTCTTCTTCCATCAGGCACTTTTTTGCGGGCTTTTCTCTTCCTGCTGCAATTCAAGCTATCGGGCTATCTTTCCATCCAGTCACTTGGTCTTTCCTTTGTGTTTTGTGCTTTATTTGAATTTCAACAGATATTCCCTTATGTTAAATTTGACATCCATGGGGACATCATCGGTTGACTATTGCTTGAACCATGTTGAACTTTTGAACCCGTTGAACCTGTGGATCCCCTTTATGAAAAAAGCTTTAAAATGAGGAATTTGAAAGCTCACAACAAATTTTGAGAAGGGGAGAGAGAAATTGACCTATAAGTTGTCTCAAAAATGAGTGGCATGTTTTGGGGACAACAAAGAGGAAGTTGGGAAGGTTGCACTTGGTTAATAAGTGTAGTGGTCAAGGTTTTGATTATAGTTTCATTAGTTATAGGTTCACTAAGGACCCAATCTAATACATGGATCTCATTATTTTGATAGTTTTGATTATTGGTTTTCACAACAATGGGTGAAGGAAGAGATTTAATGATTGATTGCTTAAATACATTCAAATCTAGGATGGGGGAATGAGGAGACCATCCTTTTAGATCTCCTTTTGATCGATAAGGTTTTGGATGAACATCTTAAAAGTTGAACATATGACTACCACATGTCCATTTATATGATGTTATACATAAAAATCATTAGATATAAACCAAATGGGTTTTGGGAGAGAAAAATTGATGGGTTTGATTTGAGGAAGTCTAATGATAGAATCCTTTAAGAGTTTGTCAAGGATTGAGGCATATGATTACCCTAGTGGGGTGTACTACCTAGGAGGATGGTACACCAATGGCTCCTAAGGTTATGAGCTAATTACTTGGTTTGATGAGGTTGGTTGTTGATGGGTTGGGTGTGTTTGATAAGATTGGTTGGATTGATAGGTTGGGTAAGGTTGATAAGATGGGTTGGTTTTATTGTTTTAGTAAGGTAGAGAAAATTTTTAGGGTTGGTGGGTTTGAAAATTTTAGTTGATAATTGTCAGTTTGATTGATGAGGCTGATAAGGTTGTTAAGGTAGGTTGATTTGATAGGTTTGATAGGATATGTTGGTTTTAAAAGTTTGGTTAATATTTGTTGGTTTGATTTGATAAATTTGGTATGGTTGATAAGGTGGGTAAAGTGGGTTGATAGTTGTTAGTTGGATTTGATGAGATTGATAAAGTTGGTAAGGTGGGCAAGGTGGGTAAGGTGGGTTGATAGTTGTTGGTTGGATTTGATGATGTTGATAAGGTAGGTTGGTTTTAAAAGTTTGGTTGATGGTTGAGGGGATAGACTAAGTCTTGGTTTTGAGATAAAGAGGGTTTCCATAAAGTGGTTTTAGGTAATTAATATGATGGTTGGGGTGGGTAATCAAAAGTTGGATAAGGTTGAGGTAGTTGATATGATGGTTGAGATAGGTAGTCCAAGGATTGGTAAGGTTGAGATAGTTGTAGTTGAGGTGGGTTATGATAATGGTCAGATAGGTATTGAGAGGTTGTTGTTTGTGGTAATTGAGATTTTATTGGTTATAAGTGAGGTTTGTTTGGTTATAAGAAAGGTTAGGTTGATTGTAGGTGATATTAGGTTGATATTGGGTGAGGTTGGGTTGATTATAGGTGAGGTTGGGTCGATTGTGGGGTGCAATGGGAGCATAAGTGGATCATGATGCAAGGTAAACCCATAAGGAAAGAGGGTTATCTTCTAGGAGTCTAACAAAGTTAGGATCTCCTATAGAAAATATAGGAGGGTTCCACATTGAACAAGGAAATGGAGATGAGGTGGATGAAGGTAAGACGGTAGAAGGTTTCCAAAGGGATTTATATTCCTCACAACTCAAAAAAAGAGAAGACAAGAAAAAATTCAAAAAATATAAAACACACACTAAATCATTTCAAATCCTATGGCTCTTTTTGTCTCACTTGTGCCTTATGCCTTAAGTTTTCATAAGTGTCACTCAACTTTGGTTTTGAAAAAGGTTCTAGGTAGGCAATCTAAGGATGGTTTCAGGAAGTTTAGGTACTAAAAATTATCTGTATTGACATTGATACTTGGATTGATATTGGGGCCTACCCCCTCACTTCACACACCATAGTGATAAGGGTGTTGGGTGCTTAGCCAAGATATATCAAATGCCAAAGATTGTAATCAATCAAAGAACTAAGTTTTGGGTTTTCCTCTTGGTAATAACATCCAAGTAGGATAGCCAAGGGTGAAGGTTTACCACTAGGTGGTGAAATCCTAGTTGGGCCTTATGTCAAGTGTGTTGATGTTTGATTTGGATTAAATGGTTTGGTCTATGTGTGCACAAAGAAGTGGGGCTACAGTTGATTGAATTGATTTAACTATGCTATGTGAGATAATTAATATAAGAAAACAATGGATGCAAGGTTAATTTTATATCCAAAATAAATTTTTATTTTATTTAAACAAGCATAAAATGACAATAAAATCACCTAGATGAAATTAGGTCCCACCAGGTGTGCCATAATGTTTCGATAAAAAATATTGTATTTATTTTAAAATAAGATTAAAACTTGAAAGAAGGGTGAGGTATAAGAATATGAATGTGGTTTGCACTCTATAATCCATACGGTTGTAGATACTCCTCTTTGGTTTGGGAGGATGACCTATAGATAATAAAGACACTATAAAATGGTTGATTAGTAAGGTAGGTGGATGGATTGCCTAGAGAATGCTAGATCCAAAAAGTACATGAATTTCTTGGAGGTTGTTAGTCCACCTTTAAGACAAGTTAATGTTAATCAAATTGCAAATAAAATAAGGAAGCATGAAGTAAATGAAAGTAATTTATTGAAATGAAATAAATACTTTTTAAGAAATGATAATTTTAACAAAATAACATTAAAATAAATGTTAAATGGTTAAATAATGGTTTAGGTTATTATTTATGACTCTGTATGATGAGAGGGATCAAGAAACAAGGTTTTTTATTTAGGTGGATAGGTGTTTTCAGCTTGTTGTTTTGGGTGAATAAAGTTACATAGTGACTATCACCAATTAGGTATGACCATTGGTGGTCAAGGTTAACCATTGACAGTTGACATATGACCACTGATGGCTAAAGATGACCATTGGCTATCACTGTGGGTTTTGACAAGGTGTTTTTCCTAGGAAGAATAGACTTGGGTTAGGTTGAAAAAGGTTTTATGGATTGTTAGGTGTTAGTTAATGGTCATGGAGACTAAATGGAGCCTCAAAGATTTTCAAGATAGGGTTTTGACACTCAAATGGCTAAGAGTGGTCAATGGATGTTCTGGTGGAAGAGGCACTGTCTAGAGATGTATAAATCCAATCCAATAAGGGTGTGGAGAGAGGTAAAATTGGGTGTAAACTTAAAACTATTGAAGTTAAATAACTAAAGCTTTTAAAATAAGAATAGACACTTATCTTATTTTGGTAGTTTCTTAGCTTGAAGAGGTCTTGGAGTGGATTTGAAGTTGTTTGGGAGCTTACAATTATGTGGATAGAGTGATAGTACCTGAATCCTTTGTGTTGGGATGATGAGGTGCTTTCTAAGTCTCTGAATTGGTTCTCATTCAGCTCTAGTTCACCAAGGGTTGTTAGTTGTTGCTCTTCATGATTCCCATTTTTTCCATTGTCATTTCAACCTATTGGGAATGGGTCTTAGGCCAGTGTTATGTAACCATCTATGGTCTAGGTCAACCATTAATATTCAAGGGTCGATCACTGATGGTTACGAAGAAAATGTCAAAATGGCTAAAATTAGCCATTTTCACTCAAGACTGGTGATTATGAGATTAGGAAATGGTTCAAGGTTATTAAAGGGAGCATGGGGATGTATGAGGAATAATTCTATGGAGTTAATACATTAAATTCTAGGGTATAAATGCTATTTAGGCTAGGTTTCGATAGGTTAGTCATGGGTTTGGGTAGCTGAGGTGGAAAATGGGATTAACTAATCTATTTAATTAAATAATTAAATTAGCTAAAGGGGTAAATGGGGTGAAAGGATTTATTCTAACCCAAGGGGGGTTAAGGGGTGGTTTAAAGGTTAATGTGACATCTAGAACCATAGCGTATGTATTTCTAGTGTCTACATTACTCCCTTATTTTTTGCAGAATCATTCATGATACTTGATGGCTTCTTTTATAAGCCAATAGTCTCCTTGTTTAGAGTTATTTTGGAGAAGTTGAGTGTCTTCCTTATTTTCATCTGGTGTTTATTGGGACATTATTATACTCACACCTCTTTATAAAGTTCCATGGGAGGTTTTTTGAGTGAGCTTTATTATTTGTAATCAAAACGTTATCTACCTTCAAGCGAGTGTGCCTTGTGTTTGCACACCCTTTTAGTTGTTGGTACTTCTTCATGCCCCATTTGATGTAGCTAGTTATTATTCATGCACTTCATTCTTACACATATTTTTAGTGGACCTATCATATCTCTCCCTTCTCATCATTATGGGATGGTATCATACTATTAGTACTAATGCTTCCATAGTTTCAATGTAGAGTGAGACATGTATCTATTTTTTTGTTCTTATGTACTATGTATATACAATGGCTAGTTATCCATGAATTTTAGTGAGATGGGACATTTACCATATATACACTCTTGCATTCCTATTTTTTGTATGTGACCTTCCATTTTTAGTTGATCAATTTCTTGATACTATTAACACGTGTATTTTTGACTTGTAATTTTCCACGCATTGGTTGAGTAGTGTCATTAGGGTCATTCATACAGATTTATGTGCCATATATATCTTAAAATTTTATATTGTGCCTTGGTTTACCATTTTATCATTGTTTGCGTATTATCATTTGGGGCACTCATGCAATTTTTTGTCTTTTTGATCTTGTTCTTCTTTCAACATTAAAATAGTCATCCTTCAATAATTATTTTCAACTTCTTCATGCTTCTTGGGTGTTGAGAATTCATTAAACATATAGTAATCTTTTGTACTTTCAAAATTATTGATAGTCATCTTGATTGGATTTATTTTGGTTAAGCCCAGTGTCAATTGTCTTTATGATCAAGTAGTAGATCTAGAACACTCATATAGATTGAGTCATTTTATGAATTTTGAGTAATTGGAGTGTGAAATACTTCATCATCATCTTTGGGGAGATATTTAGTCCTGACTTATTTTATTTTTCTCTCTTTTGGGGGAGTTTTTTCCCATTGGGTTTTCACCTTTTACTCCACTTTTTGAGAGTTTCATTATACATGGGTACCTCATCAAGCCTTGTTGTTGGGACCCATTTTTTATTTTATACCCACCTAAGCTATGCTTAATGGTGGGAGGGGAGTGGGGGTCTTGGTGTAGGATATTTGTCATGCCATTTATTTATTAAATATATTATCCCTACACATTTAGATTTAGCTTACTTAGGTGTGATAGAGAGGTTAAGTAGGTGAGAGGCTTAGTTGCAATTAGAGTTCAACTGATGCCACTATGAGTTTTCCTAGAGTTCCAAGGTGAGTTACACTCAATTCACCATAAGTTATTTTGTGAGTTAACTTCCCCTAATACTTTTATATATTCATCTCCACTAGCCTATTATAATTTAGTAGAGAATCTCAACATTGTATAATCTATTTTGTGGATAATAGATAATTTATTTTGTGTGCAGTGCATTAGCTTCATCACCATTGTAATGGCTTATTAGAGAGAACTTGATTGAAGAGTATTCCAAACCCTTTTAAAATAAGTGGTTATGGGCATGGATTATAGTGTTCTTTGCTTTGTGATGAAACCACTGGTAAATATATGACCATTTTAACCAATGGTTATTAAACCATTGGGGTGGTTGTACAAATTTACACTCTATAGGAATCTTTGGTTTCATTTACAAAAATTGAGGATTCTAAATAATGGCCCAAAACTATTAGGATTATAATTTGGACAATTAATGAGATCAAAAGGAATTCCAAGAGCCACTACCTAAAGCACAAAATAAAGAGAAGGATTCAAAATATACACATTAAAGTTGGGAAGAATCCCAAGATTGTGTGGATGTTAAAGTAAAATTACTAGAGGATTAAGGATCATTATTTAGTATATTAAGGGATAATGTAGCATTCTCACCTTATATTGTAGTGATAGGGAGAGTGAGTGAATGTGTGTGTGTATGTAATTTTTTATTGACTCAAGATAAATAAAAGTGTGAGTTATAGTTTAAATATCATGTCTATATGTGTACATAGTGGTAGGTTGCAAAGAAGATTTTGTCCTTAGCTAAACACCTTATCCTTGTTGACTCTATAAATTGATAAAAAAGTAAAGTAACAACTCTAGGAACATGTTTATCCTCCATTACTAAAAGAATGGGTAGATACCATATTTGATTTATGGTGAGAAGAGAGTGTTCTCCATATTGTGTGGGTGGGTAGAGAACTATTGGTACATCCTCCATTGAGTGAATAGCGGGTAGATGATGCATAGATGTGTTCTCCATCTTGTGTAAGTGGGTAGAGAATAGAGAGGTAAAAGAGATGAGTGAGGCAAAGTGAGGGTTGATATTTCTCCATCTTGTGTGGGTTTGTAGATAATTATGAGTACATAATCCATTAAATTAACAATAGGTATAAGGTGCATATAAGTGTTATCAATATCATGTAGGTGGGTAGAGAACAAAGAGATGGGTGAGAGATTCCCAGTCTAAGTTGCTGAGTTGAGAGTTATGTTGAGTAAAATGCAGGCCCAAGTGAAAACTAAGTCAAAGAGAAGGAGCAAAAGGTGATTATACACTACCTATGATAGAGGTTGACAAGTTTAAGAAGAATATTGAGGATATGCAAGTCATGTTAGACAAAAAGTAGATGAAATTAATGTTTCAATGGAAGATAAAAATAGAAAGAGGAAATGTAGTAGAGGAGGTTACCCCAATGTGTGAGGAGGATAAAAGGACATAGTGTTAAATGTTTTTAGTAGAGGATGATGGTTTTCAATCTAGAAACTCAACTTGAAAATATGGTGCCACATCACATTATGGAGGATGCATCACGAGTTTTCATGAGAAGTCAAAAAGGTGATTCTACCACCTATCCCAAATTTATGAACACTAATCTTACCCTAGGTGTTTGATGTAGGACCAATCAAGGAAATAAAGTAATCTTGTATCATAAAAAAATATACATTTTGGATTTTTGCAATTATAATAGTCAACATCAACCCACATGGACTCAGTAATACTACTTAAGGACTATACAAAAGAGGAGAATTTTTTGGCATAAATCAAAGTGTTCTCTACTTCATAAAGAAACCAACATAATGGTTATGCATGGATTTTCCAATGATAGTTGAATATTCCCAACAATGACCCATAAATATTGGTATTCTAATTTGGATAGTTTTTGAGATCAAAGGGAATTCCAAAATCCACTACATGAAACTCATAAGTGTTTTTGAGATCAAAGGGAAGAGAGGGATTCAGAAAAGGTAGATTGAAGTGGTGAAGAAATCATAAGTGAGTGTGGAGGATAGAGTATGAATTTAATAGGTTTGAATATTAGTGTTCAGTTAAATACAGGATCATGTATCATTATTCCCTTGTATTGGATTTATAGGGAGAGAGTGTTTGTGTGTGTGGGTGTAATCTTTGTATTTCCTCAAGATCAATAAAAGTGTAATTTATGCTTTCAATCTCATGTCTATGTGTGTGCATAGTGGTAGGTTTCAAGGATGATTTTGTCCTTAATTAGACCCCATATCCTTACCTACATCATAAAATAATATTTAATACATATATTAATTGACATTGAATCTAGTTTGAAAAATATGTAAGAAAATGCTATTTTGGAAAACTTTGGGCCCAACCTAAATGATAGGTGCATTTCCCATTTAGGATCAACAACACTTCCTTATCCATACTCAAACTACATGTTTATGCATAGAATCCTCTCATGCTTTATACTATTATTCTTGTACTTGTTTATCAAGTTATGGTTTTTATGCAACCACCATTTTAATTATATCCATTCTTTGGAATTATAAGTAGGGAAGAACGTAATCCATTTCAAATTCCCATCATAATCTTGGGACAAACCATAATAATGCATCCACTATGGATATTTTTTTAAATAATTAAAAATAAATCTCAAAAAATATAAATGCCAAAAAGTGGGACACATTATAATTTTTTCACCATTCTATGAGTACAAACTTATCTACGCACACTATGTTCCACCCATCCAACCTATACCAAGTTATCTTTTATAATTACAACCATATCAATGGAATAAACATGGTTCTACTCAACCTCAAAGACAAGTGGTAACTAATGCATATCCCCTACTAGAGTTTTTTAATTCAAAATTAGAGTTTCCAATTTCCATGGCTAATGATCACATGTTTGTATTTGAGCCTTGTGTGTTAGTAGGGAAAAATTAAATAGGTGGAACATATGAGTCTTTTTTATGCACCAATGTCTGATCAAGTATCTAATTAAAATTTAGAATGTGATCTAAGAGATAGTCAATTGCAAAAAATAAACCTATGTGGTAAACAATGCAAATATGCCATTTTCAAGTATTTTTTTAAGGAAATGATCAAATTCCAAGTTTAATCCCAACTAATGCATATCCTCAACATATTTTTTTAATTAAGGAAAAGGAACAAAAAGAAGAGATATAAATTTTATGACACAAAATTTTCTAGATAGGTCTTCTTATACAATGTTATACTGAAAAAAATAAAACCTAAATTAAAAAATATATACTAGTTTGACTAAATTTTGGATGGATTCAATTAAGTGAATATGTTTTTTTTAACTGAATGTTGTACTATTTATTATTATACAATTATAAAAAGGCATTGGTTGAGGTAAAAAAAATAAATAACTCTACATGCGAATGAAGCCTTGTTCCATCAAGTCTCCAAATTTTGGAAAATGCTTGATCTAGACAATTATCACCTTGTAAGTGTGTTGAATAAGCCTCTTCTAGTATCTATTAAAGTGAACATCAAATAGAAATCAATAATAATAGGTCCCCAACAAGGGGAAATGTGATACACAGACTTCTCAAATGATATTTGACTATGCTTGAAGACAAAGTAACTAATGTTTGATATAATAGAATTCCTTTTATCTTTACACCTTAAATAAAACTCTATTACATTTGATAGTATTATCCTGTTTCTACTCAAAATTCACTTTTCAGATTTAAGAGAAAGAAGAAACTAAAAAGAATAAATGGACAAGGCTTGGGAAGTACCTAGACTAAAGATTGCGCACCGTAAATCCAGACGTTTGTGGGCACTCCTCTTTGGCTGTGGAGGAATGACACCTGCAAGAAAAAAGGAAACTTGGACAAGAAAATGTTAGATGAATAGGCGGTGGGTTGCCAAGCAAAAGCTTGTTCCCGGAAGTGTAAAAACTTCCTTAAGGGAGGTCAACCCACTGTTTTGATAAGATAAGTGACTGATAAAAAGATAGAATGCCAGAATACAGAAGTGACAAAGAAATTAGAAAGGAAAGAAAAGACCAAAATGATTACCTGAAGGAGCTGTTGGGCTGAAGACAGTCACCGAGGTCGGAAATGTTGCCGGCATCGGTTATCTGATCTGCCGGCGTCGGCTATCCTGCCGACATCGGTTGGGGTAGTGACCGGCGTCGATCGGGGTTATGGCCTGTAGTCAGGTCTGAGTTGCTTTCTGGACTGTGGACGGGTCTGGTTCGTGAATGGAGGCGAGACAGAGTTCAGGGACAAATTTAGATGGACTGGAGAGTGGTCTAGCTCTGGTCAGGTGCCTTATACAAGGTCTTTGTTGACAGGGGGATGGGGAAGAGGAAGAGACACAGAGGACAGGACCTGAGAAGGCTTTGCAGCCTCTCAGGGGGAAGAACAGAGGGAGTAGAGGATAATAGGTAAGATAGATTACTGAAAACTAAATAAATGAAATGAAAAAACCAGACTTTGCTTACCTTTTTGCTGACTGAAGAAAGGAGGTGCTGTTGTTGGAGCCACGAAAGACTTGTTGCAAGAAGAGAATACCTGATCCAGAGCCTTTTCACCTGTTGCTATTGTTGCACGAGGTCAAGACAGAGGAGAGACGAAAGCTAAAGCGCCAAGAGAAGTCTGTTTTCCAGCTCAAGGGTCCAGGGGGCTGCAACGGATGCAGAAAGGGGTAATGAAGGATGCCAACACCGACAGTTTCGTCGACGTCGGCCGAAGGGTCACCGACGTCAGCGGTCGCAGAATGGGGACAGAGGCTAAAAATAGCCTTTGCCCATTCTTGCACGCCGCCGAGCGAGGGGGGATGGGAAGAACGGTCACGAGGATGCCAAAATGGGCGTGGGGGGAAGATAATGAAGAGATTTGGCCTAATAAATGCTAGGGGGAAGGTGGAGGGATTCAAGGGAGGATCCAAGGTGGCAAGGGTAGGGTGGAAAGGGGGCCAAGGTCAAGGGTTAGGATAGGGGTTTAAGGCCAAGGGGGAGGACCAAGGTGCAGACACATTTACGGTGTCTACATTTGCCCCTTTTTGTCTTGTTGGTTGTTCTAGACGAACTGCAAGACAAAAACAAGAGTTGGTTGCCCCAGAAAAGGGATGGGGTGTTCCCCCCTCAAAGCGATAGTCGAGAGAAGGGAACCGAAGATCGAGTGTCGATTTGACAGAGAAATGGATGAGAAAGATGAAAAGTGAGTGAAAACGCTGCAAAAGTCGTGATTGCGCGTATACCATGTCACGGGATGGTCAGGTCAAATTGTCGCATGTCGAGGGTCAAGGAGTGCCAAAATTGAAGTAACCGGGCCCTAGCATTTAGTCGTCTGCTGATCGGGTCACTCAATTTAAGCTGAAGCTCCAAATGGTCATCGTGTTCCAGGTATCCAGGGCTCAGGAAGTGCTCCCAGAAACACGAAAAAGCCATAAGTAGTAGGGATCAACTGGCTCGCGATCCTATACTTGCGAAGGGTCAAAAATAGTCTGCGGACAATTCTGCTAACCAGCCATGAGGTAGCACACACGCAAAAACAACCAAGGCAACATTGTCTTGGAAGTGGTCGAAGGTCGAAGGATGGTCGTTGGTCAAGAGGATGGATGGACGAAAGGATGCGGCCGAGCTAACCCCAGAAGACCCCATGTCAATTGAGTGCTGCCTACATAGCCCCTGTCGTAAGGGGCCTCAGGCCGATGTAGTTCTCCCTAAAAGGGAGGGAGGGTCAGAGGGATTGATTGGTCTTGGTCAAAGTCGATGATTGGTCTTGGACAAAGAAAATGATTGGTCTTGGTCAAAGAGAATGATTGGTCTTGGTCAAAGAGAATGATTGGTCTTGGTCAAAGAGAATGATTGGTCTTGGTCAAAGAAAATGATTGGTCTTGGTCAAAGAGAATGATTGGTCTTGGTCAAAGAGAATGATTGGTCTTGGTCAAGGTCAAGGTCAAGGTCGCAGAAGAGAAGGTTTGTCCATCAAGGAGACGAACAAACGGGGGTGGTCGAGCTAACCTCAGAGGATGTGTTATCTGAGTGCTGCCTACATAGCCCTGGTCATAGGGCCTCAGACCAATGTAGTTCAGACAAATTGAGAAGATTGGTCGATGATGAGATTGGTCATGTGTTGAAATGACGAGGGTAAGATGAGGATAAAATGATGCTACAGATGGTGTATTCTGTAGAATTGGTCGAGAGTCTTTCATCCCTAGCAAGTTTCCATAGTCGCGATGGATGTATGATAAGAATGAATAAAAGTCTATTTATGCTTTAGCAAGTATTGGTTTATGCTTAACATAAATTGGGTCTAGTCGGTAGTTTCCATGTGTACTGGTGTCCATAGAAACTATGTGAAATGGTCTAGGATGATGCCAGCTGAAAATGGATGGGTTTGGCTGGGTTTGAGACAATTGATGTGGTTAAATGTGACCAAAGCGAAGAGAAAAGATGAAAGGCAAATCGCTCTTTCATTGACAAGGACCAGAAAGGAAGCATAGATAGGGGTTATTAGAACAAAAGCCCCGTTCATGCATTACGTCGTTGACCAGTGTTGAGTTAGAACGGTAATCGAATCACTTTGACATTAAAGTGAGCTCGAAGTCCCTTGAGCAGGTGAGAGGAAGAGGATAGGGTAACCCAGTTTAAGAGCAGGAATAACCTTGCCCCTTTTATAGGAGACCCTGAGAAAACTACAAGCCAAGTCCGTGACTCGTTTTTTTTTTTTTTTTTTTTTTGCGCAGGCTGATCGATGCGGGAAGCCTACATAGAGATGTCTTTTGATGTAGTGGTCATGTTGCGAAGCTGATCAATGCGGGAAGCTTCTAAGAAAAGTTGCTGTTTATAGCAAGATTTAGTCATAGCCATCCTTCGAGGGAGTGGTCTATATTTTTGCTTAATAATGTGTGATAAGTTGGCCTAGCTGTCCTTCGAGGGATCAGTCTAGTAATACAGCAATGATAGTACAGCTGTCCTTCAAGGGAGCAGTCTGTCTTTTTGATTTTGACTTGATTTTGTGACCATAGATATGTTTTGACACCTTGATATATATATATATATATATATATATATATATATATATATATTTTTATTTTTTTTTTTTTTTTTTGATTTAGAGTCATGGACAAGGCTGTAGAAGTTCAAGGACGCCCCTTTTATTAGGACAAAGCATCCATGCATCATAGAAAGGGTCGTAGAGGACTTGTTAAAGGGGAATAGGGTTGAAAGGGATGAGGATTAAGAGGACGAGGATTGTTCAAGGGACGAGCTCAAGTTACGTGTCAAGTAGACGAGTACTCGACTAGCAGAAGAATGGTCGAAGATGCAACGCATTAAGAGGCTCAGGTTCTGGCCGTCCGTCGAGGGAAGACAGACGATAAGTCCCTGACCCATACTTGTGCGTGATGATAAAAGGTCCAAGCCAATTGGGGGCGAACTTGCCTTGTTTACTTCGCTCCATATTGGTCACGTGCTGATTCTCTTTGAGGACGAGGTCTCCGATGTTGAAATCTCGTTCTCGCAGATTTTTGTCGTAGGCCCGCTTTATGCGACTTTGGTAGACATGGAGATGATTAAGGGCAGCAAGACGGTGCTCATCGAGTAACTCAAGTTGAGCTAGGCGATCTTGATGAAAGTCGTCGTTGGAGAGAATGTCTTACAGGGAGATGCGGAGAGACGGGATCTGTACTTCGAGAGGTAAGACAGCCTCTGTTCCGTACATGAGAGAGAAAGGAGTAGCACCCGTAGAGGTTCGGATGCTAGTGCGGTAGGCCCACAAAGTGAAAGGAATATGAATGTGCCAATCCCTACCTGTATCGTCGACCACCTTCATGAGAATTTTAGTGAGAATTTTGTTGGAAGCCTCTGCCTGCCCATTTGCTTGTGGGTAGTAAGGCGAAGAAAAGCTGAGTTTGATGCCAAATGAGTCGCATAGTTTTTGGACAGTCTTGTTTTTGAAGGACTTGCCGTTGTCGGTAATGATTTTGTGAGGGACACTGAAACGACAGATAATGTGATGTTGATGAAGTCGGCAATTTTGTCGGCTTTTGTGGAGACAAGAGGAATGGCTTCCACCCACTTGGTGAAATACTCAGTGGCAGTGATGATGGACTGATGACGAAGAGACGAGTGAGGGTTGATCTCACCGATGAGATCCAAGCCCCACTGAGAGAAAGGCCAAAAATCTTGAGTGACTTGCAAGGCATGGCTGGGGAGATGAAGCAGGTTAGAGTGCTGCTGACACTTGATGCAACGTCGAACATAGTCGCTACAGTCTTGATGAAGGGTGGGCCAATAATAACCCAGGCGAAGGATGCGCTTGGCAACCGAGTTTCCACTGAAGTGTCCACCACAAATCCCATCGTGGACTTGCTTTATGGCTTGAGGAGCTTCAGTGGAGGTTAGACAGTGAAGCAGGAGGCCGTCGAAGCCTCGTTTATAGAGAAGACCCCCTAGCATGGTATAGCGAGCTGTGCGCTTGATGAAAGCTCGCCGCGCATTGCTAGAGAGGTTGGGAGGAGTGACAGAAAGAGACAAGTAGTCCACGAGTTGCTTATACCAGTCATCTTGTGGGCTAGAATTGACAGTGTTGATATGGTCGATGTGAGGAGAGATGTATGAAGGCAAAGGTACACGATGCACTGTGACAAAAAGGTGAGATGATGATGATGAAGATGGGATATGCGAAGCAAGAGAAGCCATGGTGTCGGCAAACTTGTTCGTAGAGCGTGGAACAGTCTGCAAGAGGTAATGGTCGAAAGATGCTAAAAGAAGGTCAACACGATTCTTATACCTCTGTAAAACTTTGTTTTTACAGAGATATGAACCGTTAACTTGATTAACGACGAGCTGCGAGTCGCCGAAGATGTTGATAGACTTGATGTGGAGAGAAAGGGCAGTCTGAAGTCCCAAAATTAAGGCCTCGTATTCGGCCATATTATTGGTACAATCAAAGTCAAGCTTGAAAGATAGAGGCATGGGCTCCCCTTCGAGTGGGATGAGGATGACCCCCGCACCCCCGCCGAGTTGACATTTGGAGCCGTCAAAGAACATGGTCATTTGGTAGACGGTGTCATCGGTGGAAAGGGTAGCGATAGACTCGTCAGGGAACTCACAGTGGGAAGGTTGGTTGTCGAGAAGAGGGGCATCTGCCAGTTGGTCAGCGATGGTTTGCCCCTTGATAGATTTCTACTGGATGAATTCGAGGTCAAACTCCGCAAGCAGCATGAGCCACCGAGCCATACGTTGATTCTGATATGGCTTGGAGTGCATGTACTTGAGAGGGTCGGTGTGAGTGACGACAAAGGTTTTGTGGTTGAGAAGATAGTGGCGGAGCTTGGTAGCGGAAAAGACTAATGCCAAACAGAGTTTCTCGGTATGAGTATACCGAGTTTCATAGTCGACCAGTGTTCGGCTGATGTAGTAAACTGCTTGCTCACGATGATGCTCATCTCGGTGCGCGATCATGGCACCTAACGAATGGTTGGTAGCAGAGATATAAAGGTAGAAGGGTTGGTCGTCCTTAGGTGGAATGAGGACTGGTGGGGAGACCAGATAGCTTTTGAGGGCCTCAAAAGCCTCTTGACAGTCTTTATCCCATTTAAAGGAGACGTCTTTCTTAAGGAGGTGATGGAAAGGTTGGCAGCGGTCTGAAAGTTGCGAGATGAAACGGCAAATGGACTGGAGCTTCCCTTGTAGACTGCGAAGCTGCTTGAGATTGGTCGGGGGTGGCATTTCAAGGATAGCGCGGATCTTGGCGGGATCTATCTCGATACCACGAAAGGAAACGATGAAGCTGAGAAGTTTGCCTGAGAGGACCCCAAAGACACACTTCTTGGGGTTGAGGCGGACATTGTATTGAAGAAGGCGAGAGAAGATGATTGTGAGAATGGTCAAGTGGTCGCGGTGAAGTTTGGACTTGCCGAGAAGGTCATCCACATAATCCTCCATGATTTTGTGGAGGAGATCGTGGAAAATGTAGGTCATGGCACGCTGATAGGTGGCACCAGCATTTTTCAAGCCGAAAGGCATGACTCGATAGCAGAAAGTCCCCCATGGGGTGATAAAGGTAGTCTTGTGCTGATCTTCTGGTGCGATCAAGATTTGATTGTATCCTGAAAACCCATCCATGAGAGATAGCATCTCGTGGCCGGCCGTGAGATCAACAAGCTGGTCAATGTTAGGAAGAGGAAAGTCATCTTTGGGACAGGCTAGGTTAAGGTCGCGATAGTCCGTGCAGATCCGAATCCCCCCAGTTACTTTAGTAACTGGGACGATGTTAGAGACCCACTGTGGATAATCGATGGGTTGGATGAAGGAGACAGAAAGAAGGCGTTGAAGTTCCTCTTTGACAAGGAGCGCAACGCGAGGATGCATCTTTCGAAGCTTCTGCCTAACAGGCTTAGCCTTTGGTTTGGTGACAATGTTATGGGTAGCAATGGTGGGGTCGATGCCAGGCATGTCGCTGTAAGTCCAGGCAAAGGCCTTGCTATGGTTGGAAAGGAACTGGGCATAGTCAAGCTGCTCCTGAGCGTCTAAAGATTGGCCAATCTTTAAGACATGAGGAACATCGGAAGAAGAAGGGAGGTTGATGTCAATGGTGGATTCATTTAACATAACCTGGGTCTCGGAAGGGAGGAAACGTTGGATGAAAGAGTCGTCGGCACCCATGTAGGAAAGGATGGCGTCATCGTCAACGCAGTGGACAGTGTGAATGGTTGCCGACTCATCTTCTACCATGCTAGGAAAAATGAGAGGGAGAGACCTGGACACCCCATTGAGCTGATAGGTCAGGGGTTCCAGGCGGATGGTGTTTATGGAAAAAAAAAACTAGGAGGGATGGAAACCACCGACTCCGTAGGTGACGAAGGAGAAATGGGCGAGTCTGGAGGAGATTGGTCGATGGTTGGCTCAGGACAGAGGTCGAAGGAGCCTGAGTGGGGTCATGATATCCCAGGCCATACCGTTTCTTGGCATCGTGATCATTGAGCGGCTCGATGGGCTGATGGGAGCCCTGCTCATAACGTCTGAAACCAAAACCCTTCCATGCACACCTGTGAAGGTAAGTGTGTGCAAAGGCGGGGTTGCCAAGAAATGAGAAATCAGATGTGAAAGGTTGGGGTGAAGAAAGGGAATTGCCATTGGTAGGAGCTTGATTAAGCCCCCCATAGACAAAGTTGGTTTGGAAGTGAGGAGGACCATAAGGTACGACCGTCCCGATCCGATGGTCGTAATTGGGACTGAGGTGAAGGCGTCCATACTCTTGCGGAGTTTGGAACATGTTGAGGGTCAACAAGCGATATTCCCCAAGTGATAATCGTTGGAAGATGTCTTCCATGGGGTCTTTGGTCGGCGCTTGAAGAGGAGGGGTGAGGGCAACCACCGATTGCGAACTGGTCGAAGCTTCTGCAGATGGAGGCGGTGCTGGAGTTGACGGTTTGATGGGAATGAGGACATCGTTGGGACGGTAGGTGGTGTTGCAAGTCTTGAAGGGTGAAGGGTCAGCGGGAATGGTATGGACTTGCCCGTCATGCTCAAACTTCACACAACGGTGCAGGGTGGAAGGAATACAGGCCATGGCACGGATCCAAGGTCGGCCTAGTAGAAGGTTGTATTGAAACTCTCCTTCGATGATATAGAAGAGCTCCGGGACTGTGCGTGGGCCAATGCGGATGTGAAGGATGACTGTGCCAATGGTCGTGGCGGTGGTGTCATTGAAAAGAGCGTAAGATCGCGTCAATTTTGGAGACGCAATTCTTGGGAAGAGACAGCTGATCAAAGGCGTGAGTAGAGATTATGTTGATGCTAGCACCGCCGTCGATCATAATGCGTTTGATGCGTGTCCGATCGACATAGGCAGTGATGAAGAGGGCGGCGTCCTGATCTTCTGTGTTGGATGTGGGAATCTCAGAATCGCTGAATGTGATGGAGTTGACAGGAGATAAAGAATGGACGAGGGCAGCGAGTGGTTGGGGGTCCTCGGGTTGGACCTCCACTGCCTGCAAGGCTTGGACAAGGGCTTGACGGTGCTGAGGTGAGGTTTGGATAAGGTCATAAAGAGACATCTTCACAGGTGTCTGATGAAGCTGCTTCAGCATGGAGTCGTGAATTGGCCCAGAAGAGGAAGACGAAGAAGGTTGGGATGCGCCAAGGATAGAAATTTTAGGCTTGGGCGCAAGAGGTGGCTTGACGAAGGGATAGGTCCAAGGAATGGCAGCTTTTGCTTTGGCCTTGTCCTGTTGCGACCTAGTGGTTATACGGATAGCATTGATTTCGAAAATGGGAGGTGAAGAAGGGGTCATGCCTTGCTGGTGAGATGTTGACGTGTTTGAAGAGGAAGGAGTCAGGGTCTGGTCGAGAGTGTCCTCAAGGAGAAGAGTGTCTTTCTCCATATGGCGGCGAATGACGGCCTTGAGGGCACAGCAAGTCTCGGTGTCATGTCCTGGTGTACGATGATATAAGCAAATTTTCGTATCGTCGAACCAGGAGGGCTTGGACCCGAGAGGTTGGAAAGGCTTGATGGGCGGAAGGGTTATGTCAGAAGTCTGGAGAAGTCGGCGCAATATCAACGAGTATGAGCCCAATAGAGGGTCTGTGTTATTTGATATGCGCGAGGTTGGTGACTTTTGCTTAGGCGAGGTTAGAAGAGGTTTCCGTACCACCTTATGGGTTGATGGCGCGGTGACAGATGGAGACGGCTCTGGCCTGGTGATTGAGAACGCCTTTTTAGGAGAGGGCCGACTGGAGATAGGCAGAGGAAGCAACGAGTTTTGTTTGAAGGCCGGAGTGGGAAGGCTGCTAGCCAAGGTCGAAGGATGAGGGCCCAAAATTGATGGCAATGGTGACGGAGAAGGAGGCATTCGTTTCTGTGGTCTGGCAGCCCTCTTTGACTTGGTTGGAAGAGTACTGCTGGTCGAGGTCTGGCCTAGGTCCACCTTCACTTGCGGGTGAGTGAGGGTGGAGACAGGACGAACGCCAAATGACTTGATGGGTTTAGACGAGGTAGATGCAGGTTTTGGTTTGGACGGGTTTGGTTGAGGTTTGAGAGTCTGGTCTTTGTCAAGAGTCTGACGAGATTCTGCCTTAGGAGGATTAGCAGCATGTGATGAGAGGGCGCGGGTATGTTGAAGGGCTTTAAGACGCTCCCACAACACCTGAGGTGTCACTTTCCTTGGAGGGAGAAGCGCGATTTTCTCCACTAATCGGGAAAATGGCTGAGAAGAAGATGTTGATGGTTGCGAGGTTGAAGATGAGATGGGTGTAGTGGTCTTAGACGCCTGGTGTGGTGAAGTCATGATAGATTTAGATGAAGACGAAGGGGAGACAGGTTCTTCCCTAGGTGGAAAAGAATCCGAAAAGCGAGGCTCCCCAAGCGGGTAAAGGGCAAGGATGACGGTGCCCTCCACTTGCGGCTGAGAAGTAGGAAGGGTCGGGTCCTCCATAGGCAGTAAAACGGAGGATGGTGAGACCGGTGGTGCAGGTAAAGCCGAGGTGTCCTCCAAGATGAGAGAGGTCGGTGGAGAACTAGCCGGGGAGAGAGGTTCGTCCACATGTGACGGACTGATTGATGGACTAACCTCTTGAGGTTGATTGGGGACGAATGGAGAGACCGTATTGACTGTTCGAACGTTGTGCTCATGATTGTCGTCAATTAAGGTCTGGACGTTGTTTTGAGTTGGCGGATGATTGGGGAAAGGTTGTTTGAAGATGTCAATGGCCTGATTAGGGGGTGCATTTGGATTGTCTAAGATGAGATCCCCCTTTTCAAGCATGTCTTGGATTATGTTCTTAAAGGTCTTGCAGTTTTCCGTGTCATGGCCCTTAACACGATGGAAGCTGCAGAAGTCATGCTCCCTATACCACGCGGGAATAGCGTGTGAGGGATCAAATTGTGGAGGAGGTCAGGTTTGAGGGAGATTGAGGGCCCCCTATTTGAGAAGCTTGTCCAGCACAGAGGCATATGATTCTCCGAGAGGAGTATATCACCGCTGCACGTATCTTTGCTGGAACTGGCGAGTAGCATTCTGAGATGTAGATGGCTCAGGCTGATTGGTCCAAGAGGATGAAGGTCTGACAACCACGGCATTAGCTGAAGCCTTGGATTTAGAATTGGATGATGATGGCTTGGCAGAGGAAGAGTCATTGGTCTTAGAGCTGGGATTCTTGTTCCGCAACTTGACTTTATTCTCCTCGATGGCACGCAACTCAAGTTTGTGAGCCATCGTGAAGGCTTCGTCAAAAGTGCGGAAGGTTTGAACCCTCAGGGTGGAAGAGATATGTCTAGCGCAGGCTTGGGAAAAGAGTTCAATAAGCTCGGCCTGGGGTAAGGAAAAGGAGAGTTGGTTGATAAGGCCTCTCCATCGAGCAACGAAGTCGGCTATGGACTCATCCTCGAATTGCCGGATAGAATAGAGGTCTGTGATTGAGACCTTCTTAGTGATGTTAATGGAAAAGTGATCGAGGAAGAGCTGAGCCAATTGTGTGAATGAGAAGAGAGAATGGCTAGGAAGGGAGCTGTACCAGTCAAGTGCAGCACCCGAGAGAGACATAGGAAACGTGCGTAAGAGTAACGCATCGTCATGGCCAATGAGGTAGCAGGCATGTCTGAATGCTCGCAAGTGTTGTTGGGGGTCTTCCTTGTTTTGAAAGTGAGAAAACTTCGGAAGCTCCCACTGGCTAGGATATGGTCTGATTGGGACAGAAGGATGAATGGGCTCGTTACAGATCTGCTTGTATGAAAGAGTGTTGCGCGAGCCAGAAACAGAGGTCTCAAGACTGGTCATCTTGTCCATTAGCATTTTGATGATGTCTGTCGATGGATTGACAGGTGGCACGCCCCCCAAGTTGTAGGGCACTTGGAAGAGGCTAGGGGAGGTGTGCGACATAGTCGATTGTACAATGTACGAATGACTAATCACAGGGATAGAGGTGGAGGCTAAAGGTGGTTGGGTGGAAGACATAGCTGGGCCCAATGTTGCCACGAGAGGTTGAACTATGGTAATGGGGGCCAAGGGGTAAGAAGCCACCCTGGTGTTGATAGGGGCCAGGGTAGGCAGAATAGAGACGATAAGGTTTTGAAAAGGAGTGGATAGCGGTTGAGGGGGTTAAAGTTGACAGGGGGCCGGAACCCTGGTGGAAGTGGGCCCAATGATAGAGGGAGAGGCCACACCTGGAGGATTGGTCAAAGTCTGGTCAGTGGTCAAAGCGATGGCTTGGGTGTCTGAAGGTTGAACTATGGATGCTGTCGATATAGCCGTAGTCGCGACAAGGGAGGTTGGCATTCCATAGATTGGATTGCCCAAGGAGTCTCGCGTTCGGCTATGTGCGAGATAGTGTTACAAGGCCTTGATGTTGAGGTCCAAGAATCGTTCGAAGTCTTGGTCCCCTTCTTGGACAATGGGAGTCTGCGGCGGGGTTGGACGAATGGGAGTTCTTTCGGTCTCCGAGTTGAACTCCATTGTAGGCTTGGTCACGGACGGGGTGGACGGAAGTGGTTGACGGCTAGCGTGGTTGACAAGAGCTTTGGCTTGGCTACGAGTCAAAACCATGCAAGGCAAAGAAGGTTCAGGTCTCAGGAACTGTGTTGCTCAGTTTCAGAAAACCAAGATGGAGTCTTTGGCAGAGAAAGGACAGGTTTCAGGCTGCTGGTTTTAAAAAAAAAGGACAGTGACAGAGACCGACGTCGGTCAGATAACCGATGCCGGTAGGCCGACGTCGGTATTAGAACCGATGCTGGTGACAGGGGAAGGCCGACGTCGGTGGCAGAACTGATGTCGGCGACTGTGTTTTCCAGAGAACCAAAAGGTTCTTGGAAAATAATGAAGAAAGCGACCTCACTCACTCAAACAAACAGATGAGAAGAGGAAAACAGAGAAAGACAGACAAGCCTAAGCGATAAATCCTAGGAATTAACCTTAGAAACTGTGGCTTATGCCTTAGATGGATGTTTGGGGAGATTGGCTGAAAAATGGGTCCTAGAAGAAGGCAGTCTAAAGATGGTTTCAGGTGTTGTTTTAGGTGCTCAAAAATCTGTGTTAGGGTCTGGTACGTGGCCTGGTGCTAAGGAGCAAGCTCCCCTCACTTCACGATTCCAGTGGTTAGCTGGTTTCGCTTAGCCAAGATATACCTCGCCTAGAGTTTATCCTCTGCCAGAGAACAGAGTGGGCTTCCCTCTTGGTGATGAAATCCAAGTAGGGTCACCGGGATGGGTAAGGTATCCGCTGGGGGATGAAATCCCAGTTGGGCCTTGTCTCAGGTATGTTTTATGTTCGTTTAGTGCATGTGATTCGGTAGTGTAACATCAAGTGTCTATGGTTCATTCAATATGCGTCTAAGTTACTAGATGTGGACTAATGCAAGCAAAAGCAGAAATGAAAGTGCAATACGTTTTAATGCCCAAGTCGAAATGTGATGTTTGTGATGCAGACAAGTTTGAGAAAGGGTCAAGAGTATGATGTTTGGACTAATCTAGAAGGTGCAAGAAAGAAAAGAAAGATTCTTTTTAGTTCCTGCTTATAGTGTCATTCGGAATAGAAGAAAGAGATAAGAGAGAAGGAGCCTAAATGCACCTAAATGAATGAAAAGGAAAAGGAACCCAGGAGGAACCTAGGGTCCCACCGGGCGTGCCAGAATGTTTCTACTCAAAATTCACTTTTCAGATTTAAGAGAAAGAAGAAACTAAAAAGAATAAATGGACAAGGCTTGGGAAGTACCTGGACTAAAGATTGCGCACCGTAAATCCAGACGTTTGTGGGCACTCCTCTTTGGCTGTGGAGGAATGACACCTGCAAGAAAAAAGGAAACTTGGACAAGAAAATGTTAGATGAATAGGCGGTGGGTTGCCAAGCAAAAGCTTGTTCCCGAAAGTGTAAAAACTTCCTTAAGGGAGGTCAACCCATTGTTTTGATAAGATAAGTGACTGATAAAAAGATAGAATGCTAGAATACAGAAGTGATAAAGAAATTAGAAAGGAAAGAAAAGACCAAAATGATTACCTGAAGGAGCTGTTGGGCTGAAGACAGTCGCCGAGGTCAGAAATGTTGCCGGCGTCGGTTATCTGATCTGCCGGCGTCGGCTATCCTGCCGACGTCGGTTGGGGTAGTGACCGGCGTCGGTCGGGGTTATGGCCTGTAGTCGGGTCTGAGTTGCTTTCTGGACTGTGGATAGGTCTGGTTCGTGAACGGAGTCGAGACAGAGTTCAAGGACAAATTTAGATGGACTGGGGAGTGGTCTAGCTCTGGTCGGGTGCCTTATACAAGGTCTTTGTTGACAGGGGGATGGGGAAGAGGAAGAGACACAGAGGACAGGACCTGAGAAGGCTTTGCAGCCTCTCAGGGGGAAGAACAGAGGGAGCAGAGGATAATAGATAAGATAGATTACTAAAAACTAAATAAATGAAATGAAAAAACCAGACTTTGCTTACCTTTTTGCTGACTGAAGAAAGGAGGTGCTGTTGTTGAAGCCACGGAAGACTTGTTGCAAGAAGAGAATACCTGATCCAGAGCCTTTTCACCTGTTGCTGCTGTTGCACAAGGTCAAGACAGAGGAGAGACGAAAGCTAAAGCGCCAAGAGAAGTCTGTTTTCGAGCTCAAGGGTCCAGGGGGCTGCAACGGATGCAGAAAGGGGTAATGAAGGATGCCGACGCCGGCAGTTTCACCGACGTCGGCCGAATGGTCGCCGACGTCGGCGGTCGCAGAATGGGGACAGAGGCTAAAAATAGCCTCTGCGCATTCTTGCACGCCGCCGAGCGAGGGGGTGTGGGAAGAACGGTCACGAGGATGCCAAAATGGGCGTGGGGGGAAGATAATGAAGAGATTTGGCCTAATAAATGCTAGGGGGAAGGTGGAGGGATTCAAGGGAGGATCCAAGGTGGCAAGGGTAGGGTGGAAAGGGGGCCAAGGTCAAGGGTTAGGATAGGGGTTTAAGGCCAAGGGGGAGGACCAAGGTGCAGACACGTTTGTGGTGTCTACACATCCTTGTCCTTATAGTGAAATATAGTTTTCATTGTTTGTCAAATCTACTAGTGTAACATATCAAATTTGAAATAATCAAAAAAATTGGTTTGTAGATAAAGTTAATAGGGGATGTATCATGTCAATCATCTATGTGAAAATAAAGATGATTTAATTAATCTCAAAATTGGTTCAAGTTATAGCTATGTTAAAATAAATGAGAAATCAAAAATCATGATGGAATTGAAAACATGACAATAAATATGATTGGGAGAGGTTGTGCATAAAAAACAAATTTTGGTATATGTATAATTTTAATTTATAAAATCATTAAATTTTACCTATAAACATAGATGAAACATTTAAATTTTCATTAAAATGATATATAATTTAGGAAAATTAAATCTACATAAAATGGCTTCATACTTACTTAAGATGTAATGATTGCAATAGTGTTTAAAATAAATACATATATAATATATGTCTTGTATAAAATAAAATTTCATTGAATAACCTAATTGTTCCTGTTGACCAATTTTTGGTCATTAAGGCCAAAATTTGGCACCCCCTCCTTTTTCTTTGAAAAATTCATTCAATCCATGTTTTGGCTAGATCATTTCTCAGCTGTCTTGTGAAAAATATTCTCTATCAAACCTTTCTCATGAAAAAGTCAAGTGTTTATCTCATTCTACTTTTCCAAGTGTATTTCAGGTTTTCCAAGATCAATTACTTCACTTATAGTAATGCATTTTAGGTTTTCTAATTGACTTGTGAAATTTTCATAAGTCAAGTCACTTGATAAACCTGATTTGGTCTTGGTGGTGTAATTTGGACTTTGCAAATGTCTTTAATTATAAAGGTTTATAAGTAAAGTCACTTAAAAAACCTAATTTGGTCTTGACAGACCAAATCAGGTTTTCCAAGTCTCCTTACTTATTTGACTTATCAGCTAAAGTTGATGTAAAACCTAAAGTAGAAGCTCTTAGGAAGTCTAAAATGGTCTATCTAGTGCAAATTGGGTTTGTGCAATTGCATTACTTGTCTACTTTTATAAGTAGAAGCAATTGAAGAACCTAAAATAGTCTACGTAGTTCATAAAAGGTAATGGATTTCCTTTAGAGGGTATTTTGATGGCTTTAAGGACATTTGAAAAAAGTTTAAAGGGTAAGTGTCTTTTTGGAGGGCACTTGTGAAAAGAAATAGGACTTGTTGACTTTTTTCAAGGGTCATTACAGAATTCGTAAAGGGTGTGTTCCATTTTAGAGGGCACTTAGGTGGCACATAGTACCCTTATAATTCTTTCAAAAGGAAAATTTGGACTCAAAGTGTACTTATAGAGGGCACCTTGGTTGGTGATAGGACTAAATCAAAAATTTTGAAGGGGCATTTGAGGCATAAAGTGCCCTTGCAGAGGGAACCTTGAGAAAGATGAAGACCATCTAAAAAAGATTGAAGGACACTTTTGGATGAAATAAAACCTTTCAAAGGGGAACTAAATGAAGAAGGAGATAAGTTACAAAGGCCCAAAGGGCACTTGCCCATTGAGAAAAGGAAACAAGCCAAGAGAGAATTTCCTTCAAAAATTTGTCTGAAAGAATTTGGACAAAATCTTGTTGAAATCAAAAGGTTGAAACTCAAAGAATTAAAAATAAATGAAGGCAAAGGAAGATCCAAAGGATGATTTCCTTTGGAAAAAATGTTTGAAGGAAATCAACATTGTAAAAAGTCAATGACTGAAAGAAAAGACCCATAAGGCACAAGCAAAGAGCGAGCAAAGATAGAGACAAAATAGAACTAAGGACTGGGAAGGAGTAGAAAATCATCAAGAACCTGAAGGCCTGATAATTAAAGAGAAAAAAAACCAAAGTAAAAGAGAAATCAAAAGAAAGAAACAAAACATGGGCAAAGATAAATTAGAAAAGACAAATCTTAGAATAGTTCTAGTAACTTGACAAAGTTAAAAGGCAGAATCAATGACCATTAAGAACAAGATAAGTGACATAGGCACACTCAAAAAAAGGAATTAATACATTTTGGTGGAATAATATCTACCAAAAACCAATAAATAGATTGTTTTTGAACTATAGAGATTTACATCCTATGTTTTTCATGCTTCACCATTAATGCACAACCAATTGCATCTATGCATTGAAGAGAGCATGGTCTAGCCATAACAACTTGGGGATGGCTTTGTTAGTTACTAAAAGGAGTATCCCATGCTTTTGTAGGCCTAGGATAGCAAGGATGGTAGTTTGGATAGCCTACATCATGGCTCCCATATGCAGTTCAAAGAAAGTGATAGTAGCATGGTCTTTTGGTCTCTATAAAAGTGTTTAACTCGGCATGGGTTTCCATTCCTTAATTTTTCATCTATCTTGTTTCCAGTTTTCTATATATTTTTAACCTCTCATTTGAGAAAATAGATCTCTCAGCTTGTGTGGTAAGGCCCTAAAGTAATTTATCTTGAATAAAAAAAGCATTTTTACCTCCATTTGAGCTTGAACTTTTGCATATGTCTATGGTTTTATCTAATATTAAGTCATTTTATTTCCATGATTTCATAAGTTTATTCTAGCATATTTAGTGTATTGTGAGTTATTCTCTTACAGGTCAACAAGAAGTGTCTAGAATAGAGTATAGGTGCATGTGAACAAGTTGTCCATAGTGTGTCTTAGAACATCTCTGGTAGTTCTTCCTCCCTATATCTCTATAGGAACCCCTATTGAAACACTGATGTAGGGAAGGTTCTTATTTGAATGAAGTGTATGTTTGCTTATCTTTGGTGTAAAGTGTATGTCAAAGATGAGTAGACTAAATATTTTGGTGCATCATCACTTTAGCGTAGGTTTTGATTTTAGTATTTTTCTCTCTTTTCATCCCCCTCATTGTTAGCAGTAGGAAATCTAGGGCCTCAAGGTGCATCAATGGGAGCTAGCCCCTAATCTACAGATTCATCCCTCATGTTTTTAACCCATAGCAAGAGGGATGTATCCATTGTGTCACATGGATGAAGAGAGCTGAGCCTCCCTTTAGAGGGTACAATCCACCATGTCAATATTTTTTAGCATGCCTGATGGGACAAAAAAAATTCCATAGAGTTGAAGAATTTTAGTGTGTTCTTCAACCAACCAGACTTTTGAGTCTTTCCACCCAACACCAATAGCAACTCTAAGTTGAATTAGCTAGTTAAGCAGTCTTAGTGCCATCAAGAAATCACTTTTTGGTATGTATAATCCCATTTCTAAGTAGCATGGTCCTTTTGTTCATATAATTTTAATTTAGCTCAAGTTGTTCATGGAATCACCTCAAGCAACATTCCTAGTTACCCTTCACCTAGTGTATAGTAAATAATGATATATTTTGAGAAGTAAGTGATGGATATAGACAGATTAGAGGAGTAGAATATATATCATCAAGAGTTGATGTACAAAGAGGAGTGCTTATTTAGTCAAGCTCAAGCCTTACAATCCATGAAAGAGGAACTAGCAAGATGGAAGAGTCCATTCATTCAAGGAAATAAGCCTTGCATTCCTTTTCCCATCCCAAAGTATCCCCCTCCTACTCAAAATAAATTCCCCTCTTGTATGCCAAATCCTTTCTACCAAATAGCCCTTGCTCACCAAATTCAATCTTCTAGCTCATCTAATGCATTAACCACTCCTACTCTTAATCATTTGCATCTAGCTTTCCAACATCAAAGTGCATTAGAATAGCCTCTCATGGAGACTAACCTTCTCAATTTTTTAAAATGTGGACCCTCTTTTGATGGGAATCACCCTATCTCTTTTGGAAAGCAACACATCTCTCTTGAAGTAGCTCTTCTTGTGCATGAGTAGACCCTTCCCTGTCTCCCTGAACCTCCTCAAGTATTTCAACATAGGATTGCCTATAATAAACCACTCAGGACCTTTAAGAGGATAAAATTGATACATGTTCACAAGGGAAGATTTTTAATCCCAAGGTCATGAGTTGGAAGTAAACAATGGAATTATGGGGTAGGCAAAAAAGAGGAGGAGAGGCCTATTCATTTTGATAAAATCCTTGAAAAAGGTGAAGTTGCTCTTACTCATCATGATGATGTTTGTGACCTCTAAGAAAGGATCTTTCAAGAGAATATAGCCAAGAAAATTGTAGATTTGGAGTCTAGAATGAGGTTTCTCAGCCAAGGTGTGACAGATGGTCCATACCAAGTATAAGATCCTACATATAAACACACCCCATCTACACCACTCCAAGAGAGCTATCAAGCCACATCTGATGTGGATAAAGTGTTGGCCAAATGGAAGGAAGATAATCATTAAATTATAGCTCAAGGTTTGTCTCCTCTTCCATATGAGTTTAACCATCAACCTTCCACTTCATCCCTTCTGAAGGAGGAACCTATTATGAAAGAAGCAAGTGAAGAAGAGAGGATCCAATTCATGGTTGATCAAGAAGCTCTCATGAATGAAAATGTGGAAGAAATCATAATGGATGCTCCTTTTAAAGACATCATCAACAATGGAGAAGATATAGGTCCTGCATACATGCAGATGTTCCAGCAATATAAAGATGAGGTTGGCAAAATTTATTTTTCAATAATGGATGATGAGGAATGTAAGAATGGTGAACTCTCTCCCCCCTTGTTTGATGAACTTACTTGTTGATTTGATGAGGATAGTGACCATGCCATGGGACCTAATATGGAGGAGTTTTAGGAGCATGTATTTAAACATCTAGAGACTCTTATTTTTAAGCAAGCAAAAGAGAGGCATGTTCATTTTGATATAAGCTTTGAAGAAGAGAGCCTCAAGTAAGAAGGTGACATTCTGGTGAGATGAGAATGAAGTTAGTGATCTCATTCCAGACACCACATTGGTCACCCTTCTTCAAGAAGACCATAATGAAGTAGAAAATTAGTTTGACATGATCCTTAATGAAGCCAAAGGGAACAAGCTATTCCATGGTGCATGTCAAGGGGGATATGAGATAAATGAGGCTTATGGTGATAAGCTAGTAGCCATTGATTTCTTCATGAAATTCACTAGCATGAGGGGCTAGCATGAATCAAGTTTCAAAGGGAAAAGTGAATACATAGATGTTGGAGACATATTTGACCCTGATCCACTCGAATATAAGCCAATCAAGGTGGTAGGCAAGAAGGGAAATTCACCAAGCTTCCATTCCATTCAGTCACTTATCTAGCACCATAAGTTTTCTTTCCATGAATGAGACTTAATATTTTTTCACTTTGATCTAGGAGGGAGAAGAGCATATTTGGTTAGTTATACATAGTAGCTTACTTTCTATTAGGTTGTCTTCTGTTTACCCTAAGTGTTGTTATGCATGTGTGTAGCATTTTTAGCCTTTTTGTGGGATTTTTTCTTATTATTTGGGGTAAAATATTTATTGGTTCATATGTCCTTATAAGGCTTTTCTTTATGAGTCAGGGGGTGTAGTCGGTTGGTCGGGTACTTCCCTTATGGCTCTGCGCATTAGTGTTCAAGTCCCCCACCGGCCCCATGGTACCAGTATTAGTCGTGTCTAGCCAGCAATGCCGGTCACGTTAAAAAGTTTACCTAGCTTTCAATAAAGTGAAAAAAAAGGCTTTTGTTTACTTTTCCAAGATGCATCCTAACTCCATGCCCAATGGAATTTATGGCTACCAATCTTCCCAAGCATAGCGAGAATGTTTCCCCTATGAGTCACCAAATGTGTTGACCAATTTTTGGTCTTGTAGGCTAAAATTGGGCACCCCCTCCTTTTTCTTTATAAGAGTCATTCAATCCATGTTTTGGGTATATCATCCCTTAGCTATCTTATGCAAAATGTTCTCTGTTAGACCTTTCTCATGAAAAAAGCCAAGTGTTTCCCTCATTCTACTTTTCCAAGTGTATTACGAGTTTGTCAATAGTAATTACTTCACCTATAGTAGCACATTTTGGGTTTTAAAAATAACTTTTGAAATTTTTATAAGTCAAGTCACTTGATAAACCCAATTGGGTCTTGGTGGTGTTACTCATACTTTACAAATGTCTTTACTTATACAGGTTTATATGTAAAGTCACTGGCAAAACCCAATTTAGTCTTGACAGACCAAATAGGGTTTTCCAAGTGTCTTTACTTATTTTCCTTATCAGCTGAAGTTGATGTAAAACCCAAAGTAGAAGCTTTTGGGAAAGTCTAAAATGGTCTATCTAGTGAAAATTGAGTTTGTGCAAGTGCATTACATACCTAATTTTATAAGAATAGGTGATTGAAGAACCTAAAATGGTCCAAGTAGTTTACAAAAGGAAATGGATTTCCTTTAAAGGAAATTTTGATAGCTTGAAGGATGTTTGCAAAAATTCCAAAGGGCAAGTGTCTTTTTAGAGGGCACTTGGGAAAAGAAAGATTTATTCTTCACTTTTTTGAAGGGTCATTAAAAAATTATTGAAGGGTATGTGCCCTTATAAGGGCACTTAGGCGACACATATGACACTTAAAATTATTTTGAAAGGCAAATTTAGACTCAAAGTGTCCTTACAAAGGGCACCTTGGTCGGTGGCAGGACCAAATCAAAAAGTTTTGAAGGGGCATTTTGAGGCACAAAGTGCCCTTATGAAGGACACTTTGAGAAATATGAAGACCATTTAAAAAATCTTGAAGGGCACTTTTGGATGAAAGAAACCCTTACAAAGGGAAACTAGCTAAAGGAGACAAATTGTAAAGGCTTGAAGGGAACTTACCCTTCGAGAAAAAGAAACAAGCCAAGAGAGAATTTCCTTTAGACAAATGTCTAAAAGAATTCCTTTAGACATTTGTTTGAAGGAATTTAGACAAAATCCCACTAAAATAAAAATGCCAAATCTCAAAGAATTAAAAATAAATGAAGGCAAAGGAAGATCCAAAGGATGATTTCCTTCAAACATTTGATCTAAAGAAAATCAACATTGAAAAATGTTGATACTTGAAAGAAAAGACCCACAAAGCACAAGTAAAGAGCAAGCAAAGATAGAGACAAAAGAGACAAAATAAAACCAAGGACCAAGAAGGAGTAGAATATCATTGAGAGCTTGAAGGCCTGATAAGTAAAGAGAAAAGGAACCAAAGCAAAATAGAAATCAAAAGAAATACAAAACATAGGAAAAGATAAAGTTTAGAATAGTTATAGTGACTTGACAAAGTCAAAAGGCAGAATCAATTGCTATTCAACATAAGACAAGTGGCATAGGCACACTCAGAAAAAGGAATTAATACATTTTGGTGGAATAATATCTACCAAAAACTAATAAATAGATTGGTTTTTGAACTATAGAGATTAGCATCCTATGTTTTTCATGCTTCACCATTAATGCACAACTAGTTACATCTAGGCATTGAAGAGAACATGGTCCACCCACAAAAACTTGGGGATGGGGTTATATCCCATGCTTTTTCAAGCCTAGGATAGCAAGGATGGTGGTTTGGATAGCCTACAACATGGATTCCATAGGCAATTTGAAGAAAGTGATAACATCATGGTCTTTTGGTCTCTGTAGAAGTGTTTAACTAAGCATGGGTTCCATTCCTTGATTTGTTAGCTATCTTGTTTCTAATTTTCTATTTATTTGTAACCTCTCATTTTATAAAAGAGATATCTTAGTTTGTGTGGTGAAGCCCTAAAGTAATTTACCTTGAATCAAAAAAAGCAATTTTACCTCCATTTGAACTTACACTTTTTTATATGTCTATGGTTTTATCTTTTGTTAAGTCAGTCTCTTTTCATGATTTTATAAGTTTATTCTAGCATATCTAGTGTATTGTGAGTTCTTCTCTTATAGGTCAACAAGAAGTATCCAGAATAGAGTATAGGTGCATATGAACAGGCTGTCCATAGTGTGTCTTAGAATGCCTCTGGTAGTTCTTCCTCCCTATATCTCCATAAGACCCCGTATTGAAACATTAATGCAGGAAAGTTTCTCATTTAAATGAAGTGTATGCTTTCTTGTCTCTAGTGTAAAGTGTATGTCAAAGCTAAGTAGACCAAACATTTTGGTGTATCACTGCTTTAGTGTAGATTTTAATTTCAGTATTTCTCTCCCTTTCCATACCTTTCATTGTTAGTAGTAGGAAATCCAGGGCCTCAAGGTAGATCAACGGGAGCTAGCCCCTATTCTAGAGATTCATCCCTCATGTTTACAACCCATAACAAGAGGGATGTATCCATTGTGTCACATGGATGAAGAGAGTTGAGACTCCCTTCAGAGGGTGCAATCTATCATGTCAATAGTTCCTTCATAGGCTTTGCAACACTCAAAGTTGAAGGATTAATAGTGCTTCTCTTTCCTTGATCCTTCCTTTCTAGATGATTGGAATCTAGGGATAAAGAATAATACTTTTGCATTATCATGTATCATCACCATCATCCATAGATCTAGTGTAATCCCACCTTATATGAGATTATGAAATGTAATCAGGTGAAACACAAGATAAAAGGTGAAAACTTGAATGTACATAAACAATGTCTTCTGCCATATTGTTCTCAATCTTATTACACTTCATTGAATGAATAAATGCATACTCTCTCCAATTCTACTCACATGCAGAATCACCAGATACATGAGAATACAAATAAATTTAAATTAATTAAATGTTAATTTAAGTTTTAATTTAACAACAATGAAACTAATAGTTTTTAAATGAATTACAATATTGAATTTAACTATTAAGTGATGCTAAATAGATAAAGTTTTAAAACTAAGAGAGGACATAAATCAATGTCATCTAAACTATGAGTATTGTTGTACCATATGTCTCCCAAAATGTTATGATTTTTAGGTTGGCATGATCATATACAACATTATGATGATAAAAATTACCTATTGCATTAATATATAGTGATAATTCCTCCTTAATTTGATCATACTCTTTTATTGTGGTGTAAAATCTATTAGATATACTTTCCATCCCTGAGAGATCTCATCATCTAACCATGTTTTCCTATGAAACCACCTAGGATTAAGTGTAAATGTAATAGAATGAAAATAACTATGAAGCATCTTCCATCTTCTCTCAATACATGCCCAATCTAGGTCCTTTGTCATTTGATCAACATGAGAGCTCCATATATCAATATAACATTTAACATCTCCCTCATATAGTCAAGGCTCTCAAAAACAATCCCCATGCATGGTTTATCATTATCAAAGAGTCTAAGTACCTCAAAAATGAGCCAAAAAATTGTCAATAAGTCATTAACTTTCTGCTAAAATAATGTAGATCCAATACCAACAATGAGATCATGAATATCATTTCATGCAATGGTGATGGTTCTAGGACAACTTTTCCATATATCCCACTATACTGACATCAATATTTCCTTGAGGGATTGCTTCACTTTCACCAAACCATGATGAATTTTGAATTGAATTATGTATCAACACATTAAATATGCTACAATGAATAATATTTCCTAAGTATAACTTAGGACATAGAATGGTAGACTATAAATTATTAAATTTTCTTTGCATTTCCCACCAACTAAATAATCCATGGAAGTCCACCATGTAAATCTTTGAGTAATAAATTCATGCAATGAACTAAAAATGATCTCCAAAATATCCATGGATACTCGTGCTCAAGCATGCCTAGCTAAAACATTATTTGGAACACCTATTATGACTTGCACTACATTATGTCTCCCCACCTAATCTATTACATGTCAAAAAAAATCCATCAAGTAATTTTCATCTTTCACATGACCTAAAGTGTCATGTGATTTGAAAAGAAATTCTCTCTTAGAAGAGTAAACTAGAATTTTTATGAGAGGTCTATGTGTAATGCCTATCCACGTATTGCATGTCAAAATAAATCTATCAAGTAATTTTCATCTTTCACATGACTTGAAGTGTCATGTGATTTAAAAAGTAATTCTCTCTTAGGAGAGTAAACTAAAAATTTTATGAGAGGTATATGCGTAATGTCTATCCACCTATTAGAAATAATTAAAAACCCTGTTTATGACCAACTATCCTTAACATCTTGTAACCTTACCTCTATGTGAGCCTTCTCCTCACACATAATTATTGTGCAAATATTTTCATTATTTAGAGGAATATAGCCTGTGGGACCATTATTTATCATTATTACTAAATATTTCCACAAAAGGGACCTTGAAATAGTAAAAATAATCTCACAACCAAAATATAGTCTCCCAATAGCTACATCAATATATTTCCTACCCAAAACATCATACATCTTTCCAATTTAAATTCATAAATGGAAATATATTTTATATGGAGGTGTGATTGTGATGCCTCTAACTAAAAAATTATTGGCAACACTATCTATTATGACTTGTATTAGATTATGTCTCCCCACTTACTCTATTACTTTTCAAAATAAATCCATCAAGTAATTTGCATCTTTCACATGACCTGAAGTGTCATGTGATTTAAAAATCAATTATCCCTTAGGAGTAAAATATAATTGTTATAAGAGATCTATGTGTAATGTATGTCCACCCATTAGAAATAATAATAACATATGTTTATGACCAAGTAACCTTGAGATCTTAGATTCTTGCTTCTATGCAAGCCTTCTACTCACACAAAATTATTATGTGAATATTTTCATAACATGGAGGAATATAACCTCTAGGACCATTACTTATCATTTTTACTACATCTTTCCACAAAGGGGACCTTGCAATACTAAAAATCATCCCAAAACCAAAAAATAGTCTCCCAATATCTACATCAATATTTTTCCTATCTAAAGTATCATATTGTCTTTCCCATTTTAGACTCATTAATGGAAATATTTTGAGTATGGGGATGTGCTTGCAATGCCACCTATTATTTTAGAGACTCCATATACATATTCTCCCTAATTAATTCATCTTTTTTAGTATTAGATATTTTTTTATAAATAAATATTGGTTCCCTTTTCCCCATCCCAAACAAATGGTGCCTCAATCTTGTAACTAAACTACTTTTCTTTGTAAGACAAAAAGAGAAATTCTGTCTTGATTCTAGAACTAATGTAATTTCTCCCTACAACCCTATTAATTATCATTGCACACTTCCAAAATTTCTTCTCAAATTATTTTCTAAGTGTATTATATCATATTTTGGAGGATCTGATCCTTATTTTCTATTAGATTGTGGGACAGTAGGGATTGAAAAGAAACCATCCATTTTGATCTAAACAAAAATAAATAATACCAATTTAATAAAATAAGAAGAAAAATGAAAATAATCTATATTAAATTATACAAATAAAATGAAAATTTTATAATCAGACAAAAAAATTCATCACAAAAATTCTTAAATACATAACTATCTTTTTTTATATTTAGTCTCTTTACAAATCACTCAATTCCTTTTTGCACCAATTTTTTGTAAGAATATTCTTAGATATGTATTTTTTTTTTAATATTTAGTCTTTTTAAAAATCACCTAATTCTCTTTTACACTATTTTTTTTCTAATATATGAATATAATTGAATAATAAACATTGAATTACATTTTATAAAAATTCAGATTTAAAATTTAAAAATATTTCATTTTATTTAATCTTAAATTTAAAATGTTTAATATTTCATTTTATTTTTAAATATTTTAAATTATTTTTTAATTGAATATATATATATATATATATATATATATATATATATATATATATATATATATAATTATTATTTTTAATAATGAATATGAGAAAAGTTTATCATATAAATTTTTAACATTAAACTTGTTTTCAATAAAACTAAAAAAATATTGTAGAAGCACTACTTTTTAAGCATGCAATATAATTATAATAAATGCAATAATTTTTATTAACATGCAATAATTTACATAAAAGGCTAATTTTATGCAAATGAATAATGAGAAAAAAAAATTGTTCAGGGAATAAAATTGTTTTTATAGATTTCATTTAGGTTTTTAGTTATATGTCATTATGGTGGAGTTTTTATGGCTGTGATAGGTAAAATAGTGTCTTAACATCTACATGATAGGTAAAAGGTTGTTCATAATGTCATGCCCATTTCAATGTGTTTTAATGCAAAATGTAAAGGTTTTTTATATTTCTTGCAACAGAGAGTTTTAGTAGGGTTTGGGATGAATTTATTAATTATTTATAGTTTGAACTAATTACATACATAAATGTCATTAAGACTTTCATTCATAGGTAAGAGTGAGAGTGTTTTGATGGTACAAGCTAATTATCCATGTTGTAGCTTTTTTGATACCTCTACCTTCAAAATTTGAAATTATAAAGGATCGATATTGTTGATGAGTTATTTTGCACACCAATTCAGGTGGGACAGTCACATGCCCAGCACCTTCTGAAAGGAGACCCATAGGATCTCCTCAAGGTTTGTTATTGTTAGGTCATAATGTATTGGGTGGCCTAATTGATCTATGCAAAACTTTTCCATTGAAAGAAACCTATGTTATTTCTATAATATTAAATATCATTTTTTTAATCTTAAAAAACTACAGAAATTCTAGTTTTGGTTATCGCATTCATGCAAGTTTTATATTTATTTTGGAGAGCAACAATAACAATGCTTTTAGGTTGTGCCCAAATGAGAAAATCAACATTTTAAAAGGTATAGTTTAAAGGAAGTATGATTGATTTTTTAAATTGTTTATCATATACATTAACAATGCATAAATTGTAATAAACAACCTTTGCAATCAAGATTAACATGCCAATTCAAATTGCATTCAATTCTGATGGTAATTGATTTGAATTAAAAAAATGAAAAAGAAAGAGGGAAAAACTATTGTCATGTAGTCACAATCGAAACCGTTTGAATAAATTCACCCAAAAACTAGTCCCACATCTAAACATCATTCACACAATCACAACAAGAATCAGTGTTAGTGTCTAAGAATGACGATCCAAGAATAAAAATAATCTTGCCACCATATGTATATGCAAGTAACAAAAATAAATCTCCACAACTTGTATTAATATCAATGTTTACTGAAGTGCAAATAAAGGTTACATTTGTCATTCAATTATAATTTTGGCAGCATAATGTCAAAGGAACAAAGGAGGAGGGAGGTATTACACTAAAACAAATAAAAATTAATTGGCTCACAATGTATCCTTTATGATCAACAAAGAGCCAACACTTTGAAATAACCATGAATTGGTTATTTATAAAACAATTAGTGAGTTTAGAGAGAATTTTATCCCAAAATTTTTAAAAAATACTTTAATTTAAACTTCACATACACTTTCCCCCACGAAAGTAAGATCCTTGCACTTTTAACTCTATATAAACTTGTAAAACAGATAAAATAAGTTAGTTTTTGGTATGTGTGAGTAAAAATAAGTTTCAAATTATTTAAAAATATACTTTATGAACTTAAATATGAAATCATGAGTAAGATTTCGTTAGGAAATTTTAAAAATAAATAAATAAATCACACTATTCAGAGTGCGCGTTAGAGTCAACTTCCCAACATCATAAATGATTTATAAAACAAATATCAAATTTATAAGATACAAATGAAAATGTCTCCCAACTTTTTCAAGGCTTCACAACAAATGATTTTCAAAATTAAGTCTAAATATTAATTTTATATAAAAATTAATAAAAGTATAAATTAATAATTAAATTAAATTTATTAATATTAAATTATATTTTTAAATTAAATTAATTAAATTTAAATTAACATTAAATAATAATTTAATAAAAATAAACCAAATGTACAAAGATTAAAAACAAAAGTAAAATTAAAGACTCATTACATATACTTTGCATCTATTTGGCATCAATACTTTTAGTTATATTTTCTTGATGGTATAATCTAACTTAAAAAAAACACTCATTACATATTAAAGAATGGTCATTATAATATAGGTATATGTAAGCGGGTGATCAAACAAGTAATATTTTTGAATGTAAATTGAGACAATTCCATTTTCACATCAAGTGTTTTATATGATTTTTTTTTCCATAGACGTGGTTTTTAGGGTTATAAAAATCAGTTTAACATATAAATTGAGACAATTTACCAAAGTAATTTGGGAGTGCTGAGACTAATTAACCTATGAATGTAATTAGTAGTGAAGCAAAAGTAAAAGGGGTTCCATGGGGTTCCATGATTTGAAAGGGGTTTCATGATTCGATAAGATTAGGGTATGTTGTAAAAGAAACAACAAATGACAACTTTGATAAAAAAATACTCTTGGATATTTTAGAATGAAATAAACATGTCTATGAATCTAGAATTTTTAGTGGAGACCCCATATAAAACATGAATGGATTTGAGAGAGGAAAATAAAGGAATTGCTACAGGACCAGATTCAATAATTTCATTAACATGATGTGTGCAAATGAATTCATTACTGCTTCATGGAACTTATAAGGACTAGATACTAAGGTTCCAACTATCAAGGTAATGAATTCCACTTTGAGAATGCTTACCTATACATTGCTCCACTACCAACCAAGTGTCCATAGTTCTGACAGAGATGTCTTTGATCCCACTCTAGGCCTTTCTCTACTACCAATTGGCCATCCATAGCCCATTGGAGATTTCTTGAATCACCTAGGAATTGAGTCTTTCAAAAATTGATTTTTCTTTCTATTTCTCTTTTCTATTTCTTTCTTTTATATTTTAACTTCTAATTATAGGTTGGGGACCACTGTTATAAATGAAATTTAGAGCTATAGATTTTTCACCCTAGCTCTAATACCATGTTTTATGATCCACACTTACAATAATTAGAAATATGCAAAATATAATGTAGATCAACATAACATAATAGTTATTAGTGGGCTGAGATTCCCAAATATTCAATATATGAAAAAATAGAATAATTACCCTTAAGGTGGGGCAACACCATACAATACTCTTTTAGAAATGAATAACTCCACAATGTCACTTCGAGAGGATAACCTCCAATATTTATCTAATGAACAGAAGACGTAACACTTATTGAATTCATTGATTCACAATGATATTCACCTCCTTTATATAGACCTCTTTATAAATAAAAATTTATGGGTAACCTCATAATCCCAATGTAGGTCAACCATTACCCAATGCACTAATTCTACAAATTACTCATTTATCTTAATATATTGGATCCTAAAAACTAACTAAAGGGGATGTGTGCCACATGTCAACATTTCTATCAACCTATATACATTAATATATCATATCTTTGGGTACATAACATTCAATAAGTGACATCAGAGCATCAATTTAGGGAAATATTTTGGGTGAAACCTTAATAGTGGATATTTACTTATATCTTGAAATTTATGGTGAATTTTTCTATAATTTTTTAGCTGAAGCCAAAGACTATCTCAAGGATGTGACAACAAAAACATTGAGGTTTTATGATTGGTTTAAAGGGATCTATTGATATTTTAAGGTTTGTAATAGATTCATCATATATACCAAAATTTAAGGAAATTTTTTGTGAAAGTTTAATTGATTTTATACAAAATATCTATAGTCAATATTTTAAAAGTTTTGGACAATTTTTGTGGTATTTTTTGTCATTTTATGATTTTTCATAGATTCATTATACAAGTTAAAATTATTGGATTTTCTTTTTAAAAAATTCATTAAAGTTTCAACATCATACATATGAGTTACAGTAAAAAATTTGGACTGTTTAGATTAATTTTACATGAGTTATTAAAATTTTAGGGTTTTCTCATCAACCCTAGTTTTGTTTTATTTCTCTTATAATTCATGGGTCACATTGATTACAAATAGTACGAACACTTGCTAGAATTTTTTTTTTTAATGACAAATATTTTGGATAAGTATTTTATGGAAAAAATTGTGCATGTGTCGGAAGAAGAGATTGATGATGATAAACAAGAAGAGAATGCAGATGGAGAAAAAGAATATGAACATAATGATGATAAGCAAGGAGCTACATATGATTCAAAAGGAGTTGTTGAGGATCATGAGGTGGAAAAAGAAAAAGAAAATAATTTTGATGATGGCAATGAAGAAGAGCATGCAGGTGTTTATGAAGAAGAAGAAACAGAGCCTAATAATGATGAAAAAGAGGCTACATATGGTGTAGAAGGAGATGTATAAGATCTTGAAGAGGAGGAATAAGGATTGGATGATAAGGGTTCAAATAATTTGGATCCAAAGAAATCAGTTAAGTTTTTAGTTTTATGGATGCATTCAAAAGAATAAGTTTATTTTGTCCATAAACCCTAACAACAAGTATAACTTCATCAACATGGATGTAGCCCAACATTTATAGGTTCAAGCAAAGAATATCAATGAGGCTCAAGTAAATGGTAAGAATATTCTAGTTTTTGAAGATTTGAAGCTCATTATGGAAAAATATGTTTTGCATTTAGATGTTTATGTTTTTCATATGGATGGTATGGATATGGATCTTGGATATCCATGGTTAGAGACTTTGGGAACAACTAATACTAATGTTCAGAATAAGTTCATGAGGTTTTGGTATATGGAAACTAAGGCCACTTTACATGATATCATAGTTGAAAAGGCATAAATAGAAATTAAGGTAGATCATGAGGATGAGATTGAAGCAAGTGACAAAGAGAATGGGAAAGATTCATATGATGACATAGATAAATAAATAATACAAGCAAAAAATAACACTTCATTTAATCAAGAGACAAAGGAACCAACAAAATTAAAGGTGGAAGAGTTCGAAGAAAAGGTGGATAAGGTCAAAGTAACAAAAAAATTGAGGTATATAGACAGCCACATCATCATGAGAGTAAATAATCATGCAACCATGTGAGGGAGTGTCATACCAATAATCACTTTGGCTATATAGGAAATCAGAGTACTAGTCACCATGGCTATACATGGAAGCCAAAGAAGAACTACTATGGTTAGGTATGGAATCAAAGTAGTGCAGTGGCTTGCAGAACATGGAATCAATGGGAAAATCACTATGACTATGCATGGAAGAATAAATACTATGGTCATGCATGGAATCAAAGTAACATAATGAAATATGGTACATATAATCAGAGGAGGAATAATTATGCATAGACATTAGGATGGTACAGTTATGGTCATGAATAGAATTAGAGTAACATAATGAAATTTGGAAACAAGGTTAGAGAGATATCACCTACCAAGATCACATATTGATGGTAAGATGGTTGACATTAGATATAAGTGTGTAATGATTTGAAGCATACTCATTATTTGATTTTTTCTTATGTTTTGGAGATGAAACATGTCAAGGAGGGAAAGAATGATATGTACTTAGGGATGTGATATATTAATGTATATGAGCTGATGGAGATACTGACATGTAGTACACATCCCCCTTAGTTAGTTATATGGGTCTAATATACTAAGATAAATGAATAACCTATGTAATTAGTGCATTAGGTAATGGTCGGCCTATATTGAGATTAGGAGGTTATCCATCCATTGTTAGTTATATATAAGTCTATATAAAAGAGGTGAATATCCTTGTGAATCAATGAAGTAAGTGTTGAGTCTTCTATTTGGTATATGGATATTATAGGTTGTCCCCTAGAAGTGACATTATAGAGTTATTCATTCTTAAAGGAAAATTGTATGGTGTTGCCCAGCCATAAGGGTATTAATATATTTATGCATATATTGAATATTTAGGCATCTCTACCTACCAATATCTATTGCATTGTGTTGATCTATATCTTATTATTCATATTTATGATTATTATAAGTGTAGATCATAACAAGTGGTATTATAGCCTCTATCGAGGTTCAAGTCATGGAGCCAGTGGTTATGTCAGCATTGTAATAATTGATTGGGGATTGTACATGCATGGATCCTTATGTATGGCATAAATTTAGCCCAAAGACTGAGTTTCATAAACATGGTGAGATATTATGATCCTAATATTCATATTTCACTAATGCCTCAAGGTTTTGGGGTAATGGTTCATTAAATAATGCTACATATTACTCAGAGAACTTTAGCACCAAAATGTCATTTGTGTAACTTACCTACAGGCCTTTCATTATTCATTATTTGACAAACAAGGGAATCCATGAGGTAAAATAGATGAGCCAAAACAAATAGAGATAAGTAATGAGGCAAGACCAACAACAAAAATAAGAAAAACAAGAAAGTAACCTAAACTAAAAATGAAACCAAGAAATAAAAGTAGAAAGGGAAAGATAAAGTATGTATATGACCTAACAGATGAATTCAGGCCTCAAAGTAGTGTTTGAAAAACAATCTATTGACAGCAATGGGACATCCTCACCAGTTAGACACCTTAGGTGGAATGCATTATCATCCATGATTTCTAAAATTTAATAGGCACCCAACTAGAGGTAAATTTACATTTGCAATGATGTTGACCCTTTCATTCATGAACCGTGTCTCATCGACTCTTTTTTACAATGTATGCACTCAAATTTTAAAAAAAAAATCCATTATTAAATTTAGAAATTCAATTACACTTAATTCATGAAAATCAAGTCAAATAAGGTTTGATAAATACCTTTTCCCATACAATGAATTACAGTGAGGGATAAGGTTGGGTATCAACACATAATAGAAAGATGGGAATACCCAGCCTTAAGGAGATGGGCTCTTCAAGGCAGCCAACTACAAATTTTATTGTTTGTTGACTTTGAAACAAGAGTGATGTCATAAAGTCACCTTCATTATATTTCATATTGATTCCCATGGTTTAATGAAAGTGGTTCAGATCTATACAAACTAAACACAAAATAATGGAGAAGTTGAATATAAAGATCATAATAATAATAGTTCTTCATTTTCTAAATCAAATGCAACCATACATATATATAGGAAATGGATTCCTTGTAAATAGGGAGAATTATATCCCTACAATATCTCACCAACTAACTATCTAGATTATAAATAATACAAAATATATTGTTGTTAAAATATTCACTCAAATTAAAAAAAATCCATTATTAAATTTAGAAATTCAATTACACTTAATTCATGAAAATCAAGTCAAATAAGGTTTGATAAATACCTTTGCCCATACAATGAATTACAATGAGGGATAAGGTTGGGTATCATCACATAATAGAGAGATGGGAATACCCAACCTTAAGGAGATGGGCTATTTGAGGCAGCCAACTACAAATTTTGTTGTTTGTTGACTTTGAAACAAGAGTGATGTCATAAAGTCACCTTCACTATATTTCATATTGATTCCCATGGTTTAATGAAACTAGTTCAAACCTATACAAACTAAACATAAAATAATGGAGAAGTTGAATATAAAGATCATAATAATAATAGTTCTTCATTTTCTAAATCAAATGTAACCATACATATATATATATATATATATAGGAAATGGATTCCTTGTAAATGGGGAGAATTATATCCCTAACAATATCTCACCAACTAACTATCTAGATTATAAAGAATATAAAATATATTGTTGTTATAATAATATATTTTACTAACCAATAATAACCTAACAATATTATTGTATTAATCATATGGTAACTCATACATAATAAATAGTAATTTACCTCAATGTAAATAATAACTTTTCCTAACATTCCCCCCTAGTGTTTACATGGGAAGAAAGTACATCATATAAATTAAAAACATAATCATATGCCAAAACATACTTTTAGGTTTGCATACTATTGTTTGAATCTTGATGCATATGATTACTTAAATATGAAAAATTATCTCATTTTCACTTCCAATTTAATATTTCATCAACCAACCATCATCCAATGAAGTATGGAAGTTAGAAAATCTTTGCAGTCAAGGGTTTTTTGTAATTAGTTTCCCTTTTATATAACTATTTACATATTAAATGATATCTACATTCTCCTTTTTAGTAGGGGAATGAATACAAATTTTATTTGTCACACACCATACAACATAAAAATAAAATATTATGAGGACTAAATCCTCATTGTATAACTTTTTAGCCTCTGTCCATGTTTATTGCCACCCAAACAAAAACAATATACAAAATCTTCACTACCACTAAAAACTGCCCTTGGCTTTAGTCGATTTAGCATAGATGCAAGTGCCACTAATGCAGTGTGTGTCCCTTTAGTTAGTGACTAACTCAAGGTCACTTTTTAACATCATTCCTCCATTTTCCTCCAACCTCATTCATAATAATATTCTTACTCAACTGATGAAGTATTTAAGCTCATATGCATGGTGTTTTGAATAGAATAGGGTCCCCCCATAATATTACCACTTATGTGGATGTCGGGTTCACCCAAAATTATGTTTTTTATAAGGGGTATAAATTTGAATTCAATAGACAAAATGACTAATAATCAAGATTTAATTAAACATTGAACTAGAAAATCTAAATGGCACTTTTGAGTTTTTTGTACATATAAAAAATAGGCCTTTGACTACATATTGTAATTTGGACTTGACTTAATAATTAACTCAGAGTACCTAATAAAAATCAATTATATACTATTACACCCAAAAAAAATATACTTGAAATATCTAAATAAAATTAGTATATTGGAAATAGCAAAATGCATTAGATACAATGTAGTGTTGACTCAGAAATCAAGTGCAATAGTCATATCCCTTCCTCTCACCATGTTATACTTGGTTTTCCAATCATAATTTTCAATGCATAGGTCTTGATTGATGAAAAATCATATGAATAATGTTAGAAATTAGAGAAGTAAACATATTTTGGAAAAATGGATTCTAAGTATATAGTCTATTAGAGGTACATTTTGTGCCAATATATTAGTAGGGAAATTGGCTTCCTTCCATTTAAAGGGTCATGAATTTTATAAACACTAAGTACAAATAGCATATAGCATAATTACTATTTGGTTTGCATGGACTAGGAGCACATCAAATGATATTAGTGAGGATGAAAATTTTAAAGGCTAATCATAATAATTTTTATGTAGGGCCCTAATTCTTACAACCTCATATTCTTTATCGTATCTTTGATTTCTCCTTGTTAGACCTTCATTCATTTCTGAATTTGAGTTATGATTCCTTCTTATAGGTACTTACTTGCAATCTTCTTGAAGTTTCTTGATCACCCTTGATCTCACTAGGATACTAAGCCTCTTTTCCTATATATGGTCCTCCTTAACCTTAAATACATGTCATCTTTCATGTCGTTATGCACTCTTTCACTTTCACCTCCTTGCATGTACTTCACTATCCTTTCATTCACAAGTTTAATTACCACACTCTCATGTAGCTTCATAAGCCTATGAGCTTCATGTAAGGTTCCATGTTTCTACCTTCTCATTATAACTCATATGGTCATCCACCTAGTCTTTGCATCTCCCTTATACATCCAAACAAATAACACAAACTTTTAGCAATGACTCTTTAAACAACCCACTTTTCCTCTCTTGAAGGCTTAATCCTTGTAGACCTTTTTTAGTACAAAGCTCCTAGGTTTGAAAAAATAAATCAAGTTCACAAAAAACTAAAATTAATTATAGATACATTTTATCCTCATCATGCTTCACCTAAAGTTTCATGGCTCAACTCTCAATGCAACCTTACCAACTCAACACACCCTTCTACTAATTAGGTCTTTTTAGGCCTCATACAAACACACAATACTATAAGTTATATTATACATTAAATTATCACTCTAAAACCTCTTTATTCCTCTAGTACACCTCAAAACATAATGTATTACAAATTTTTAGGATTTTTGAAGGGTTACAGCAATATTTATACAAGTTTCCATTTTTGAAAACCTTAGGTCTAGTTTAGCCAACCTATGTAGGCTAAGGGAACAAAAAGGGATATAAAGAGTTTTTGAAAAATTAAAATGAAAATAATTAAATTTGAGATTCTTCCCCACATTTTTATTCCTTCTCCAATACCTGGTTGGTCTTAAATAATCATAAAATGGCTCCAAAATGCCAAATTACAATTTTCTAGGTGTTTTTTCTTGAATTGTGTATGATCTCATGTAATTTTAAGTTAAATTTTATATTTTAATGAACTCATAGAGTTAAAAAAGGGTTGTATATGGGCTGTATAACCTTAGTTTATCTTCTGTAGTAGTTAAACTTGCATGAACTATCATTACCAAGTCATAACAACCAATTTTGTAGAGTTCTAGGCAGTTATATTGAATAGTATTGAAATCTGAGTGACATCTTGATCACAAGTCACTATCCAATTTTTAAAAATGACTCAATATATTATTAAATAATATTTAATTGTTTATATGACTCAACACATTCATCAAAACATTTATGCATGTCTCAAGAAGCCTTACAAACTCAATTCTAACTGTGCAAATAGGGATATTCCCAATTATGACTGTATTGTAGATTGACATGTTGATACTTGAAAAATGAGTATATGAATACAATATAATCATGCATAATAACTTGAAAAATTTACTTACATTTATATAAACCATTGAGATTCAACCAATATTCTTTGTAAACAACTTCTGCTCCATTCTTTCCTTGATTATGTTAGTGGATAGAGCCTTTTAGGATTATACAAAGTAACTTCAATCATGAATTATCTACAAGAGTTCATAATCAAAATTAAATAATTATCACATCCAAAGAGATCATAAAATTTAACACACACTTTCTCACGACATTCTTGTTCCTTAGCATCATTTCACATAAGTAGTCATACACATAATTTTGAATAAGACAAGCAATGTTCCTTCATTTTGGATCTATATTCACTCTTCCTTGGACCTCTCCTATCCTACCAATATTATATTATATCCTAATACCAATATACTACAACATACAATAAATTTATTCATGCATTCATGACCTTTTATTATGCCAACATGAAAACTAACTCTCCTTTTCTTGCCATCTCCCATGTAAGGTGGCAATTACACTTATTGATTTTTGAATTACATTGCTCTTTACCATGAGTTGTGCATTGAAACACATCCCCATACCTTCCTAGGATAATTACAAAAATTCATGAACATTAATACACACACACAACCCAAAATATCACTCAAAATCATAGATACAAGATTCAAATATTCAAATTCCCTTTTTGGTAGGAAAAGTCTAAATGAATTCAAACACACAATTCAAAGACTTGTAAAGACTCCTAAACATCCAATAGGACCCTATAAGAACACTTACACCCCAAAACATTCTAGAAATGACTACCATGAAACACTTAAAATATATTTACATTCTTGTCACCTTGTGATGCTCTGCATCATACTCCCCAAGTGGGTAAAATTTGAGCTCCTACTCAAATATACCTTCTCTACCTTCTTCCTTACTTTTTAATTCTTTCTCATATAATCCTTTGAGATTATATTTATACTAATCCTCTTTTATTTTTCATTCCTCCTCAGTTGGTTATTGTATCTTTGTTTTCGTGCCTTGTCTAGTGTCTTTGCACACTCATCTTCTATCTCCTTGAGGTGTATGTCCTGATGCAATTCCTTGTCTACCTCATATTATATCTCCTCCATATCTGACTTATTTTCATCATGTTTTGCCTCCAAAGACTGGTATTCATTATTTCATATTTCTCTTAACCCTTAAATTTATTCTTCAATTGTCATGCTTGGTTATTTCACTCTTGGTTGGTATTGATTCTCAATCATGATTCCTCCTTTATCTTCATGCTCTAATGGATGCCTAGACATATATTCTTCCTTCATTCTTGTCAAAATCTCAAACATATCTTCTATGGTTTCCTTCTCATGACATTACACATTCTTATGGTGATTCCACTTATAGCCTATTTTCTCATTTTGCATTGTCATTTTCTTGATCAATTGAAATTAATCAAAACATAACATATCTTAGAAACATTCTATCTTGCTATTATGATTCATACATTCAACTAACTGAGCTGAAATAATGATAATTAAATAAGTTACTTTATTACTTTGTTCTCTCTTCATTAATTTGTTCTTTTGCTTGCTTGTATCTCTCTATCATGTTGTAAATTAGTTTGCATACCCATCAATATGTCTCTCTCTTGAGTCCTTATTTACTCATGCACATTACTCAATCTTTTCACCTATTGTTCTAGGACAAACTTTGTCTTTTTCTTCTTCATTGATGGCATGCTCCAAAGCTACCATTTCTGCCTAAAATTTTTCCTAACTTTCATTTACAAATTTTTGGTCTTGTTGCTTACCTAGCAACCCTCCTTCACATACCATCTCTTGGTCAAAATATTTAAGTGCCTCAAGCAACGAAAATTTAGAATTTTTATCTTCATACCTATTAACCTCATCCTCTTGATTCAATCTTTCTTATTTTATGCCTTCTATGAGGCATCCTATATATATGGTTATCCAATCAGCGTCTTCTTTATCATAAGCATGTTGATCATGCTTGCTCTCCTTCATATTTTTAATATTTATGTTATCAACATGGAATTCTTCCTCCTTTAATCTTGTACATATATTCATAAATGATAAGAAATCATTCGTTTTAAACATTTGAGGCTTACTTGCCTCAATACCCTACTTTATTAGGTTACTTGAGCTATTTCCTCTCCTTATCCTCCTTCATGTCCATCTTATCATCCTTAAGGTGATGTTCACCTTCCTCTTATTAATCCATCATAAACTTCTTCATCTCCTCCTTGATCTACCTACATATCAATCTCTTTTATCTCTCATTATTTCTCTTAACAATCTTCCTTATTTTATCCATGAGTAGCCTTATAGGCCACTTAACCCTCTTCTTCTTCATAACCTAGCCATACCATTGGCTCTCTTCCTATTGCATGATCTCCACCTATATATTTATTTTCTCTAATATTTTGTCTATCCACTCATCTCTTCTTCATCCTCTAACCCTGATCTCTTTGAGTCTTCTTTTCTCTTTCTCTCCTTGTGGTAGTCTAACTCAACCAAGCCCTTCTTCTTTTTTTACTTTCTCTACCTTCATCTTATCACACAAAAATATTTTTCACCTTGATTTGGTGTCTCAACCTCTTCCTAGTCTATTGACACTTTTGTCCAAGTCTTTTTCATTTTGAAACCATAACTCACACTTCGAGTCTCTCTCTCTTTGTTCTTCTTCTCTTAAGCTTCTACTATCTCTCTTCTTAGGGCTGCTTACCATAATTCTTTAACTCTCTCTTAGTGTACTCCTACAACTTAGCTTCATGCAATCTCTATAATAACCTTTAAAAAACTCAAATAACAACCTGCAATACTCAAAATCATAAATTATACCAATAATTTACCTACTCTAATACCATTTGATGTAGGGCCTTGATGCCTAAAACCTCATATTCTTTACCCTGATTTTAATTTATCCTTCTTAGACCTTCATTCATCTCAAACTTTGATATTTGATTCCTTATTATAGGTACTTACTTGCAATCTTTTTGAAGTCTCTTGATTACCCTTGCTCTCACTAGGCTGCTAAGCCTCTTTTCTAGAATATGGTCCTCCTTAATCTTGAATACATATCATATTTCATGTGGCTCTTCACTCTTTCATTCTCACCTCCTTGAATGTACTTCACCATCCTTTCATTCACAAGTTTCATTACCTCACACTCATGTAGCTTCATAAGATAATGTGCTTCATGTAAGGTTTCATGTTTCTTACTTTCTCAATATGACTCATACAGTCATCCACTTGGTCTTTGTATCTCCCTTATACATCCAAACAAATAACACAAACTCTGAGCAATAACTCTTTAAACAATCCATTTTTCCTCTCTTGAAGGCTTAATCATTATAGCCCTCTTTTAGTAAAAATCTCCTATATTTGAACAAATCTCTCAGCTTCACAACAAACTAAAACTACTTTTAGATACCCTTTATCCCCATTATGCTTCACTTGAAGTTTCATATCTTAAATATCGATGCAACCCTTCCAACTCAATGCACCCTTCTATTAATTAGGTCTCTTTAGGCCTCATGCAAACACATAGTACTAGAAACTGTACTGTGTAGTCAAGTATCAATCTAAAACTCTTGATTTCTCTAGTACACCTCAAAACATAGTAGATTACAAAGTTTTAGGATTTTTTAAGGGTCACAACAAAAGTTATACAATATTAAACTAGTTTTTGGGGATAAATGTGTGAATTTTTTATTGCTTCTCAACATTTTAGATCCACATATGTGATCCTTCATCATGAGAAAATAGAAATGAAGAATAACATGACCTTGTACTTTATAAAAGTTGTAGAAAAATGACAGTTATGAAAAGTTTCCCAAAAATAAAATAGCCGTTGACAAAAGTTGTCCAAAATTAAAAAGGCAAGCAACTATAAGGGAAGTTTCCATTAAAATTAAAGATTAAAAATCTATATTAAATGAAATAATTAAGAATTTTTTATTTTTAATAATACCTATATTACAAATAATATTATAAGTATTATAAATAATATTTAATGATATTTAATGTTTTAATAATTATTACAAATATTTACTAAAAATAATATTAAAATTAGTCTTAATTTACATATAATAGAATAGTGTAATTTGTAATCAAATATTATATGTAATAAAATGCTATTAATATTTAAGATTTTAGTCTTAAAAATGTTATTGTATCTAAAATCAAAAAAATCCTAAATAAATCTATAATATTATAATAATATTTATTATTAATAATATAAATACTACTCTTCTTAATATTACAAATATTGTTCAAATACTCAAACTAAAATATTATAAAATTCTAATAATATTTAATATTTTAAATATTATAAAATATAATGAAAATAGTGTAATTTTAATGATATTTATACTGATATTTACAATATTTATGAAAATATTTCTATAACAATTATTAATACAAATAATATTTATAATATTATAGATATTATTAACATTACAAATAGAGCAATTATTATTGTGTTAAAATAATAGATTAATAAATTAAACATAGTAAATAAAATAAAGTATATCATAAAAACCTAAGGAAATTTATAAAATCTATCTATATATTCGAATTAAAAAATGATAACAATTTTAAAAATAAACAAATAAATTGTAAATAATGAAAGATTGACCTAACATTTGCTAAGAGTTATATTTAATATTAATGAACTACTATCCAAATAAAATAAAAAAACCAAAGAATTAAAAAGATTGTTTTGTTGAAATAAGGAAAGAGCTTAGAGGACACCTACCCCTACCATTGGGAAAGGCTAAGGAAGGAACACTAACCTATGTAAATCATAGGCTTCCACACATGACTAATTCTCCACCCTTCATCCCTATTTAGATTGTTAGGATCTTTCAAGATTTCAATGGCATCCCTAACCTTGCATTTTCGGAGGTGATCTTTTCCAACAATGGTTCTAGCATCCTTGATGTTGATCGAATTTTTTGTCTTGAAGGACTGTTCTTCAAGAGCTGATTTTTCCTTTCTTTCAAGATGGATATTAGCCGCATGCTCTTTAATTCTGGTTCAAATATACCCCCCCATCTCTCTTATGTAATGTGTCCCACATTATAAATCAATTATATATAATTTTCTTCTAAGGTTAGGATCCATATGGTCCTTAATAGAGTCTAATGACATACATAACCTATTGTCAAGAATGAAAGTGGAGTCAATATCCTGGCATTTGATAATTTTAGCTATTTTATTAAAAATGCCTTCAACATGTTGAAAATAATAAATTTGTCTTTCTATCAATGAATTATTACTCTCCTTTCTACCAAAATTCTCCTTAACTTATTGTTGACTCTTCAAGTCACCTTGGTTCATTGTGAAAGTAGAACTCTTTGTGCAAATCAGCTTGCATAATGCTTTTTAGGACAAGTTTTGCATGACTAAATCATGTTCATTTCTCTCCAAAACTTGTATTAAGGTAGTCAAATGTTATGGGAACATAATTTTTATGTTGGTTGCATAAAATAATTCTTCATTTTAAAGATATGTAGCCATGAAAATTGCTCAGTTTATAGATTTTATGTGTTTCTAGGTGTTAAATCACCTTACACAACACCTTTTAAAGACCATTGCACATGACCGAATGAAGTCTAATTTCCTTAAAATTTATCATAGTGGTATCCAAATGTAGGGAAGATATGAAGGTAAAAATTTTATATAAAATTCACTCCCACATGCCAATTGTGTAGCTACAAAAATTGGATTTTGAGCTGATTTTGTACTTAGTTTTTGTGTTTCTAGTTTTCAAATCTACCCAATGAGCACTTTTGAATCACATTTGTGCAAGAGTAAATAAAGTCCAAATTATATGAAATTTTTAATGATTTTACCTTGATGTCATTAGAATGCAATGCACTTGGTTTCGTAGCTACACAAGTCTCTATTGAAAAGTTATGATGGTTCGAAGTGCTTTCTGGGAAGATTTATCACTCAACCAACTTTTTATCAAAAAAATCAAAGGGTAGGTTACAGGGGTTATTTTAATCATTTAAAAAAACTAAAAAACTCTTTTGTGTGCCTTTTAAAGAGTTTTTTAGTGATATAATATATGATGGATTTTTCCCATATCTTATGTTGTGATTTTCCATTTTTCCATGTTCTAAAGGTGCTGATGAGACTACGTGTTGTTTTTTAATCATATCTTTTGATCCATGTGTCCATTTTCAATTCCATTTATTTCATTAAAAATCTGAATTATCCTTCTTGATAATTATATTTATTCTAAATTGGAGGAGTGTATAATTAAATTGGTCAATGTTATAGATGGAGCGGTGTTTTGATTTGATAAGTCTACAAACTTCAATGCAAAGGTGGTTATTAATATTGGGCATCATTTACAAAAATGTAGAGCATAGACATGCCTTATTTTGCCAAAAATATTTTTTATATTTTTTAAATCAATATTGAATATTTTAATTTCCTCGATAGTGGGTGAGAGGGAGTAATGACCAAAATCTCTCCAATTGCCTATATAAGCAGGCAGATTTATCATTGTAGAGAGAGAACTTTTTGAGCATAGAAATGATACAAAAATTTTCCCTCTAGGAGCACCTCTATTTGTTGAACATTTAATTTTAATTAAAATTGAGTTCACCACCCTTCATGCCTCTTGTATTATATGTGTTATTTGTGTTTGTTGATCTTTGTTTGTGGGTAATGTTTGCCCTCATTATTGTCCATTCCCAAAACCTCTATGCATAACTTGGAACTCAAATATAGGTCATATTTTATGTGCACTCAAGTCTACATAGGCATTGTCTAGGGATAACCTTCATCCCTCTCTATGTTGCACTATGTTCCCATGCCTCCATACGAAATAGTTATGCATTTAGAGTATCCTTGGTGGAGTCTATGTGATATTGTCTCATTATCAAAAATTTAGAGTGTGTTCATTAAGGTATTAAGAACACTTGATCTATTCTTGGTGCATCACCCTTTATTTATTTTATCACTTTCTTACCTTCTCCCTCCCTTTTCCCTCAAAATATTAGGTTTAAATTAGTAGTAGATTTACCTTTCTGCTCTTTAGGTCTACACACTAATCTTAAACTAGTGCACCTAGAATAAAATTCATCTGGCATACTCTGGAGGTTCATCCCAAGGAGAGAAAGGTTCCCAAAACCTTGGGTATGTTCCCATTGTCTCACTAAACCAATTCTTCCAATACAATGGGTGTACGGTTTGAGTGATAACACTTATTTTATAGCTTTGGCTATTTGTTTACCTACGTATCCATTTAGCTTAAAAAATATTTTTTAGGTGCTCAATTTCTTGATCAATGTGGTCTTCATCACGAATTTTTTAATCTCTATTGATTACATTTTTGAGAACACCCACCTTTTAATAAGGATGATGGTGAGAGGATACATGCTAAAGGTCAGTATGTGTGTTTTTTCTATAAACATTTGTTCCTAATGAGCCATCATATTTTATAGATAAAATGACATCTAAAAATGGTATTTTATTATATGACTCAATTTCTTTGGTAAAATTTATGCTTGGAAAAAGACTAATAAGGTGTTGATGAAATTCTTCTAGACTGGTGCACTTCTGACATCAGACTGCAAACAGACTAAAATACAATATTGACAAAATATTTTCTCATGCAATATTATCTAGATTCTTCTAAAATTTGGACAATTTATTCACATGATGTAAAGCTCAAAACCCATTAAATCTTGGAGAAAATAGAAGTATAGATTTCAAGATAAAACACGGTCTTCATACCTATTTGGCTAGATTTTGCATACACCCTGGACTGTATTATCAACAACATAGAATGCAAACCTTGAAAATTATCATAATATGTTCTTATATCCATCCCAAGAGCTACACCACCACCATTCTTCTTATCTCAACTATTTCATCTCAACTAGAATCGCTTTCCATTTCAGTCAAAGAATTCAATGAACTCTCTGCGCTTTCAACAGACTACAAATATGAGTTATCTCCATGTCTGAATTACACAGTGTAAGCCTGTTAGATTATTTCAATATCAAGACCCTTCAGTTTCACAACAGACTCCACATGCCCCTTTAATGTATTCAATCCCTCAACCTGGCAACTTTGGCATGTCTCTTTGCTTGCTCAGCAATTTTAGATAATTCTCAGTAGCTGATCTTCTCCACGAATAAATTGGTTTCAGGTGGATGCAGACCATGTAATGTGCATTGAGAATGTGCCCATTGTGCTTCATGTTCTTTTTTTGGTGGTAAATTCAGTCTTGTTCTCAAGTAGATTATCCCATGCCCTGCCACTCAAAATGTAGCAAATAGCAAGCTTCAATATGTCCATAAATAAAACACCAGACTATATAGCCAAATAACTCCTGGACTATTTATATGTTATTCAATGTTGATGCTATTACATATTAAAATGGCAAGTAATAGAGATGAAAAAACCTTCCAACATAGATGATAACGTTCTCCGTAGGTTCAACCCTATCCTACTCAAATACATAGTCACATATCCCCCATTCATAACCCAGATCGATGAAGCAATCTCCCTTTTACCATCATGGCCTTTGTAAGTAACATTTAGAAAAAAAATAAATATCCATCTTCTATTTCATTTATAGACCTTCTTAAACCATTCGGATTGTGAATATTCATGCTTCCATTAAGCTGTAAAGAACACACACACATGACTTTATACTGTACAACCAGAATTCTACCAATGAAATCATTATTGCATAATCATTTCCATGAAAATCAAAACTCTGTTCTTTCCTCTTCAAGTAGAAATAGTTATAAATAATTTTCATTGATCGAAGGCTTATGAAACCTTCATAGACACATCCATGCCTATTCTTGGACTCCACCTGCAACTTCTCTTTCTCCTTCATCTTTTCTACCTTCCTCTTTTCTACATCCCACTATCCTCTTGAATGAATTTTTTCTTTTCTCCTCTTCTCTAATTAATGCATATCCTACTCTTTTGGTTTTAAAGAATCTCCTCCAAACCTCTACGCCCAACTTGGCTTAAGGCAAAACAAATACAATTTTTAGTTTTCAACAATATACCCAGGTTGAAATATTTTCAACCACTCCTCCTTTATTTCCTCAACAGCCCCAACAATTACCTTTTACCTTTATTTTTTTACAATTACTCCTTATTAACAACATTTTTGGAGGGAAAATACAATAAATTGAATTTGAATTCAATTGTAACCATGTCTTGCCAAGATGTATGTAGATGCTCCTGCATCATAGACTTTGTAAGCCATGTTGCCAACATAAATTTGTGTCATCTACATATCTTTTCCACCATTTAGGTTGAAGTGGAAAAGAGTGTAGAGCATTATCTTCAAGATTTTCCATGAAGAGGTTTTCTACTACTGGTGAAAAAGGAGATCCCATTCCCATGCCTTCACATTATTCGTATATAACACCTTTAAATGTGAAAAAAATTGAATTTAAACACAACAAAATTAGATTAGCAATTTTAGTGTTATTAAGATTGAGGACAACCTAAAATGCTTCATTGATTATAATTACCCATCAATGAAGCATTTGAGGTTATCCTCAAGCTTACTAACAATGAAATTCTTAATCTAGTTTTGTTGTGTTTGAATTCAACTTTTTTCACATGTAAAGGTGTTATCTATAAACAATGTGAAGGCATAGAAATGGGCTCTCCTTTGTCACCAGTAGTTGAAAACCTCTTCATTGAATTTTTTAAAGATAATGTTCTACACTCTTTTCCACTTCAATCTAAATGGTAAAAAAGATATGTAGACAACACAAATTTATGTTGGAAACATGGCTTCCAAAGTCTAAAATAATTTCATCAACACCTTAATAGTCTATTTCCCAACATAAAAATTACCAAAGAAATTAAGATAGATAGTAAACTACCATTTTTAGATGTCATTTTTATCTAGAAAAGATGATGGCTCATTAGGAAAATATGTCTATATTAAAAACATGCATACTGACCTTTATCTGCATGTATCCTTTCATCATCATCCAACTCAAAAGGTGAGTGTTCTCAAAAAATTGATCAATAGAGCTTACAAAATTTGTGATGGAAACCACTTTGATCAAGAAATTGAGCAAGAGTTTTAAAGCTAAATGGATACATAGGTAAACAAATAACCAAAGTTATAAAATAAGTTAAAGAGAATTTTGGTAGAAAGGAGAGTAAGATTTTATTGATATAAAGACCAATTGCTTATTTTCCATATGTTGAAGGAATTTATAATAAAATAGATAAAATTATCAAATTCTAGGATATTGACTCCACTTTCATTCTTGTCAATAAGTTATGCATGTCCCTAGGCTCTATTAAGTACCCTATGGATCCTAACCTTAGAAGTGGAATCTATATCATTGATTGCTCTTATGGGACACCTTACATATGAGAGATAGGGAGGTCTGTTCAAACCAAAATCAAAGAGCATGCACCTAATATCCATCTTGACAGAAAGAAAAATTGGCTCTTGCAGAACACTCCTTCAAGATAAAACATTTTATCAACATTGAGGATGTTAGAGTTATTGTTGCAAAAGATCACCTCAAAAAATGTAACGTTGGGGAGGCCATTGAAATCTTGAAACATCCTAACAATCTAAATAGGGATGAATGGTGGAAAATTAGTCATGCATGGAAGCCTATGATTTATAGAGATTAGTGTTTCTTCTTTAGCCTTTCCTAGTGTTGGGGGTAGGTGTCCTTCGAGCTCTTTCCTTATTTCAACAAAAGAATCTTTTAATTATTTGTTTTTTTAAATTTTATTTGGATAGTATTTATTTAATATTATATCTAACTCATAGCAAATGTTAGGTCAGTCTTTCATTTTTTGCAATTTATTTATTTATTTGTTTAACTTGTTATCATTTTTTAATTTGAATATATAGATATATTTTCTAGAATTTCCTTAGGTTTTTATTATATACTTTATTTTATTTACTATGTTTAATTTTTTAATTTATTATTTTACTACAATAATAATTTCTCTATTTGTAATGTTACTAATATCTATAATATTATAAATATTATTTGTATTAATAAATGTTATAGAAATATTTTCACAAATATTTTAAATATTAGTATAAGTATCATTAAAATTACATTATTTTCATTATATGTTATAATATTTACAATATTAAATATTAATAGAATTTAAATAATATTTTAGTTTGAGTATTTTAACAATATTTTTAGTAGTAATAAGAGTAATATTTATATTATTAATAATAAATATTTTAATAATATTATATCTTTATTTAAGATTTTTTTTTTAAAATTTTGGATACCATAACATTTGTAAGACTAAAATTCTAAATATTAATAACATTTTATTACATATAATATTTGATTACAAATTACACTATTTTATTATATGTAATATTAAGAATAATCTTAATATTATTTTTAATAAATATTTTTAATAATTATTAAAATCTTAAATATCATTAATATTATTTATAATACCCATAATATTATTTGTAATAGGGGAATTATTGAAATTAAAAAATTCTTAATTATTTCATTAAACATAGGATGTTAATCCTTAATTTTAATGGGAACTTCCCTTATAGCTACTTGACTTTTTAATTTTGGATAAATTTTTACAATGACTTTTCTTTTTGTAAAAATTTTCATAACTGTCATTTTTCTATAACTTTTATGGAGTGCAAGATTATGTTCTTCATTTCTATTTTCTCCAACTGAAGGATCACAGATGTAGATTTAAAACGTTGAGAAATAATAAAAATTTCACATAGTTTATCTCAAAAAACCATTTTACTACTGTATGGACTATGAAGGCACCAATCTTTGAAAAGTTATATAAGTTTCCATTTTTGAAAACCCTAGGTCTAGTTTAGCAAGCATGTGTAGGCTAAGAGGGGAAAAAAGGGATATCAAGATTTTTTTACAACTCAAATGAAACTAATTGCAGTTTAGGGTTTGCCCCACCTGGTTACACCTTCTCCAATATCTGGTTGGTCTTAAATAATTATAAAAAGGATCCAAAATGCCAAGTTATAGGTTTGTATGTGCTATTTATTGGACTATGTATGATCTCATGGATATTTAGGTTAACTTTGATCTTTAAGTGAACTCAAAGAATTATAAAAATGTTTTCTATGGATTACCTATCCTTATTTTAGATTCTCTAATAGTTAATCTTGCATGAACAATCATTACCAGGTAATAACAACCAATTTTGCAAAGTTCTAGGCAATTATACTAAAAATATTGAAATATGAGTGAAATATTAATCATAAGTCACTAAAAAATTATTCCCAAGGAATTTATATATCATTAAATACTCTTTATTAGTTTCTATGACTCACCACATTCATCAAAATGTTTATGTCTATTTGAAGAAGCCTTACAAACTCAATTTTGACTTTGCAAATAAGGATATTCCAAATTTTGACTGTATTGCAAATTGATATGTTGATACTTGGAAAATGAGTATAGGGATAAAATATGTTCATTCATAAAAACTAAACAAATTTACTTACATTGATAAAAACCATTGAGATTCAACCAAGATTCTTTGTAAACAACTTCTGCTTCATTCTTTCCTTGATTGTGTTAGTGGACAAAGCCTTTTAAGATTATATAAAAGAACTTCAATATATGAATTACCAATAAGAGTTCATATTCACAATAAAAAAATGATCACATCCAAAAACGTCATAAAATTTATCACACACTTTCTTAGGGCATTCTTGTATTCCTTAACATCATTTCACATAGACAATCATACACAAAATTTTGAATAAGACAGGGAAAGTTCCTTCTTTTTTAATCTTTCTTCTATCTTCCTTGGACCTCTCCTCTCCTACCAACCTTATATTTTCTCCTAATACTAATCTAATATAACACACACTAACTTTATTCATGTATTTTTCACCTTTTATTATGCCAACATGCAAACTAACTCTCTTTTTCTTGCCATCTCCCATGTAGGGTGGAAGTAACACTTCTTGATTTTTGAATTACATTGATATTTGCCATAAGTTGTGCATTGAAACACATTCAAACTCATTTTTAGGACCATTAAAGATATTCATGAACATTATGACACACACATAAACCCAAAATATCACTCAAAAACATAGATACAAGATTCAAATATTCAAATTCCCTTTTCGGCAGGAAAAGTCTAAATGAACTCAAACACACCATTATAAGACTTATAAAGACTCATAAACATCTAGTAGGACCCTATAATACCACTTGCACCTAAAATAAACTAGAAATTACTACCATGGGACACTTAAATATATTTACATTCTTTTCACCTTGTGAATCTCTACATTAGATGTCATTTAGATATATACATAGTCGAATAATGACTATCTAGAAGTCATTTGACAACCACAACATATAGAAGTTGAATGATATTCACTAAGGATGCATTAAAGGCAGGTCATTGAGACTTCAAGGATTATTATAATGCCTTTGAGAAGCTATCTAAATTTTGATATAGATCCAAAGTGGAAATTAAGTAGTTCTCAAGAATTAATACAACATTCTTCTCTTCATATACATAATGAATCACATAACAACAACACCTTCACACTTATCAAAGAAACATATCTAATCTGAAATCAGATAATGAAATTGGTTCAGATCTACACAAAATAAACATAAAATAATGAAGAAGTTGAATATAGAGAACATAATAATAATTATTCGTTATCTAATTCAAATGCAACCATACATATATATAGGAAATGGCTTCCCTATAAATAGGGATATTCATATCCATATAATATCTCATTAACTAGCTATATAAACTATAAATAATATAAAATATATTATTTCTATAAATATATATTTAACTAACCAATAATAACCTAACCATATTATCATATTAATCATACGGTAACTTACACACAATAAATAGTAATTTACCTCAATGCAAATACTAGTTTTTCCTAAAATGGTGTACATGCTATTTATTCCCATGACAAAGATATTATTTTATAACCAGTGGTATGAGTGTGAGGAGAACAATACTAAATGGATGTTTTCATCTCTACCTCTTGTGGGTTGTACGAGTCTTTGTCCAGCTTGTTGTGTTCATGATCACTTGTTTGTGTTTTGATTATTTCCACCACTAGGAGGAATACCAAGTTGCTAGAATCATACTCTGTACATTGTCCCAAGTGATTTATATCTTCAAGCCCATCCTCCTTCCACTTATCATTGACAATTTACATGTGTTTCCCTTTGATAGAGAGTGATCTCAAGACATCATCTTTATATCCACCAATCAGATCATAGGAAAGGTTATCTTGGAGGAAGATATCATCAAGTTTGAGCTCTATTAGTTCCTCTTCCTCATATGGAAATCCAAACTTAACATTATTTTATCTTATTTCATCCATCTCCATTGATGAAAAGATAGTTGTATTGCTACATATGAGTTATTGATCTCCCTGAATCAATTTTCTAAATGTAAAAATAACATATAATAAAAGTGTTTCAAATGCATAACATGAATCTTCTTCATATAACTACTCTAACTCTTTTAATGTATCTTAAATTCAATTACATAAGGTTTCTAATTCTTCTTCTTCTATAGAAAACTCCTTTCTACTCTGAATATCATTCATAATTTCACCTGAAATGGCTATTATAATTTCATCATAAAACTCATTCTCATCACTACTCTCTTGGATGGGTTCTTGCTTATTGAATAAAACATTTTTAGTCAACATGATCACTTCAAAACTTGTCTTATTTTGGCACCTAGAGACCCCAAATTATGAACTTATGAACGTGGTCTCATAACCCAACATGTGCATTCCTTATTGTGAATCTCCTAAAATAAATGAAAATTGATTAACAATAAAACCAAAATATTATAAATCACTAAAACAAGGTGAAATACCCTATTGATCATATAATAAATCATCATAATTACATGCATTAAAATTAATAGTAGGGTTCTCTTTCATCACAAGGATATTCATTTGATTATAGGCTTGAGAAAATGCTTGATTATGAGGCACAAATTGGTTCATAAGTAGATTTTTATACATGTAAATTGAAAGAGTTTGGGTTTAAACACCCAGTAGTCCTAATGACTACCATGGATGAGCATCATATCCATGTGATATTGATTGTTTTTCAATAATGAAGGTTCATTGATATGTAAATGCCAAAGATGTGGAAGCAGTTAGAGTTATTTAGATAAGCATAGTGGTTAAGGGATTCAATGTTTTTAGGTAAATCTCAATTACAACCACATATATTTGTAGGAATGGGTCCTTCAACCTAATATATAACTAATGAAAGTGAACCTTGAATATGCTCATGGATTTATTGTGAGCCCTATGAACTATAACAATTTGGTAGTATAGGGTAGCATGATTAGTGGAATGTAAAAATAGTTGATAAAAGAGTTTTCAAAGGCTTCCCACGAGGTGATGCACCATTTGACAAGTCAAGGTGACACTTGTAAGCAACCTCACCAAGATAATAAGGTAATAAATGACAAACCACATCTTTGTACTAAATTTGAGTCTTGATTATGACTTTTTTGAATATATGAATGTGTTTTTTGATAGTTTAAATCTCACCATGTGTGTATTTTAGACATAATTCATTAGGATTCTTAGGTAAGTTATGAGTAGGCCTTGGAATGTTCACAGGACAACCTTCTCCACCTAACCAAACAAAATCTATAGGTGGATTTAAAAGTTTAATTTTATAGTCTTAAAACCTAGAACATTAATATAGTCAAATCCTCATAAGTTGTCAAAGTTTAAGATTTTTAATTTTAGTTCTAGTTCATGAGGTTATTGATTTAAGCACTACTTCTAGCACCATTATGTTGATGGGTTTTTTCGCACACCAACTTAGGCAGGATAGTCCCCTATCCAATCTCTACTAAAAGGAGGCTCGTAGGATCTCCCTAAGGTCTGTTATTATCATGTCACAATGTGTTAGGCAACCCAATGGGTCTATGTGAAATTATTCCAATACAATGGGCCTATGTTGGTTATGGAATGATTAAAATTCATTATTTAGGTCTTTAAAAAATAGATGGAAATGCTAGTTTTGGTTGTCTCATTCATGCAGGTTTTTAATGTGTTTTTTAGAGAAACATTATCAATGTATTTTAGGTTGTGCCCAAATGATAAAATCAATTTTTTTTAGGTTTGGTTTAAAGCAAGTACATTTGATTTTTTAAATTGTTTATTACATACATTCAATAATGCAAAAATTGTAATAAATAACCTTTATAATTAATATCAACATGCAGATTCAGATTGCATTCAATTTCTATGCTAACTAATTTGATAAAAAAATAAAAAAGAGAGGGAAAAGGAAAGAAAAGTATGTTGTCATGTAGTAGTAATTGAAACCATTTGAATAAATTGACTCATAAACTAATTCCACGTCTAGCCAACATTCACATGAACACAATGAGAATTGGTGCCAGAGTCTAAAGATGAAGATCCAAGAATAAAAATAACACCACCACCATATGCACTTCCACTTGGCCATTACCTGATCAAAGTCTAGAACCTGCTTGTCTTCTTGGACAACCTAAGCTTGAGGGATGATTGGTGAGTAAAGGGGACTACAGGAAGGTTTAGTCTCATGAATAATCACTTGAATAGGGTCTTGAATATGCTCTTGAATAGGCTCTTGACTCCAACTAGGAAGATCCCTTGGCACACACTAGGCATGGTTAATAACTTCATGAGAATAAGAAGCACAATAGCCCTTTGCAGACAATTGGTTTAACTCAATTTTTTTCCTTTCCCAAGCCTCCATCTTTCCAATACAAGAATACATTGTCCATTTATCTCTTCTGGATCATGGGGCACATTTCAAAATAGACCATTCACTTCCTCATACTGAGAGTTAGAACAAACCTTTCTTGCATATGATAGTATTCTGAGCTCTATTTCATTCATTCTTTCTTGAAGGTAAGATTGCTCATAAGCAATATCATAGCCATATGGGAAAGATGAAATCTAGTCCTAAGACTGATACAAGTTATAAGGAAGGTAAGATTTATGCTTTTGATAAGGCTGATTATGAGAAACTTGATAAGGCTCAGCATAGCTTTGATAGTACTCCTGAAAATGATGATTAAGCTCATAAAGAGGCTCATAGGTATCATGACCAGGTTGGTATGATCCATCATTGGGATGATAAGGAAGTATAACATAGGAATTCTCTTCATACACAACAATTGAAGCAAAAATAAGAGTTATATTTGTCATTCAGTTACAATTTTGGCAACATAATGTCAGGGAAACAAAGGAGGTGGGAGAGATTAAAGTAAAAAATAAATAAAAATTCAATGACCCACAATGTCTCCCTTGTGATCAAGAAAGAGATAGCGCTTTGAAATGACCATGGGTTGGCTATTTATAAGAAATTTGGTCAGTAGAGGGAAATAATTTTACCCCAAAACTAAAAAATAATTTGATTTAAACTTCATTTTGCACTTTCTCCCAAAATAAATAAAAATTAACTATCCCACAATGTCTCCCTTGTGATTAATAAAGAGCTAGTGCTTTGAAATGACCATGGGTTGACTATTTATAAAAAATTTGGTGAGTGGAGGGAAATAATTTTCCCCCTAAACTAAAAAACAATTTGAGTTAAACTTCATTTTCACTCCCACCCTCGCCCTCCCTCACTGCCCCCCCCCAAAAAAAAAAATGTTTTTTGTACTTTAGTTCTATTCACCCCTGCAAAATAGATAAAACAAGTTACTTTTTGACATGTGTGAGAAAAATAAACTTTCAAGTTATTTTAAAATATATTTAATGGAGTTAATTATGAAAGTATGAGAAAACATTAGTTAAAACAATTGACCACGGTGTGTGTACCATGTTAGAGTCAGCTTCCTGATGTCATAGATGGTTTGTAAAATGAACACTTACTTTCCAAAATATAGGGGAAAATGTCTCCCAAATCAATTAAGGCCTCATGACAAAAAAATTTCAATTTTAAATCCACATTAATTTTTTATAAAAATTAATTAAAAAATAAATTAATTAATTAAATTAAATTTATTGATATTTATTTAATCTGATATTTTTTTGGTTTAAACAAATTAATTAAAATTAAATTAAATTTACCATTAAATAATGATTTAATAGAAATAAACCAGATTTAAATAAATTAGTTTAAATTTATTAATATTTATTTAATCTAATATTTTTGGTTTAAAAAAATTAATTAAAATTAAATTAAAATTTACCTAATGATTTAATAAAAATAAACTAAATTTAAACAGATTAAAGAAAAAAAGAAAAACAAAGAGCAAAATTAAAACAAAAAAGACAAGCAAAAAAAGTAAAGATAGACACCAGGGGCCATGGGATGGTCAATCCAAAAAAAGATTCAATCTTTTTCATTAAAAATAATTTTCGTCCCTTTATCATTAAAACATGCACTTTTATTTTTTTTTAAAAGCTCTCCCCTCATTCCATTTGCCTCCACATGGAATACAAGCACTTTTAATTTTAATTTAATTTTGTTTGATGAAATATATCTATATATTAACTTAACAAAAATATACAAATAATTCACAAAAAAAATATAGGCGATATGAGAACATGTCACATAGTGATACTAGGTAAAGCTTAGGAACCAAAAATAAAAGCACCACAAACAACTAGACAAAGCCTAGGAATAAGTCATAATATCATAACAAAAGATAACTTTAAGTGGTGAGAGCAAGGCTAGAAGGTGGAGGATCCATATCATTAGGATCCCAACTCGATCTTTGTAAGTCATTTCCATCTAGAATACACTCCCAACTAGTATCTTGAGTAGTCCCTATCATCTTCTTGTGTTCAAGTGGGTGAAATGGCCAGAGAGAGCCTAAGGAACTTGTCTAGCATGTTTACTTAGCCTCCATGGGGTACCCCCCAAGCATTCGATTACAGAGGAGGAATGTCTTAGCCATCTTGCCCAGTAGGGAAAGGAGGTGGAGGCTACCACTTTCACTGCTACTCAGGAGGGGTCATGCATGAGTATGGGGTGTCATTGTGAGAGCATCGCCAAGAACAGCTACAATAATGTCCATCACGAGGTGATAAATCAATTCTATCCTCCAGTTTGGGATCCTTAGTTAGAGATGGTGGTACCTGAGCCATTGTATAAGGAGTATCTCCCTAGTGAGAGAGGAAAACATGAAGGTGCTTAAGCTTTATAACAACTTTATTAGCTTGAACTTGAATCTGCAAAAGAACATTGGAGATGATAGAGGACTTGCTCAAAGTAAAGACATTACAGTCAACAGAAGCATTATTAAACATAGAATTATTTCTTTCTTTCCAAAGTTGAAAGAGAATCTCCACTTTGAAAGTATCCTAGACTTGGGTGTATTTAAAGGGCATGTAAGTTTGTCTCCAAGGATGATGTGCTACCACAGAAAAAAATTGGGTTAGAAAGCCTTGGGAAATCATGGATCCAAGTCCAAATCCTTTGAGCTTTAGAATAGTACCAAAAAATATGTTGAAACATTTCAATGTGGCCACATAAAGGGCTAGGAAGGGGAACTCCAAGTTGAACAAGTCTTCTACCAATAGGTAAGCCTTAGTGCAGTATACACCAAGAAAAATGAGCAAGCTTGGACTCCACACAAGCCCCCCATACAACATTAAAGTAGAAGCTCCACATAGTAATAGATGAATGTAGACCCTAATGGGTATTGAGCTTGTCTACCATGGCCAAATGGGGGTTGAGCCACCCATCGCCAAGTTGAGGAGTGTAACTATGAAAGGGGGTCTCCACATACCACTTCCAGTCCTTTCACCATGGACAAGTGAAGTGAACATATATTTTGTGGATATCAATAGGTAAGCCTTAGTGCAGTATACACTAAGCAAAATGAGCAAGCTTGGGCTCCACACAAGCCCCCCATACAACATTAAAGTAGAAGCTCCACATAGTAATAGATGAATGTAGACCCTAATGGGTATTGAGCTTGTCTACCATGGGCAAATGGGGGTTGAGCCACCCATAACCAAGTTGAGGAGTGTAATTATGAAAGGGGGTCTCCACATACCACTTCCAATCCTTTCACCATGGACAAGTGGAGTGAACATAGATTTTGTAGAGTATGGAGGGTAGCATGTTAGTAAGAATCTCTTGGTAGGATTCTTGGTCCGAAATAGCTAAGTAAAATGTGGGTTTCACCTCCTCCTAGGATAGCCAAGAGCGATATCACTTGCAGTAGATATCCTAGATAGTGTGAATACCCCTTCTGAAGAACTTGAGATAATTGATCCAAGGGACCTCTATGAGGGACACTTCATTGAAATTAATAATAGGAGACCACCAGAGTGAGCGGGTGTTAACAAATAAACCATCTTGAAATCCTAAACCATTTTAGAGAAGCCATGGTTTAATCTTTTCCTATGCCTTCCAGATGATTCTAGCCACAAAGGACCCTATGGTTTGGATGAGAGACTTAATAAAAAGAAAATTAGGGAAGTTGAGCCATTTCCAAGCTTTATTTCCCTTAGGTAGGCCCAAGGAGATACAATGTCTAAATAACACCTTCTAAGCTTCATGGCCCTCAATGGCCTACACAATCCATTTGGCACATAAGGGAGTTCCTTACTGAGCTATGTCAATGAGCCCCATCCCTTTAACATCTCGCATGAGGTAGATATATTCTCAGGACACCTTGTGAAATCCTTTACCTTGAGTATAATTGGCCCAAAGTAAGTCTCTGAGCAATTTCTCTGACTAATAGTAAGATTTTTTAGAAGGTACCCAACATGAAGAGTAGTACACATGGGTGGTCACAAGTATTTTTGAGCAGATTTGTAATTTTCTTGCTAACTAAAGAGAATTGGTCATCTAGTATTCTAGCTTCTTCACAACTTTGTCAACAACATATTGCCACAACAAAGGTGGTGAAGAATCAAAAGCAAAGTGGATGCCAAGAAATTTGAATATTTCATCATGTTGGATCCACTTCCAATCATATTTAGTAGTCCACACTAACGGAGGTAAGATTCCTTGTAGCAACACTTTTTCTACCATTGGATGTTAGAACCAGAGGCCAAATAGAAGGTATTGAGACACTGCAAGGTGTTTTCCACGTTGGACTCATCCTTAATTAGAGTAAGGAAGGAGTCATCTGTAAAGTGACCATTAAGCAATTGCATATCTTCTTGCAGGTTCATGGCATTTGGAGGGAGATAAATTCCTTCAATAAGGCCCCTAGCTTAGGCATTGTTAAGAAGATATCCAAAATCCTCAACTATAAACACATATAGAATGGGAGCTAGAGGGAACCCTTGATGAATAGAGTAGAACAAGCCAAACTATTCAGAGGTGACTTCATTAATGGAAAGGATGGTCAAGGCATCTATAAAAAACATCTAGATGGTTTGGATGAAGTTGGGCCCAAAGCCCAGTGATTGAAGCATGGCTATTATAAAAGGTCAGTCGATATGATCATAAGCTTTTTCAAAGTCATTTTTTATGAACATAGCTTTTTTCTTAGACCTTCTATCCTAGTCCATCCCTTCCCATACTATTATAATGTTATCCAAAATATTACGACTTCTGATGAAGCATATTTATTCAAGGTGCATGATGAGAGGTAGCATATTGCACAACTAGATTGCCAGAGCCTTGGCAATGATTTTATACGAGACATTCAAGAGGGTCATGGGCCATCAATTACATATTAACTTAGGATATATCTACTTAGGCATGGATTTAATATTTCTTTTATTTATATTTTTACCTAGTGAATGCATCCAAAATGCTTCTTGATAAACCTTGTGTAAGTCACTACCCACAAGGTCCCACAGGGTTTTATAGAATTCATAGGGGTAGCCATCAATGCTAGGAGCTTTGTCATTAGCCATGTGAGACATTGCCTCATGAAAGTTTTCAATAGTGGGGTCTATCATAAGTCACTCGCTGGTTAGGAGTGAGTTTGCATGGCACCACTGTGAGACATTGCTAAAGGGTAGTTTTATGCTTGGCCAAGGATGCTTGAGATTTGAACACTTATTGATAGTTGTAAATAAAGGATTGAACAATGCAAGGGGTCTATGTGAGTCTGTTTCCAGCCTCTAAGATGACTTGAATTTTTTGTTTTGAGTTCTTGGCTTGCAATATTTGGAAGAAATCCTTTGAAGCTTTGTCTTCTATTTTGAGCCAATGAAGCATGGTTTTAATTGAGATCCTTGGGCATTGTAATTTTCTACAATATGGATGCAATGCTATAAAGAGGATACTATGACCTACAAGATCTCATTTAAGGGATCCTTTTTTAGAGCTAGCTTTGCATGGCTCATCTCTGAGGAAGTATAAGATTAAGAATGTCTTTGAATTAGCAAGTTGGCAGCCATATATTTGTAGAAAGTGAGAGGTCCTTCTAATGGCATCATCCCACCAAAGAATCCAACTATATTCTTGGGGAGTACATGAATCCAAGTTCTAAACTCTCTAAATGTGCACTATTATAGGCCCATGTTTAAGCAAATAAGTGTTAAGAAAAAATTGCATTTTGTGGATTTTGGCTTTCATGAACTATGATGTCACTCTGAACCAAATAAGGGAGTGGTTAGAAAGCCCAAAATTTGGTAGTGCCTACACCAAAGGGGAAAATCCATTATCAAATGAGAAGTATAGTTAGGTGGACATCATTATCTTATCTAGGTGCTTCAGAATCTGAGTGGGGACTTTTCGAAAGTTACTCTAGGTGTACCAAACTCCATTTATAGGCCAATGGGTTAAATTTAGGGTCATAAAATATCCATTTAATGCACATGTATAATCACATGTCCCTTTCAATAACTACCCACTATATTGACAAGTGGTCCACTTTCTCTTTGAAAGAAACCACCATATTAAAGTCAACACATTAGACCCAATGGGCATTGGGGAGATCATCCACTATCCATTAGCATAAATGGGTACGCTCCAAGGTGTCATTCATGGCATAAATATTAATAAAACTAAAAGAGTGTCTTTCAATTCTAAAAAGGGACCACACTAACTAGTTGGTGGGGTCCACACCATATTACACTAAGTGTAACCACCACCTTGGAAAAATGAATGTGATCTACCCTCCATGTCCTATATCATGAATGATATGTAAAATTATACTATCATGTCAGATGGAATTACTGACAGCCATCAATAAAAAATACACCACCTTAAATTCTTACAGACAAAGAATGTCCATCTCAAGAAACTTCCTTCTGAAATCATGCTTAATGAACTGTGTTTTGGGTTTGTGAGACCCCAAACATTCTATGATTAAAAATTCATAGATGATGGGTGTTGAGGGACATGTCTTATGATTCTAGACCTTCTAAGGCATCATACCAATTTTCATAAAGTGCACACTATTGGCACTTTAAAAACCATCAAATTACTTCCTCACAATAGGGCCAACTTGATAGTCTCCTTCCTCTACCTCATTTCTCTTTTGAGGAGGCTTACAAGAGCATTTGAGTGTATCCTACCGAGTAGGAAGTGGAATAATGGCTAGTTTTGAGTCTAAAAATATGGAAGAGTTAGGCATGGAGGCTTCAAAATGAGAAGGCTCTTTCTTAGTAGGAGCCTACTCCTGTGGTCCATTACTCAGAGATGGCTTTCCTCCTTTGGGAGTAGTAGATAAGCTTGCAACTTTGGTATAATTGTTCTTCTTCCCTACCATAGTCCATCCATCCTCAACTAGTTTTTTGATATCTTCTAGAGAGGGATTGGGAGGAGAGGATGAGTAGTTGGACACATCGTTGTGAGCCAACTGAAGGGGACAATCCTATATCTTATGGTTTGTGGTTAGCAATGAAAACAAGTGTTAGGTAAGTTGATATAGAAGACTTGTTGAAAGTGCCTCACATCCTCGACTTGAATTTCCACAAACTCCTTAAGGTCTCAAGAAAGGTCCACTTATACACAAACTTGATTTTACAGTCTAGCAAAGTAGAATTGAAGTTTTTCATGGCAAACCACATGACCTATGAAGGACACTATTTGGTGAATAAAGTACTAGCAAAGGAGCAAGAACCCTAAAAATTCACCCCAAACTGGGACTTTAAGAGTAGTTTGCTTCAAGATCATAAAGTCTCATATCTAGGGGGAGAGAACCATAAGCAATTTCTTGACATACCAAGTGGCAGACCTATGGAGGATTCCTCCTACATGGGATAGGTTGGCAAAGAGAAAAATAAAAAACCCTTAGTCATATTTTGGATGCTCTCCAGCTTAGTGCCATGAGTTTCCCAATGAGTTTGAATGTAAGACTATAACATACTTTTAGAGAGAGTTCTCCCAACAAAATATATTATCAAATAAAATTTCTCTAACCATTGACACAGAATTAAATTTAGGAATAGGCAATATAACATCAGGTTTTAAAGCATTACCTCATGGTAAACCTTTGGGATAAACATCCTTGGATACTTGGATGGGGCCATTATTTGACACTTTACCATTCTTCTCTATAGTTAAAATAGTTGGGATAGAATGGGGAGAAGTCATTATAAAGGTTAGCCTCACATGAAGGTGAGAAACCTTAAACAATAATAAATGAAAGTCCCATAGGTGACTTAAGGTCATAGTGTAACACAAGCTAGACTCATAAGGGCTGACTTAATGGTGTATATGGAGGATATCCTAGTAGAGTTGAATCTTCACATGATCTTGATTTTAACCCTTTAAAAAGAAAAAAAATTGACTTTTCAAATTCCTTATAAATTGTTTTTCCAATAAGGGAGTTTTATATTAATATTTAAAATTAGATCTTTGAATGAGAGTTTTTGAAATAAGTTTTTGAAATTAAATTTAAAATATGATTTTTAAAACATAAGTTTTCAAATTAAATTAGACCCATTTTACCTTGAATAGGCCACTAGAGACTAGATTTATAATGGCCAAGAGGGTATTTTAGGAGAAATTACTGAATATGAAAGTTTTTTTTGGGTAGATACCAAGTCGATGTAACAGAGGTAATTTTAGGGTCCAAATATTCACATAAATCAAAGAATGTTAAAAAATAATGTAATGCATGCAAGCAAACGATTCTATAAGTAAAATTTTCCAATGTAAGTTAGGGGGTTAAGACTTTATTTTCATACCAAGTATTTTACATGAAGATTTATTGTATGGATATGGTCTTTCCAATGGATTTGGTTGTAGGGCTCAATTTAACAAACAAAGGCAACCCACTAAAGCAATTTGGGAGTGTTGAGACCAATCGACTCATGAGCACAAACAAGAGCGTAAAAAAAAGTAAAAAAAATATTTTATGATTTAAAAGGAATTAGGTCATGTTGTACAAATAACAACAAATAATTCACACTTTCAATGGTTTGTATTCATACTAAAAATTAAAGTCAAATATGTTTTTACTCTTTTGTTCCACACAAAATTACTATTCATATTTTCCAAGTTGTATTTTATACATATAAAATAGCAAGTGATAAAGTTATAATCAATTATTGAATTCATTCATGGTGATGCAAAAATACCATTGTTGATAGAGGCATTTAGCCCATTTAGATCAAACTGAATGTGTTATTTTCTCATTGAGATTTTACTTTTTTTCCACTTTTAATATAAGTATGAATGCAACTAGGTGGTAAATGTGAGCCATCTCTCATAGGAAATTACACCAACTTTAATGGATGAATACATAAAAACTAGAATTGTAATTTACCATTTGAATTAGTATTTTGATTATATCAATACATGTACTACGTTTAAATAAGGAACTATGTTTAAATAAGTTCTCCAAAGTTTAAACTCAATGTCGAACTAGTTGATATAATTATTGTCTCTTTAACTTCTCTATAGACATGCTTGACTTGTCATTTTCACCATTTTTAATGCAAAACATCCTTCCTAGTGAAGCACACAAACCCTTATTCTTAAAAATTAATAAAACAACCATTTGATACAAAAATAAAGCACAATAGCATGAAGGAGATGAACAACCAAGACTAAGTGAAAATACTTTTTTTTCAAATTCATCAATGGATATTAAATCAACTCGGTCTCCTAAAATATCCAAGATTAAAACTAACATGCATTTATATTAACAACCTAAAAATATAATAATAAGTAAAATCCCTATTTTGAATTTTCAATGCTAAAAATAATTAATGAACTTCCAGTGTTCACACAACTCCAAAAAAACATAGAGTACTTTTAAAAAATTATTATTATTGGTAAATAGACTCCTAAATAACCCACTACAACAATTACAACCCACTAACAACAATCACAACAAATTTATTAAAATAAGTGAACAACCAAACTAATAGGAAGTGAAAATTATGTTGTCATATAATGATCGATTATATCAGTTAGAGTCATCTACCATGAATAAGAATAGAGGAGTATTACACCACTCCACTAAATATATTCTTCAATTCTAAATTCTCCATTTCCTTCTCCTACATGTGGGAACCAAAGATACTATCTAGCAAGGCATGATTAATCTCTATTTTATTCTTAGAAATTATCCTAACTCCCTATCCCACCATTGGTCTTATCAAATCATTGCCTTGAATAGACATGAAACCTATATTTAGTAATATCTCCACTTATTTCATGTCATATTCATCTTACAAGATAAGATCCACCAATTATGTTTCCACATCTCCACTACTTTCCCCAACTACCCTCCAAGCCCAATAGGGGTAATGCCTCTTTCCTTTATCATCAACACTTACATCTAACACTAACAAAAGAGAGGTGTGGCTTTTCATATGAAATAAATTTAGGTTTTATGACCTAGACACTAGTTGTCATCTCACATCTAAAATCTATTACACTTGGACCAACCTTCAAAGTGGATTTGATCACATGTTAAAATGGCCTGATCAAGCCATGACCTCCACTCAACCATACTTCTCCTTCAATAATACCTTTTATTTTCTAGTATAAGTATTGTTAGAATTTGCATTTTCTAACAACTCATCTATCCACTTCTTTATTTAGCAGTTCAAAAATCCACACATACAAAAAATGTAGTTTTTCTAAATATGACCTTGTTGGCCCATGGTCCCATTATGGTCCACATTAAGTGGGTTTGGAACTTGGTATTATGGTCTACTTAGTAGTTTATTTGTATCTAATGGTGGGATAATGCACTCAATTAGATAGCTATATTTATTTGAATATATGTCCATCAACTAGCTAATATTCAATGATGTTTTTACTCAACCACAACCTCAGAGCTGAGTCATGTGCTGGTGAGCTCGAGTAAAATCCCTTTAATGAGCTTATAAAATTACAAGTGGTCAGATTGAGGAAAAATATCCAAATTGTAGACCTATATAATGCATGAAGAGCTCAAATTTAAGCACATCTATACTAGCTCAAAGTGGGGGATAGAGTTTCCAAGGAATTTTTTTAGATGATCAAAGCCAAATCTCCTTTCCAATAGATCCAATCCATCCAAGATGATGGTCTACACCTAAATGAAATGCTTGATATGGTTAGAGCCTTCGCTAAAAACTATAAATAGGTTTTCAAAACTTAGGAGCCTTCCCTAGAGTGACAATGAGCTCTTGACCAATGCCTCTTAGTTGTTTCAAGAAAATTCACTTCTTCCTAAAGGGTTACCTATGATAGACAACTCTTTGTAGAAGATTTGTATGAGGCAGTTATGAATATGGTGAATGAAAAAGATCCTAGGTGTGATGAATTTCAATCTAAATTTTAAAAAAATTGTGAGATACTATTGGACCTAGTCTATATAAAGTCTACCTTAAACCCTTTCATAGATATTCCTTGTATAAAAAAATGGAATATCAAGTTCATCTCAAAAGCTAGTGACCTTGAATTAATTTATAATTAGAGACATAACTCTTATTAATGTCTCCTACAATATTATTACCAAAATGATACTTACATGGGTCTATCAGATTTTTCATTTAGTTAACATATAATTCATTTGGGCTAAGCCCTCCACCTATAAAGGTTTTCATAGGTTGACTTAGGAGTATTGCTGCCTTCCCTAGGAGGTGGATGGTATGGGATTTATATATGTCTCTCACTAAGGTTCAACTCTATATGGAAAATGAACTTTCCATGCCATTGAAGGTAATGAAGTCTATAAAGTGTTCATTCACAATTGTGTTTCTTAAGGCTTCCCTGAGGGATGTGCAACATGGAAAGGTCTTGGTTTTGCTAACATTGTTACTCTTGTTTCCCTTGTGAAAGTTTTAGGATCCTTTGTGATAAAAAGTATTTGGAAAAACATGGAAAATAGTCAAACTATGGACTTTATGGAGCACTTATAAGTTTATATATGGCCTCTCTATTAACAAAAAACTCCTTATAGTGATCCCCTATCAATAACTTCCATGTAATTCCTCTTACAGAGGTGCCTTGGATTCAATCCCTTAAATTATATCTAAGGGGGAATTCAGATAGTCAAATATTTTATTTTGTAAAAATATTAAATTTTGACTCTCATGGGATGAATTGAAAGGTAAGTTTTAATCTCTTTTCTATAAATAGATAATCTTATGAAGAGATTGTGGAAAGCCATTCCTTCAAAACTGCTTCACAAAATCATAGTCAATTCTTCTTGCCCTTGGTGGAAAGACTAGAAATGGTATGTTGACACCCCTTTCAAGAATTTCATTTCTTATTAAGGTTATGAATGGATATAATTTCACATCTTCCTATGGTTTTCAATCTTAATGGCCATTAGAATATCCAGTCCTCCCTCATAGTTTGGGGAAGGACATTTTATGATTGTGTGGGTTGTGTGTATTGATCCTAAGCTTACTCACTTTTTTTGGTGTTTGATTCATTAAGGATTATTATAGGCATAACTCTAATTCACTTAGGGGTTTTGTAACCCTACTACCTTTCTATGGGCACATAGAGACTCTCATTCTCCTTTTTTAGTTTTCCCCAAATCCTGAGTGCATGGGTTTGGATACATGATTTTTTTTCAAGCCTTGTTTCCTAGACCCACTCAATTGGTTTCACATACTTTGCATGATATCTCATAAATTAACTTTTATTCATATAATAAGGCTATGTTTATTTTTAATTTTCTTCAAGAAATTCAAGTGAAAACTAACAAAGTGGCTATGGAGCTATATTTCATGTATTGGTTACTTGGTCACTGGGGTGATGCCCCATACTCTATTATTTGTGTACCACCCTCCCCACCTTAGACCTCTTCTCTAAGGGTAGGAAGTAGCACTCTTCATGGTGGTGATCATTTTATTCAGTCTCACCAATATTATCACACCTATGATACTAGTTCTCTACCATATCATTGCTCTCCTCCCCTATCCTAATATGGAGGTTAGGGCTCTCTGCCTTCTCATACTTTACCAGCTTAGGGTTGGGGATATCCATCTCTCAAAAACCAATACAGATGGATCCACCTACCTAGGATCTTATAGGGTGGTAGGAAAATATCACTAAGTAAAGGAGTCCTCTAATTGCTTTGGTTATCTCTCCATGCCACTTTATGCAAAATACTTAAGTGCAAGAGTATGGTGACCAACACACCTCCAAATCTAGATGGGATAATGTTATTAAAGGGAATGATCTTCCTGGCTATGGATGGGGTGATCTTCATAATAATGATCCCTCCTTGGTCAGTTTATTTGCTACTACTACTTAAGTGTCTCTTTTTTGATGTTCTAGAGCTTTTCTATGTGTGGCTTAATTTGTTTCTTTTTTTTGGCTTTTTTTCCTCACTTGTGTTTCTTAGGCTAGACCTAATGTGTTGTTTTGGCATGATTTATTTTCACCAATTTTTTTTATAAATAGTCTTGTAAATATTGATACATTTATATTATTAATATAAGATCTACTTCATAAAATTAAAAAAATGCCATATTAAAAACTTTACACATCACTCTTACTACTAATTCTAATGTTCAAAAAACACTTTGGAGCTAAATACCAAGGTGTTCTCCTCATCATCATGGATAGGTAAAATCTCTCTCTCTCTCTCGCTCTCTCCTCTCTCTCTCTCTCTCTCTCCCTCTCTCTCTCTCTCCTCTCTCTCTCCTCTCTCTCTCTCTTCTCTCTCTCTCTCTCTCTCTCTCTCTCTCCTCTCTCTCTCTCTCTCTCTCTCTCTCTCCTCACTCTCTCTCCTCTCTCTCTCTCTCCTCTCTCTCTCTCTCTCTCTCTCTCTCTCTCTCTCTCTCTCTCTCTCTCTCTCTCTCTCTCTCTCTCTCTCCATCAAAATTAAAAGCCTAAAATATGATAAATTAATCTCAACATTTTCATACACAAATATTTGGGGATTGATGTCTAAATAAAGAATGCATTTTCTACACTCATGTAAATAAGCAAACCCATGAGTAAATCCATTAGTAATATTCCAACATTGCTTCTAGATCAGGGCTAGGGATATTAATGCTAGCATGAAATATCCATGGATCTAATGAACCATTGGAAAAAAAAATCATATAACAATATAAGTTTGTTTCCTTCTGCACAAAATATAAATAGATGCACTAGATTTCACATGTTGGATGTTCCCAGCAATTTTGATCTTTGCTTGAAGGTTCTTCTTCCCCAATTTTAAGCAATCCACTCTATTCACTACAATCTTAACATTTCCTTCTATACACCCCAATAATACCATGTTGAACCCACCTCCAAACTTTTAACAAAACCCTTGAGTTGCTTGGTCAAGTTATTTCAAATTGAATATTTTGAAATGTTTGATAGGATGCTAATCCACTTCAGTATAATCCAAATCTATAGATCACTTTCTCAAATGATGTAAAATGCATGATTTCTAGAAGAATTAAGGCACTTGATATATTGATTAACCCAATAATTAAATTAGCATAAGATTGAGTTTTGGATTGTGACAGTTGAATCTTGAAGAGTTTGTATTAAAGGCCACCATGAAGAGATAGTATGTGTTTGGGATGAAGTTAGGAAATGTTAGGCAATAACCCTGATCTTAAATTCAAACATGTGTAGGAACAAGGATTCCACCACTTATATCATTTACCTTCAATGTACAAATTAGAAAAGTTACAAGTAACTTCTAATGTGGAATTAAAAACATTAGTAACAAAAGTTACATTGTAGTTATAGTACTTGCCTTCTTGAAAGGTAGATTATTATGGGTGCTACATGTTTAGGATTTGGAATTAAGTACATACAATTTTATTTTCCATTGAGACAAATAAAAATATCTTTGCATGTTATTATATATGATATGAATATTGTCATTGAAAATAACATATTATGTAGATTGACAACTAAAGTAGCCAAGAAAATCATCATTAGAAAAATGTTGAAGTTGGATGACAAGGAAAATAGTGAGACCATTTTTTGTATTTTATCTACCATGAAATTCATGATGTCAAAGGGTGATTACAATACAATGTAAAAAAAAAAGTTATGTTCATATTGTTGAGGAGTGCATATGTTAGTTTTGAGATAATGACTGATTTAGTTTTCATGAAACTATTTCTTGAGAAAATGAGCATAGGTTACAATGTTTCATAGCCAAAGCATAGTCATCCAAATGTTCTAAGAATTGAATAAGATTAATTATAATAAACTTATTTTGTCTATCTTTGAAAAGAATAGGATAACATATTGGCTGAGTTATGAAAAAAAATGTAGATTCTTTCATAAAAGGACAACATATTAGCCGAGTTATGAAAAACATTGTAGGTTCTATAACTTTTTGCAACTTATATACTTTGTGCATTTCTCTTTTAGAGGAAAATTATAAGAGTCTAAATTTTAAATTTTTTTAATAATTTTTTTTTGTATATGTTGCAACTATCATACTAAAGAGTATAACTTATGTTGGAAGGGATATAATTTCCTATTTTTGTAAAACAGAGTATTGTAAATTAAAAGAATGTAAATCAATAATCACAACTTACTCTAAACCCATGACCATTGACCACGTCTTACCTTTTATACATGATATATTAAGAAATAATAATATGATATTAATATTAATAATCTTATAATTAATATATAAAAATTGTAATAGTATTTTAAATAATAAAATTATTTTATTGTTATAAGATATTAGTGTATAATATAAATTATTATATGATATTAATATATTATGAATGTGCTATCATATTAATTTTATTATTATAATATACATTTACATATATTTTTAATATATATAATATAATATTGTAATTATAATTGCAATATTCTACTAAAACTATATAAAATAATTTATATTAATATAACTAATCTATTATATTTATATATATATATATATATATATATATATATATATATATATATATTTATCTATTATTAATGTATTTTGGCAAAAAAGTGAGGAAAATGGTGTGCTGTAACCTTGATATAATAAACAGTGGAGCCATGTGGTGGGTTGGGGAAAGTAGAGGTTATGGATTAATAAAACGGACCTGTTAATCTCTAGTCTATTTTATTATTCATCCCCACTTTTTCTCTTTCACAAATTTAATTTCTTGGCATGTTGATGTAAGTGAGAAAAAGATAGGTTTGTGTTTTGCAAGCTCATGGGCATGTGACACATTTTTGGCACTTGTGCATGGTTTTTTCTAGTGTTATAGCATGGAGTCAATCATGCATGCCACGTTTTCATTGAGAGGCCATTGGGAATTTGTTAAAGTTAAGTTTTCTTATGAAATATGTTAGAACCTTTAAACCATAGTATTTTGAAGCTCATACTGGTGAAAAGTATAGGGTTTATTGCTATACATTCTCATCTTTGTTAATTTTGTTAGGAACACTTCTACTAAAAAATGATTATCTTTTTGAACCTTTTATAATGTATTTTATTATTTATCTCATATTTCCTGACATTTTGTTGCATTTATGAATCTTTTTGCAGTGGTTTGACCCCATTTTTGGGTAAGTAGGGCATGTTACAGTAGTAAAGACAAGTGATAATGCATTGTCCATGTGTAGGTCATTGATGTTGAAGCAATGTATGTATTTAAACCTTACCAACTAGTGTAAGTTGTTGTCCATATATGGCCAAATTGGTTGGCCAACCCTGCTATTGTAAATTTTTTTATCATGGTTATTTATTTATTTATTAAACACTATGTTTTAAATGTTATATAATAATTATTGACTGTAAATCATTTTTTTTTGTATATAGAAATTATTAAGAGAAAAAATCAATGGAGCTAAAAATGTTTGATTATCAATATTTAAATTTCACCATAACACATTACATGTGTTCATATTCTTTGGATGCATGAAAATCAAGGGATTAGTTTGGTTTTATGCATTTATTTGGTTTTAGAATGGTTTTTTTAAAAATTTGATGAAAATCAAAGTCAATTTGGTAATTTTCATATATTTGAGGGTCAATTTGGCAATTTTCATGTATTTGGGGTTTTTTTGTTTAAAAAATTTTAAATTGTTGAAAATTTAATGGTGTCGTTGATTAAATATAGGTACTATAATCTGTAAACTTGATGATTGTATCATTTTTTTTATCTTTTGAAGTGCTGAAATACAATCATTCTTTATATTTTATTCAATGTTTCCTTTTCTTCTAATGGCACCTAAAAACATTTATTTACCTGGCAATGGAAGGTTAGTTTTATCAAAAAATTGCAGCTGTAATTATTAATCCAAGGTTATTTTATTGTAAAATTTATTGGAGTTGCTTGTTGTATGCAGCCAAACTTGGGCATTGAATGCACCAAAAGATAATATTTTTTTTCCTCTAACAAGCATAAAAAGTGAAAAAAACAAATATACATTGTGGGCCATCAAATGCAACCAACATCCCAACTTTAACATGGAGCTACTTTCATTTTCTTAGATATTATAAAATCATAATTCAAGAAAATTTTAATTACATAATTTTGTTCATTGGATCCCATTCATAAAGGTTAATCGAAGTTTATGGGTAACATGAAAAGTAATAAATTATTCATAGTTTTCCAAAATATTAGGTAATAGTGATAATTTTGGATGGCAAATGAAATTTTATTGGTGGATTTGAAACTCCCACACTAATTAGAAAATTTTAATTAAGAAAACTTTTTCATTAGATCCCATTCATAAATATTAATTGAAGTTTATGGGTAACAGGAAAAGTAATAAATTTTTCGTATTTTTCCAAAACATTAGGCAACAGTGATAGTTTTAGATTGCAAATGAAATTTTATTGGTGGATTTGAAACTCCCACACTAATTAGAAAATTTTAATTAAATAATTTTTTTCATTGGATCATGTTCATAAAGATTAATCAAAGTTTATGGGTAACAGGAAAAGTATTAAATTATTCATAGTTTTCCAAAACATTAGGCAATAGTGATAATTTTGGATTACAAATGAAAATTTATTAGTGGATTTGAAATTCCCACACTAATTAATTTGTAAAAACAATAGCACCTGACACAAGTGGGTATTAATAATAATAGTGCTACCATCATCTTTTTAATAATAAAAATTATATTATTTTAAAAAATAGAGACATAAAAAGGTAGATATAGAAACCACTAATAAATGGGAATGTGTAAGATACATACCATGAACTCACACAATTAAAAACTAAAGAGTATCTGAAGCAGACTAATGATAACCAACATGCACAAACTCAGTACATGTTGGTGTGGCACCTCCCATCCATACTATTATTAACAACTTTAAAAAGTCATTAACGGTGAGCTCAATGTTATCCCACCATCTACCCCAAATCATTGTCTAAATGGCCACACATAAAGTGTCTAACATGGAAAGATCTACATGGCAGTTCACATTTCATTTCATGATTTTGTGCATGTTGTTTCATGATTTGAATTTTCACATCAGTATGATTATGCATGTTGGGTGATCCCATGAACCCATTTGGCCAAACCAAGTCCCTACATCTATGTTTAATCCATCCAAGTTCCCAGAATCTATGCATAATCCATCCCATGAATCCATTTGATCAAGCTCAAGTAACTAAGGAAAAAGGAAGCATTGTGAAGGAGGAAGGTGAAGCAAGAAGGAAGAAGCATTGCATAAATTCAACTAAGCTTGATCTAAAAAAAATCGAGGAAGGATTGTCTATAGGTGAATATTCCATAGGTTAGTGATTGATATAGTCCTACTCCAAATAGTAAGAACCATTAAAGCTATATTTGAGTTATTATTCATGCGACTAAAATGAGAAGACCATTATGCAATAGAATACGCTGATGTTGAATTATTTTCATCATAAATCCATTAGAATTGATATTTTAATATGAAGCATTTGAAAATGAGGAATAAACTTGGATTTACATGCCTTCCAATTGCATGTGACTCTAATTTTATGCATGTCTTATTGAGTACATGAAAACTATTTGACAAAATTACTTAATGAAAATTATGCCTTGGATTATATCATTTAATTCTCTATATTTAGCCTATGCATATCATGTAATAGATTATCTGGGAAGTTTGGTTGCACTAATATTAAGGATGTTACTTTCCCAATTTGCATAGAATGATAAAAAAATGGAGTAGATGGTGATTTACTTGATGTTAAATCCATCATGATTAGTTTAGTTGTAATCTAATAGTTTACCCTAATTACATGATAATACTCTCAAGTGCTTATGATGGAACTATCTTGAAAATTTTAAAGTTTAAATTTTTTAAAGAAATGGGTTGTGAGAATACTACCTCGAAAGTTGTGCTTTTTTACAATGTAATTGTATCTTTCATTTTCTTCCTCCCTAATAGAAGACTTCTTGACCTTGAGATGTTTAGACCTTGTTGATAAATGGTGATTGAGTTCCTCCATACACTTTGTGTATTATTTTAATACTTTTATATGAGCTTCATACTCATTTATATATTATAAATAGTGTATTATGATGAATTTTATTATGTTTTCATTTATTCCTACTAGAGCCTTCATTGAATTATGTCTCTTTTTTTACTGATATTTTAGAACGCAGAAGCTCATACTTTTCTAATTATCTACAAATATATTATCTACCATCACATTAGTTTTTTTAGAATCCAAAATATTTTCTTTATGAGAACTTATTATATTTAGGATTAGATTTGTAATTTGAAATACCCCACTAATTAGGCACATTACTACCACATCAACATATCAACCATGATCTTAGCTAAAATATTTGATTCCTTGATCTTAAAATTCATTATGTTCAATTCATTGTCACATTGCACTACTTATAACTATAAATTATTCCAATTGTATCCATCGATGAGAGTTTCAATATAAGAACTAGAGGGATAAAAATTGAAATAATTTGAGTGTATAGATAATTTAATGTTTCCACTCTCTACATGCACTTCATTGATATAAAAAATTGAAAAGTATATGTTGTAAGAAAATGTGAAAGTAAATTGCTTACTTTCGGTACTCCAAAAAAAATACATATTTATTAATGACCCATAACTACCAAATCAAGGAAAGAAAATTGGATTCCTTCCTCTTATAGATATTGGTAGTTTAAATATGGTCCATGATTTACATTTTTTTCAAAATTCTAACCTATAATTTAGTAACAACCATTGATCAAACAAAGTCATTAAATAACATAAAGATTGAAATATATACAACTCAAATCTATATTAATGATGTCCTGAAACTCTTAATTAATTATGAATTATAGAAACAACCCCTAACCATGTAAGCTCCCTCTATGACTATATTGTTTACAAGTGAGTGAGTGGCATGTGGTGATGTTTTAGGGAAGCTCACATAGATTTTCAAAGTATAACAAAGTTGAAGATCATGAATTGTTTGAGAGAATGACTCAAATACCATATAAAAATGTGATGAAATTATTGTAGGTTATCATGACTACTAGGAGGATAAGGTTCCAAGGTCAGGATAGTTTGAAATATCATTTCATACCAACTATTTAGTGATAATTAATATTGAAATAATAACACTAGGCACACATGGATTCAAGCCAACAAAACAAAAAATATTTGTATGAAAAGTTTAGATAATTATAAAATATAACCAATTTGGTCAAGATGGTAATTAGTCATGTCCCACTCGCATCTTGCCCAAGACATTTTTTACCATCAATGTGTCTATTTATTGTAGCCCTTATTCACAACTTTGATATCTCTACTTGTATATTTAGATTCAATTTTTGAGATTGAACACTTATCAAAGGATCAAATTCTGTATTCTTAACCCAGCCAAGATTATGAATTCACTTCCTAAAACACTTTATTTGATGAAAAATTCCATTCTCTTTTCCATTTATTTTTACACGTGATATTCCATAGTTTTCATTTTTGTTCAGTCCGTCCACTACAAATATAACACAATGATCCCAAAATTTTATCTGTATAATATTTATGAATGCATTTTTAAAACATTTTTTTACACCTTTTTAGACATTTCAAAGTTTAATGGTACCCATGAAACCTTCCTTAGATAAAACATTGATAATAAACTATTTTTTTCAATAATAGTTTTAATATTTTTATTCTTGGTCCTATTAAAATACTTCATGATGAAAAAGGCCATTGGAATTTTTTTATTCCCCATACTATAGTTTCTATAAGTGATCTCACTCTAGATTAGATATTATATTATATGTTTTCACAAACTCTAACTAGAAATGTATGTGGTGTTAGGTTTTAAGTAAGGTCAACCTATAACAAGTACGACATTGAATATCTTTTATTGAGATATGTAGGGTCATAAATTATTTTTTATGATCATATACCTCATATACCATAGTTTTAATGAATGAATTTGTGAAATTTGAGTGTTTTGGTTTGTAGGTTCTTTGTGAAATACTAAGCATATTGGGTGTGACTATAAGTTCCTATTCTTCAAATACAAAGCATGTTTCATATGAACAAACTATAACATCTAAATCTACAAATCTTGGCTCGATGACCATATAAAACTACATTGAAACACTTTTTATCACTATTTAAACACTTCTATGAACCTGCTAGTAATTTTAGATCTTGAAGTTACTCAAACAACTATCGACCTATTTGATCTTTTTGGCACCTTGAGAATCATGAATTGATTAGGATTTTTGAACCTATTAGGCACTTGAGGAACCTGGGGGATTTCCTTAACTCCCTTACATCTCTAATGGATGTGAATAGTTTGCTAAATTATATTTATTTCCTTTTTAAGTTTGTCTTTGTTCCTTCATTTTTTTGTTCAATTCTTCAAGGAGAATAATTGTTCTTCTAGATATTATTAAACTTTGGATAATGACACTTTTTTCAATTTTAGTTTGTCATTTTAGATGTGATTTATCTTCTCTTCGAATTTCAATACCATTTTATTAAGGGTCCCTTTCATTATAAATATTATTGATAATTTTTGAGGTGGTGGTCCCTCCATTATCAAAATAATTTAACATTTTATCTCAACATAGTGTTCAAATACATTGTGAGAATATAAAATGTCACAAATAAATATTTTCAATTGATCAATCCCTCTCATGTAAACATTTCACCTCAAATGTCAAGATTAAGATCTTGGCAAGCATGGTCTCTCATACTATTTTAGTGATCAACTCTCCCATTTCAATGAAGTTGAACTGTTGAACAATATTGACCATGAACAAAGTTGTAGTGTGGACTACATATATAGCCAATTCAAAAAGAGCAAATAAATAATTCGACTTATAAGAATAAATCTTGAAATTAAGATATATATCCAAACCTTTGATTAGTTTGTACTTCCTTTTGGCACACCATTTTAGTGTGCCAATAACCAATAATTTGAATTTTTTGTATAGTTCATAGATAACATTCAATGTTTTAAACCATAATTTAAACTAACTTGTATGCAAATTATTATATGTTGACAACAAGTACTTTGAATATCAAATGTTAAAAATTTATGATGGATGATTTTCAAGGAAATAATTTATTGAAAGAAATTTATGCTAAAGTGGAGCATATTTATGCAATTTTATCTATTACTAATGATAGTGAATTACTTAGTTTGATTCATGTTTGTTGATGGTCATCAATTGTTATGTTTATTATTTTGGGAGAAATAAATCAATAGCCAGTCCTCATTGCATGCATGCCCTAAGTTTAAATGTTCCTATTGACTTACTAGAGATCCTAAGAGGGTTTTATATGGTACATCCACCATTGGGGATGGGATTCCTACTAGGTCAGGATAACCATTCTATGGTTGCCACTATATAATAGTGGAATATTAGTGGACATTAAATTATTTTTATAAATATAGATGCAGATGAGGGGAAAACATAGGTGATTTTAATGATGCTCTAACTATTGGCCATTCTAAATTTAATATCCTTTTTACATTCGTATAATACTCAATATTTACCAAATTTGCTTCCACTTTATGATTTATAATGTTATGTTTAATATTGTAGTGGGAGGGGGCAAAATGGAGCCAATGTGATGAGGTTATTAATGACCCCCATAATGAATTTATCTCCCAAGATTTAAGAGAATAATTATATATACTTAATCTTTGTTCATTCATCATGTTTATAGATGCTTATTTTTGCATTCCTATAATAGTCATTAATAGACCACTTTTGATCCACCTTGTGATTTTCTATGTTGTTTTTTTGTATTTTAGCTCAAGGGGGTAGAGCATAACCATAATGACGAGGGTGATAATGAACCTCCTAATGAATTCATCACCATACATGTCTACATTATATGTACTTAATCTTTGTTCATTCATCATGTTCATAGATGTTTCTTTGTGCATTCCTATAATAGTCATTACAATAAACCACTTTTGACCCATCTTGTTCTTTTCTATGTTATTTTCTTGTATTTTATATTGATGGGGTAGAGTGGATCCATGATGATGAGGGTGATAATGACCCCCATAATGAATTAGTCCCTAAAAATGTGTGCATTATTTGTACTTTTTTTTTCATTCTTCATGTTCATAGATGATTCTTTTTGAATTCTTATAATAGTCAACAATAGACCACTTTTGACCCACCTTATAATTTTCTATGTTATTTCTGGTATTTTAGATCAAACGGGTAGAGTGGATCCATAGTTATGAGGGTTATAATAATCCCATAATGATTTTTCCCCAAAAGTGTGCACATTGGTTGTACTTATTCTTCTTTCCTTCATCATGCTCATAAATGTTTCTTGTTCCATATATATTTAGATTAATGTGTATATGTTGACCATTATGGTAGGAAGAGGTGGAGTCGGACAAGCTTAATGAGGATGATGATGATGATGATGATGATGATAGTGACTGGCTTCAATATTCCTTGAAATTTGATCCAAAGGAGGAGGAATAAAAACTATAAGAACATTTTCTTATTTTCCAATTCATTTTTTATTTATTTTTTCATTAATTTAATTATTTTTTAATTCTTAAACCTAAATTGTATTATTTTTTGAATGACACTTTACAAGTGAATATAGGATTGTAGATATGGGTATCATGAAGAGGGATTTGAACTATTACTTATTGCACCCATACGACACATTTTGTGATGATGGTGGCCATCCATTTTGGTCATTAGACCAAATTAATACTCATTGTCTTAAGATTCATGGTCAACAACCCATTCCAAGGAGGCCCTTAGGGCATGCCAGTAGTGGGAAAAGGAATTTGAGGGAAGAGCATACAATAAAATATAAATGAAATGTAGAATAATAGATCAGCTCTTAAAAAATCAAAGAGTCAACAAGAGGGATATGTTGGAAAGATCATAAAAGGCAAGGGAGAATGTCTCCCAATTATGTAATCTTAGTGAGATAAATTTAAATTCTATCAATGAGTAGATGTCTTCATATGATTCAAGTGAAAACTTGGAATGAATAAGGCAATGTCTTCATATGATTCAAGTGAAAATTGGGAATGAAGAAGGCAATAATACATAAGGTGGAGAAATTATTGTCTAGAAATGGAGTTATAAAGATAAATGGTGGCAAGGGTAAGGTGTAGGCAATAGTGGATGCTAGGTTAGATTTAATGGTTGAATGATTTACATACAATAAAAGTTAATTTAATTTTACATTTTTGAATATTAAATCTTATATTCAAGCAGTAATCACCACTATAAATTGAGAGAGATGACCCTCAAAGCCATGTTATTGGTGATGATGACATTACATTGAGGGAGTACCATTCACAAAAAGGTAAAATGGTTTGTGAGGGGACCTTAAAAAAATAAATTGGTGATGATGAGACGCCTTACATAACTAAAGTCAATGACTATGTCCAAATAATTTTTTAAAATAATTCTATTTTTCACTAACTTTGATCTAATATTATTTATTGGTTCTTGTAGAGGAATCCCATATATTAGGCAAGAAATCCTAATGTTATTGGTTTTTCAAGTGAAGATGTTATAAATAATAAGGATAATATAAACATTGATACCTCTTATATGGACCCTTATTCTTACAAAAATGATCATAATTTTCACCCCATTGCTAATGTGCAGTTATATGCCTCAAGTTATATGCAAGTGAAAAGCACCATAGTATTTTTAAAGTGGGGGGAGAATTATGATCATGTGCCTACCCCAAATAATTTTGGTATTTTAAATATTCAGATGGTTTTGTATGGCCAACTAAAGACACTACCCTTTACTAGGACTAAGGAGGACACACTACAAAACAATAGCCACTTAGAAGCTATTTGGCCTTGTATTGATATAAGTATTGATATATCCATAAGCAATGTGAAACAATCATCAAAGGTTTGCATGGTGGAGGTCATTGATAATTATCTTTGGTTTCATTGAACCCTATCACTTTATATTTTGATTGTGTTTTATCTTGTAATTTGATATAGGATTTGGTTGAAGATGAGGTGACATTGTCCAAAGCATTATGAACCATTTCTTGGATGTATGATATTCACATTTTATTTATAAAACTAATAAGTTTTTTTTCTTCATGTTGGTGTATTATTCTTTCTTTTCATCAACCTTTATAAACTTAAAAATTTGAAATGTAGGTGTCTTCATGATAACCTTACATATACATATACTCACATTCATTACTCATCCACTTCCACTTTATTATCCTTAACAAGATGTTTCATTGCCATGCCATGGACATGGATATTTTCTTGAAGCTACTTCCTTGGACATCATTCTTTATATATATTTTGACATGATATGTATGACATGTATGATTTGTAATGATACATATTATTTGGACATATTTCAATACAATGCTTTCATTTATGAATTGCCTTGGATAAGAAGTGTTTCATTTATCTAAGGATTAAGTAATGTTTTGGTGGTCAATATTACATTTAATGATGTATTTCATGATTTTCTATGGTTGATTGATGTAATGATATTCACATGTACTCATGCAATCATGTTTATACATAAAATATGTAATGATGCTCGAAAGTAATCTATCATGTTCACATGTCACCATGTATGTTGACAAGTAATCATGGTGAAATGACATCCAATATAATATTTTGTGCATGACTTTTCTATTTTTCCTCCATTTGTCTTATTTCATATCTTTATTTATTTAGTCAACTCACAAAACACTTCATCAAATGTCTATGGAGCATAGTTCGAGGAAGAGGAGGAGGGAAGGCAAGGACTCCAGCACTTCAATAGATCATATCGATCATGTTAGAGGTACACATTGACCTTTTTTGATCCCCAAGGTCAAAAGGTCAACCCCTATAACAAAAACACTTGCTTGTCATGTCTTATCAACCTTGTTCACAACCAATTATATGCCTTGTGAGGTCTTAAAATAGTCTTTTGAGTTCTTATTAACATATTTTAAGGTTAATTTGACAAAATTAAGGTAATGTTTTATTTTGGACTTGTACCAGTCTAGTCATATCATGGTGTAAAGGATGTGGATCCTAAAGCTGTCATAGCTCATTATTTTTCTATCAAAGTCATCTCATGCCCTCATCAACTTGAATGAACATTTTCCACATGTTTATAAAGATTAAGGTTGATTTGAAAACTTTAAGGTAAGTGTCATGAAATAAAAAAGGTGTTTTGTTTAACTCCAATGCATGTCAAATATGAACAAGATCAAACAAACATACAAGCACACTTGAAAATTTTATTTAAGCAATTATATAACTTGAAAATATGTCAGGGATGTTAGATTATGTTAGTCTTAAAAGTTCAACCTTCAAAAGGGTAGTTATTGGAACTTGCATAGACCAAGAAGACTTACTTTCAAGAAAATGGTTCAATAGTGTCTCTTCAACTTATCAAGTCAAATATATGCTTGGAGTGCAAGTATAGGTCTCATAAATGCAAAATTTTCTTCAAAACCTCCATCACTCCCTTGGTAATCTCACAAAAGTAGATTGTAAGTGCTCATTCCATACAGTATATTAGGAGTTGGGACCTAATAGTTTTTCCAAAGGATGGAGTCCTAATGAGATTCAAATTCATGGAAATATTCATCAAATTAGTGGTCCATCCTTACAATAATTAAAAAGATATGGTGGTCTAAAACTACCTATAAACCCCACAGGGTCATTTTTATATTTACAATAGTAATTTGAAGAAAATTGGAAGATGAGAATAATTGGAAAGGGTCTTTATTATTTATAGATATTCCACCTAATTATCTAGGTCTCATTTAACACGTGTGACCCTCAGCAAGAGTAGAACCTCCATTTAGGGTGGATTACTAGTTATAAGAGAGATTGTAGACAAGTTTTGTGCTAGATGGATTGTGTATTCACCTAAAGAAGGATATTATAAATCTAAATAAATATCTATTTCATCCTATTAAACTCTTAATATAATTATAAAACATAAAATTAATTCAAGATGTGAAAGATTAAAAGTGTAATCATATATTGAGAAAGATTATTGTAGGAAGAAAATAATGACATTAAATGAGTATATGGAAGGTTGATAGTGTTATATTATATTATCAAAGGCCTCAAATAATATTTAATTTCACTCATAACCATATAACATGATTTATTACCTTCACACTAGCTCCAAGCAATAAATAATGGTTTTATGCCAAAGATTGTGCCATAACCCTGCTTACACAAAGTTAACCAAAAAGGTGAAAATATGCTTTACTAGTTTGGTTTGAAGGTCAAAAAATTATGAGGTAAGTTATAGGTAAAATTAAATATCCTAATCAATGTCAATATGAATGAAATATATATGTTGGAAGGATTTATGCATTGGAAAATGTGACCTATAGGTCCTATTTTCATATCAAATACATGGGTTTTATGTTAAAAACTGAGGTATGAAGGATGAAAAAAATTGGGAATTGTTTGTTGATATTGTAAAGGTGTTTTTAGGGTATGGGAGATAAAATATGAAATAAAATGCCTTATCTAAGATTTAGTAATCAACATACACATACAGGTCTAAGAAAGAGCCACAAATCTACCTCAAAGAACATGAAAACATTATGAGATTTTAGTCTTGAAGTTTAGGACTAAAAGTCATGAAGACTTGGAAGTCGAGAGAATGGTGAAAGAGTCTAAGGGTTAATGGTGAGAACATCTCCTAAGTGCCAAGGGAGAAAATGGTTCAAGATAATGAAATGACCAAGAGACCTAAACATACAGGTTTGTTTGGAGATTTCAAGATTAGATTTCAAGCTTGAATGAGATTATGTAATATATACATGAGAGATGAGTTTTGGTGAATAACTAAGATTTTTAGTTTGATTCCCACAATGATCTCCTTGATTATGACACCTATAGGCCTATGTGATAATATGAGAAATACTTAAATGCAATGTGTGCATTGAAGTTAGGGCTCAAGTGAAAGGACAAAATGTATGGAGTCATGAAGAGGACTTACTAGTGAGTTGGAAACATTAGTAAAGAGAAGAACCCTTTAGTTTAATACAATCTCAATATTAAACCTTCTTGAATATTTACAGGCAGAATGGTCTAACCTAAGTGACTTGAGGCCTATGCATATAATTTTTTGAGAAAAGTTATTTGCTTAAGGTGAGATGGAGACTTAAAAAACTTGAGAAGGTGATAGGAAATTAAAATAAACATTCCATGAGGGTTTTAACCCATTAAACAATGAGAAAAAGGCTAATATAGTCAACTAGGCTCAAGAATGCTAATATGTTTATAAACCTTAATATGGGCTAATGAAGATTGCAAGAGACCTAATGAAGAAGAAAGCTGAAAATGACTATTGAAACAGATCATAATGGGTGATGAATACCTAAAAGAGTCATTGACAACTTAAACCAAACATTAAAATAGCACTTTTAGACTTGAATTCTCTTCTAGACCTCACACATACAGTCTGCTAGCTTGAGAGGCTCCTAAACATTGCTCATATATTTATTGACAAACTGCATGGTGACCAAAGCTATTATGGGTGATTATTAGGGTTTATACACTTAAATTTTTATGCATTGGCTCTTAGGTCAATGACCTCATCTTTATGAACCATTACTAAGAATCTAAAACATTCACAAGTTCCCAAGAAGCCTATAATAACATGATGAGAGAGACATGATGTCCAATGTCTTCAAATGGATTGGTTTGACCTTGAAATGACCAACATGACTTTTTATCACCAAATTTTTTACCCTAAAAGAGGGTGTTCAAGCCCCTTCCAAATCTGGGAAACATGGAAACATTTATAGGAATGTGGGTGTACCTATTGTGGAAATGAGCCTATAGATTTAAAGGGCTAGCTCCTTAAAAATATATTTACAAATCTTATCACCTAAACTAGTATTTACTTGTTTAGAAAAGATTTATAAATAACTTGAATTAAACCTAGTCTATAGATGTGATGCACCAAAATTATCTCCACATGACCATCATATTTTAAGCACTATAGAACAATGTATACAAACTAGTCTCAAAGTCTTAAAAGGTTCTAACATGAGTATTTCAATATAGAGGTGAGATATGTGAAATAATACAAGGCAAATGAACCAGAAGGTAGGTTAAACATTCCAAGGATAATTATACACTTGAAAGAGTTTGACACATTTGAATTCACTCTATATGACCTATTAAAATAAAAACTCTTGCTCAAATATGAAAGGATAAATGAAATAAGGATAGAAGATTATTAGTTCTTATCACTATAGATCACTTACACACTTAGACAATTGTTCAAGAATTCAAAAAAAAACTTGCATAAATATTCAAAGGAAAAATATGACATCAGTCTAGCAAGGCTTCACCATATATGGATATGGTATATATTACAAATCCAAAAATGGCAGCTACTTAAATTTTGAGAGAGAAGAAAATAAAGAAGTTCAAGGGTCACTAGAACACATGTCCAATCATGAGAACTAGTTATGTTGCAAGTACAATTGAGTGTGAAATAGATAATGAATGCCTTCCAAGCAAAATTTCCACATAAACCATGACAAATTCCTTCTAAAATGGTGTAATGACTCTTCCACCAACCTTTGTGAAACTATTTCCATCATGGACCATCCTTCAAGCATTTGAAACTGAACCAAGGGAGTCAACACATAAGTACTATTCAAGGGGGTTGAAACATGCTATGATAATTATAATATGCTCTCCTAAATGATAGCTATCTTCTAGACACCTATGTTCACCATCTATAATAGTTTTTTTATTTCCTAGTCACTGTTCATCTCAAACCTTGATTGGGCTTTCATGGTGGCATATGAGTTTGAAGAGCTTGATTCATTACATGATCCTTGATCTTACATATTTACTCATGTGGCATTCCCTTGCCATAATGTTCGTTAATTTTTAAACTATGTCTATGATATTCAATTTTTCGAGTAAAAAATGACTCTTTGGTTTGATATTTGTCTATTGAGGTTGACTCAGACCAATCACATTTGTTCTTATTGATTTCATAGATCCTCACCATCAGATCTTGAAGTTTTGACCTCCTTCACATCATTAGATTTCTTGATCCTAGTTCTTGCATGTCATTAGATCTCTAGAGATGCACATTATTTACCTTAACTTGGTCATTACATTTTCAAAACTATGACCTCATTTTGTTACTTCTTTCACCTTTGGATTGCTTTCATTCCATCAATCTTCCTAGACTTGTTCGGTCTTTAACTCATCACTATGTTGATAAACCTAGAGCACTTTATAAAATTTGAGTCCATTCACTCCATTGGATCTCCTTTGTAAGATTGAGTAGGAGCCATTAGATCTTTTTAAAATATCAATTATTAACTCAGACAAGATTATGCTCATTGGTTATCTATCTAACAAGCTTTGTGAATGTGACACTTGTCACTTATGTGCTCACTCAGAGCTCCTTTTGATAATTTGACTTCATCATACTCCATTAGATCATATGCATATGATGAAGTGTGTGCCATTGATCTTGATCAACTATAAAATATTTAAGGGCCTTTTAAATATAAATGGATACTTTATGGAGCTTGTAATTGATGCTTGCATGAACGTTCTACTTTACAGGTCTAACTTTGAACCTTCATAACTTGAGCTAGAGAGCTCACATAGGCATGAAATTTGAAGATCATGTTCATGGGATGAAGAGATAAAATTATGTGTGATCCATTAGAACTTGTGGTCTTCCTAATTGAAGATAAAAATTTCATAAGTGAGTTAGTCTATTCATTTTTGGATGACATCTCGGTGACAGTCTGCTTCCATTGAGTTTATGCAAGGAACTGTATACTTGATCTTTGAAGCTCGAATGAACTCTTAAGGCTTGTGAAAACCTGTTCATTAATCCTTAAATGATTTGGCCACCATGAAGAACTAAAAATTACATATATGACCCTAAAATAACCTCTAATATATAAAATAACACAAATACTAAACTAAGCAATGACCAAAACTAGAAAGGCATATGAAATGACATCATTAGAATTACAACACATCCTATAACATTATATCAGACCTCAATATAAGTTTTTGGCTATAGAGGGTTTGAACCATTTTTAATATGGTAAAAGTGGTTAATGTGACCTTCATAGGTATTTTAGGCACCTGAACATATCTTTGGTTGGCATGTGGGAAGAACATACTATATAGAATTGGCTTAAATGCATGGATGTAGGTTCATTTGTGAAAGTGTAGGGTTGTATCAAGCATCCAAACCAAATACAAAGGCTTTTTAATATTTTAAAGAGGTTCCATGATCATTCAAACAACTTTTTAGGCCTCTCAAAGTAATACATGAGATCTTCAAGTCATCATGTGGGGTCACAAGGTGAGAAATAAAATATTTTACAAGTTAAAAAGCTCATCTACAAACATGAAAGTACAAATGGAGAGCCTCTTCTCAGTGGGTTGAGTTATATGATGATTTTTTAGACCTCAAAACACCATTTCCAAGAATTATAACCTATAAATTTATTATCAAACCACTTCAAATGCCTCTCAAGCTTGAACAAACATCTTGGTTATGGTTTTATCCATTTCATGGTTCACACATCCGTATAGGGTTTTAGAAGATAAAATTTTTCATGAATCATGGTTAAGGTATGGGTAAAGTGATTCAAACAATTTTCCTAAGTTTCACATGTGTGGGAGTCAATTTGAGCCAAAACTCAATTTCCATACCTAGAGGCCTAATTGAGACCTAGTTAGAGAGAGAACACATGTGAATAAGTGTACTTTCACTTGATTTTAGGTCATGAAATCTAGCATGAAGTTTTAAGGGGATACTGGGTACTAAAAAATATATTTATTTTCTAGTATCATCTGTACATTATCCTATACAATGAACTTTGCATGTTTTCATGGCTATAAGTAATTAAATGATAGTGAGAGCTTAAGGTGCAAGATGAAGCATTGGTGAGTGTTTTATGGATACAAATGAGTTTTTTCAAGTCTTATATGATATATAGATATATTTCATGAAGATAGGTTTAAATCATAAAGGTGGAATCAATATTTGACACTTGCAAGTAAAGAAAGGCATAGTAAGGCCAAGTGGTTTTCAAGACACCTAAAGAGTTATTTGATGATCTTCACTAAGATGTAAATTTAGAGAGATTATAAACTAATTGAAGGCATCAAAGAGAAGACCAATAGACAACTCAAGATCATTTTTTGACCAAAGAGTGCCACTTGTTACTCTCCAAGCCAAGAGAAGGGCAATTTTGAAGAAGAAGACAAGGTGTCAAGATACTAGAGAAACCCCCATACCATTTGGAAGAGAAAAGCATATTTAGGAAAACAACACATGTCTTTGAGACCTAATGGGAATTTTTAAGACTCCTTTATTGATTTTAACTCTCACTAACACTTGTCAACCTATGTATTCTACGCCCCTCTCTCTCTTCTAGTCTCATTTCTCTATAAATTGACCCTTGATTAGCTTTATATTCATCCTCCACCTAGGTATGACAAATCCTTGCCCATTTGTATGCCTTAGATCAATGATAAATTATTGGTTTTACTTCCTCCTTTAACTAGTTTTAGTATGTGTGCATGTCTAGTTGATCTTGTCAAGTTTTTTACTTAGTTTTCCTTGGCATGTTATCCTTTTCTAAAAATCATATGTAATTTAAAAGCTTCTTTTCAGGTCATGTGAAGTGTCCAAGTGAAGTTTTAGAGGTTAAGTGAGTTGTCTACTCATTAATGTCATTTTATGACCTATTTTTTAGTCCTCATACCCAAAACATCTATCAAAACCTTTATATGAAGTGCTGATGTAGAGAGGTAGATTAGGAGTAGTATTTGTTTAGGTTAGTCTCATGGTTGATGTGCACATGTAGATGGTTAGTAGTGGTCAAATTATTTTGGTTCATAAACTCCATTAGAGTAGGTTTTTGTCTCTTTTCCTAACAAGTCAGTAGATTAGTGAATGAGCCTAAGTGATACACCAATGGGAGCTAGTCCTATACCTAGAGATTCAATCCACCTAAAGGCCATCCACATCTTAGGACTATCTCCATGTTACCCCAAATTTGGAAGGCTTGAACAATCTTCCAAAGGTGAAAATTTGGGTGATAACAACACATATGCATGGTATTATGTGTTTTTTTTCTATTTATAAATATTTTGGATATATATGAGCTTGTTTATGGGTGGTTTATTATCACACATCTTACGTAAAGTTTAGTATTATTGATGGTTACACTATGGTGCTCTATTTTTATCTCAGACTCAGGTGAAGTGTCCTTGTATTATCAAGGGTAAATATTTTCTAATTAGTAATGGGTAGACATTTTTTAAGATGAAAATTTCTAACAAAAAAATCATTTGGCTAGCAAAATAGTCCTAACATTTTTTCCCCTTATGAGCTTGAGAGGATGTGTTAAACTCACTTTGGTCTAGTATTTTTGAGATTTATTTGAAAATGGCTTGATGATTTGGTTTATTTTTGTTTTAAGTTTAAACTATTATTTTTCTTGGTGTCATTTTATAGAAAGTGTTGATTTATTGAGAAAAGTCCATACCCACAAGTTCCTTCAGGGATTTGGCAAGGATTAGAGATGCACTTGATATCTATAGAATAATTATTTATCTTCATTTTAAATCAAAAGGATTCATTAATCCACTTTTGTCTAGGATTTATTAGACTCACTTTAATGTTTTGTGTTTACTCTAGTTCTAATTGTGATTTTTGTAGTGTCACTTTATTGGTAAATTTCAATGTAGATTTGGGAAATTTGTATCTTCTAGATCCTTTTGAAGGTTTGGATACATATTTTGTAGTTGTTTTCACAAAATTCCCTCTTTATAAACTGAAAATGGGGACCCTCTTTTGATTTAGAGTCTATTTTTATACCTTTCAGGTGTCCATTGTGGTTGTTTGTCTAATTTTCATCTAGGCTGCATTAAGATAAAATATTGATGTGCATGAATCTACTAAGTCTTAATCTATTTTGTTTGCTTGTGTGTTAAAAATATTTTATAACTTCCTCTTAGACTATTTCACCTTGGAATTATGAAAATTATGTATCTATTTTAAAGTTTTTATGACTTCTTTTCTTGAGTAATTTGGTCTATTTATGATTCCTTAGAGTCAAAATGGATAAATTTTTATAAGATTTACTTTTTAAATGAATTTATTTCATTAAAGGAAATTAAATTAACTTTTAATTGAGTGAAATAGCTAATCACATGTATATTTTTCATTCTATACTTAGTCATTTTTTGGCTTTTTCCTTAGCCATTAACTTTAAAATTTCTTAGCCATTGGATTTTAAATAGAAGATTATTGAATGGGATCTTTTAATATTTTCCCACAAGTACCCAAAAAATTTATTATTCCATGAGAAGAAATTTTGTAGCTCCAAACAAATCCAACCCATTTAAGAAAGTGTTTTGAAACTTAGTTGATTTTGTGCATTTGCCTAGAGCCACATGTCACATTTATGCTCAGTAAAACTTAGATGATTTCAAAAAGTTTACTAGGGACACATGACACTTTTTTGCTGCTTCAAAATGTTGAGCTAATTTTTTTTGGTTACCCATGGGATAATGATGTCAACTATGCTCTGAGATGGTAGGTTAGTGCAATGATGTCACATGGCACAATCCCACTACTCTATTATCCCAAATATGTCCATACTAGTGCAATGACTATGGGATAGTAGGTCAATGAGATGATGCCATGTGGCATCATATTTATGGTTTTATATCTTGGATATGTCATTATAGATCATGGAGTCTTCAAGAAAGAAGGTGAGTGGGATGATGCCACATCATGAAATCCCACTAATCTACTATCCTATATATGTTTGCGTAGACCCAATGATGATGTCAGATCCTCAAGAAAGTGAGTGAGTGAGATGATGTTGCATGGTTACATATAGATTCATCTTATAAATTGGGTGGTTTGTGTAGACCTTGTAGTTATCCAAAAACTAGGAAAGTGAAATTGTGATGCGTGGTGAAATCTTGCCTCACAACCAAAAGAACAGTTAACATGTGCGTAAATACCCAAACTAAGTAATAAAGGAATGAGGAGAAGACACATGGAAAAAAACCATTATAGTTAAGGACACATTGAATACATAACTGAAAAATCATGAGCCTAAATTTGATGGCCTATTTGGCCATTAAAACTATCAAAAGGCTTGAGAGAGTGATAAGGTTGCCAAGTATCAAAGTGGGACCCATATAAGCAAACTAGTAATGTAGAAAAGGAGATTAAGGATAAGTTATGTGTAAGTGGCACATAAAAATGAAAGACATGATATTTTTGCAACCAATAAATCACTATCTTGAATTTGATATCCCATCTGGCTGTCAAAACCGTTAAAACTAAGAATCGACTGCATGTTTGATTTAATTTTTACTATTAATTGTATCATGGTCCTAGATGTAAAATTGGCTGAAAGGTAACCCATATCATGAATGAGATAGGAATAATGAGAATGGTATGAACATTGGAATCAAACACATTGCATAAAATAAAAGCTCAACCTTAAAGAGGAAAGGCAATTGATTGCACAAAGATGCAATCAACTGATAATCATGATACTATCCCAACAACTTTTGGTTGCAAAAAATCAATTGAGGCATGGTTTAATTACAAAAATTATAGGAATGCCTGTAGTATATTAGAGATATAAATCTTCCCCCTCAACCATATTATTATAATAAAATTGATGATTATTTTTAATCACCCCTTAGTGGAAAATTTTGATTGAGTTTGAACTCCTCAGCCATGCATGCTTATATAAGGTTGACTTATCAATGTAATAAAGCCTAGTCTTTTTTAGGACTAAGATATTTATGATTAGGATATTCTTTTATGATTAGAGGAGACTACACCTATATGTTTCCTTTTAGATTATAACTTAGAGTACTGGAATAATCATTTTTTTCCTTTCATGTTTTCCCCTACTTTCTAGAATGGTTTTTGAGTCGAGGCTATTTGGAAGCTGAGGCTATAGCTCATTTAGCATTTGATTAATCCCAAATGATCCTTAATAGAAAAATATTTAATATGAAAGCTTTATCATGTGATAAACTTGATCTACACATGTATATAGTGACTTTATTTTCCTCTTTGGCCTTGCTAATTCATTGTACATACTCTTGCACCATCCTTAGTTGGATTTGTGTTAAGTCTAGATCAACTAAGGTCTAGTCTACATAAAGATTCATATAATAAATAGAAATAGGATGGATAATATTACAAATTAGACTCTTCTTCTCTTTTTCCTTACCCTTTTCTCTTTTTTCCTTTTTCTTATCAGTCTGTTATCCTATATTAGTTTAGCTTTTGAGTTTAATGTTTATCTTGATTACATGCTCTTATCTATTGGTCATTTATAAATTGTTTAAATTATTTTAAATAAACATTTTCATTTAAAATCAAATATTTATTCATAGATAAATTATTTTTGATGGTTTTTTTGGCATAAGCTCTTTATTTTGATGAATATTGATCTATTTAAAATACACACCAAATATATTTTATATGGTATGGTCAAAATGAGCCAGCTAGGTCACCCTAAATTTTAGGACTTGGTAACTGAGGCCTTGGGGAGATTTGTTTTCATGAGTCTCCTTTTAGGAGAGAAAGTGATTAACAACCCTACCTAAGTTGGTGTGTCAAAAGATCTCACAATAGATCAGATTTATTTGTTGTGAATTATGGGCTTCACATGAAATGTTCCTTAAAATTATTATTTTTATTTACAAATCTACTGACCTACAATATCTAATATTACCTCTAAATAAATTAGCTATCAAAATATGTCTCTTATTTGTATGTATATTTTTAGATGTTTCATGAATGTTTGAGTTCCATATTATTGTCCATATTGTGGGAATTATTAGTTTGACATGTAAGAATTATCTTGTAATATAAATTTATCTTGGTAAATACATTTTGTTTGTAGAAATTATGCATATAGATTTGTATAATCATCTTAAGGTTATGTAAATTACCAATTTTTTAGTACATGAGGCCAGTAGTTAGTAACTACAAGTGCCTTGGTTATATTTTTTTAATGTGAATAAGCAAAAGAAACATGAATTAAGTAATAATAGGCAAATACACTTAGATGATATGAGTTTAAGAATCAGAAGCCTCTATATGGTACTTTCTATGGATTGAATGGTAACTTCCATCATTATCTTAATTGGTAAAATATCTCTAGTACCTCCATACAAATTAAATAGCTTCACATCTTATATTTTATATTAGCATATTTATAACCTTGAAACAAGGGTAGTACTTGTTATGCCTATTTTATACACCCTCTAAATTTTTCAAATTAAATACTTGCTACTATAGAGATGAACCTATCATAAAAGCTAAAGCTATGTCAGAGACCCTATTGATTGATAGTATTTTAGATGCATTTTTTTATTATGAATGGAAAATAATTGGTTGAAGTATTTATATTTATGTTTCTAAGTGGTATTTAAAAACATGGTGGATTAATTAATAAAATACACATATATAGTTGTGTATGGTCAGTTATTGTGATCTTCAATTCAGTTTGAGGTAGTATCAATAGAAAATACACTTTCAATTTAGATGGTTTTTCTACTAATTTTGGATTTCATAAGTGATATAATTTTGATTAATGAATCAAAATAGATTATGGTGATATATATGATTTTTCTATTTTAGAAGCATTTCAAATATCAATACAGTTGTTTTTGAAGATTATTTTCAAGACTCAGAAGGTTCATAGTTCATCCTATTTATGGTTGATATTTGAAGTATTAATATGCTTAAAAATTCAATAATATTGTCATTCTCTTTTTATATAACTTGTAGTCTCATTCATAATTCTATAACTTGATTTCAAAATACATGATTCAAGATTATGGTTCTTTTGTTTCATAGAATCTAAAATCTAGTCGACATCCTAGGTCATGCTCATTATCAATTTCAATATTTTATGATGCATAAAGGGTGTTTGTTGTCTCCTAGATCATAGAGATTCATTTGGTGAAAAGGGTTGGATCATAAATTTGTTTATGAAATAAGTTTAATGGCATGTGAGTTTCTTGAAATATTTACATGGATTCTTAAAAGGATCAACATGGTCTAAATTAAGACCTTTGAAATGTTTTAAAAGGGGACCTGAGGAGTCATGATACTAGGGTATCAACATTTGTTGAGTCTTTAACTTCATTGGGCAATATTTTTATTTGATTTAAGTATAGTTACAATTTAAAATGGGCTTATTATAATAGACCATGACACTATGTGAATTGGCAAAGTCTGTCATGGTGAATTAACAAGCAAACCTAAAGTATTTATTGATTAAAAAAATTGGTGATTGGTTTGGCTAAAGTGTACACTGAGGAAATGTGAGTTAGCTTAAGTTTTAAATGCAAAGGTATGATTTGTATAGATTTGAAGCTTCAATATTTGCATGAATATTTGGTAGTATATTGGCGTTAATGTTTAACCAATCTCCTCAGATGATGGAACTTAGCAGATGAATTAGTGTGATGGGATAGTTATCACTAAGTTTCACCTTCTTGATAAATGTTTGGTAGGATCACTAAAAATGTATAACGTAAATGTAGGCCAATAGAAAGTGAACACATCACTTAGTTATTTACGGACTCAAGTTGGTGGTTATAACTTATAAAATTATCAATTTTTGGTTCATTTTCACAAGCTTATTTGTAGAAGTGGAGATCTAGTGCGTTGAGATCGTGGAGAGTTTTAGAGGTTGGCAGTCAGGAAATTTTTTGGTGCACCACTACGTATGTTCTATAATGATTCACCATTTTGTCCTTTGGCAATTTATGGTAAAAGTTTACAATTTTAGTGAAGAGATAATCTTGTTTGAATCTACATGAGTGTGATTGGAATTTTTCAATATTTTTGGAATAATTTTTCTATGTTAGTAAAAGAACTATGATTTGAAGTATGTGAGTTTGACTACATGCAAACTATTTAAGGAAATATGATAGTCATTTTTAAAAGTTTTTTAAAATATATTGATGGGCTATGCATGACTGTAAGGATACATGGATTTAGTTTATGGGTTATATGCATGTAATAGAGTTTTTGTCTGTTTAGTTAAAGTAATGCTATGGCTCAATTTTATTGTGATATAGGTTTGAAACTTTTTTTTAGCATTCATATTTCAAAGAAATGGATTATTTTTAGTTTTATAAACCATTATGAACTCCTGTCTGGCATTGTTTTAGGTTTTTTAGAATATATGGTTGTTTTTAAAAAAAGATGTATGGATTTCAGTTTATTTTTCAAACTATTAGATAATATGGTGGTCATGCACGCATATTTTTCCATCTTGTCAAAAGAATTCAAAAAGAATTTGGAAATAAGTTAATTGGGTCCTCTTAATATCTATGAATCTATTGATTTGATTATTCTTTTAGTCTTTGGAGATGGCTTAGTTGTTATTCCTTTGGGATTTCTCATTTTGTGGGTTGACAATATCCTTCAACATAAATTGTTGTTCTTATCTAGTTAGGGTTTTTGCATAAGTCAAAGATTTAAACTTTTTTTAAAAACCCTAATCTAGAAAATACAAAAAATATATTCCATTTTAATGGTTTCATATCATTTTTTGAGGCGTGTTGTTCAAATATATATTCAAGGGATTCACTCAAGATAATTTAGAATGATATGTTTGAAACATTTGTATGAAAAACTAGCTAAACCTTGAAAATTCATTAACGAATCCTGCATATCAAATAATTTTGAAAATTTTAAGAAAAATAATGATGCATGATTGGGTTTCTTTGAAGAATTTTTGTTCATTTAAAAACTTTCATATGTTGATTTATAGGAAAAATTCAAAATAAACTCAGTTGGCTATTTTATGAAAGTATATAAAAGGATTTATAAATAGATCTATTCATATAATCTATTTATAATGGTTGAAATCCTTGAAGAAGATTTACATGCATGAAATTAATTATTTCAGCATTTTAGACATAAAGTGAGATGACAGTTTTACTTTTACATTGAAAGTTTATGCTATTTATTTTAGAAGTATAAAATATTCGGAACTTTGAGAGGTAATTTTAGTATACTTATTATAGCAGAATTAGAATATGGGGATCATCTCAGAAGAATCTAAGTATGTATCTTTAGAACAAATGTTTTTTGGGTTAATAGTTTTGGGATTTGGAACCATATTATGAGAATTCAAATGGAATTAGTCAACCATGTTGTAAATGATATGGTATAAACCCCTCTCTCTCTCTCTCTCTCTCTATATATATATATATATATATATATATATATATATATATATATATATATATATATATATATATATATATGGATAATCTTGAATAGATATAGAGGTGATTTTAAAGACTTAGTTTTAAATATGAGATTTTATTTAAAATTTGATCTCAATATTGAAGTCTTAGGTTTTAATCTGAAAATGGATATAGAAGTTAGAATTATTTGATACTTCTCATTTGTAATGGCTCAATTTTAGAATATTTTGAAAATAATCAGGCCAGTTTAGATCATTTTGTATTTAGAGCTCAGTCATTTGTTGATGGAACAATAAGATACTTTTTATAGATACTTGGTTTGCATTTGGGATTTCATTAAATTTTTTAGAAATGCAATTGTGAAATTGAGATAATATATGAGGATTCAATGAATATTTTGATATAGATAGAATAACAGTAGGTATTAAGGACTTATACATTTTTTGAAGTCAATCATTCATCTCTCTTCTTTCTATACAACTATGAGATAGTACAACTTTTACAGATAGATCCAACGGTACTTTATCTAATGGTTGAGTAATTACTTATGAAACACAAGTATATCTAGCATTATTTATCATTTAATACTGATTATCTAAAGATTGATAAGATTAACATCTTTTGATGATTGCTATTTGCAGTCTTATGCATAGATTCCAAGTATTCAACCTGGATAATGATGAATATTTCACTATTTTGGGTTGCTTCATTAATCTATTTTGAATTTAAAGTTATTGTTTAAGTTTTTTTAAAGGAATAATATTGGTTTTCTCAATAAAATTATCCTTTTCTGCTAAGATGACTCTCGTTTGAGACTTGTCAGGAGAACCTACAACAATCAATATGCTCTGATACCACTTGTTAGGGGATCTATAGCTCTACCAATTAGAGCATAATTGATTACTTTCTTATATGAAATTAAACATGGAATTATACCAGAATGATAAAGTAGCTAGAAACTTGAGACAGCAAAGAATTTGAGAGACAATACACACACTTATATTCAATATTACTAGAAGAAAATACAATAAGGAAGATGCCACTTCTTCCTCCACCTCAAAGGCTTGCCACACCTCAAGACCTTCTTCCCTCTCTCTCTTGCTCAACACAACAACTCTAAAGCCTGAGTTATTATCCCTCCTTGAATGCTTCAGCTGATCTCCTTGACCTTGCTAGCTTCAATGCTTTTACTTGCCTTCTTGCATATTACAATACATGCCTTATGGGTCTTTAAATAGGATCCCATGCTTACAAAAATAGAACTCTAGTTACAATAATTAGACACGCAGCCCATGACTATAATTAGTCACTTGACATGTTAACACTCACTTCACTTAACTGACTGTTCGTCAACAGTAGTTCTAGAAATACACAGGCGACCGACACCGGTCCCTGCTTGTCTGGTGCTGCCGATGTCGACCGACTCTCTGCTGTTGCCGGTCTCCTTCTCCACTACATCTGACCGATGTTAGTCATACTGCCGACGCTGGTGGCTCTGGTTCTTCAGCATCCTCTTCTTGTGTTTGTAAATAGTTGAAGCTTTTAGCTCCACACCACAATAATACATGTTTCATTGTAATTTATTTTACTCTAACTTTAATATATTTTGACATTTAAGATTGTATTTTAAACCTAATTTTATCTCTATTATTAGTTTTTATTTTATCTTTAGTTTAGTTTAGTTCATTTCTATTTTAGATTTTGATTAGTTTCTTAGTTTAAAATCTTTTCTTTTCTTATTTTAGATAATAGTAAGTCCTTCTTAGATCACTATTTTATTTAGATCTATTTATAGTTTAATTTATTTCAAACATTTAGATTTAAACTTATTTGGTTTATAATTAGTTTATTTTTCTTTTTATAATATTTTTTGCTTTCTTTAAATTAGTCATTTAGCAGTTATTTTATAACCTAGGTCCTTTTAGATTACTTTATTTCAAATTTAGTTTAAATAGGTTTTAGATCTACTCAATTATTTAATTTATTAGCCTTTTTTTATTTAAGTTTAGTTTGTCTTTGTTTTAGTCTCTTGTCTTCTCCTTTAGTTTGCTTCAATTAGAGTATTTGTCTTAATTAGTTCTATAGCTTAGTTGTTTCCATTTCCTTAGTTTGTTTTTTGTCTTACTCTCTTGTCTATATGATTGAATCTTTTTTTTTTTAATTCTTAATCTATCTATCTCTACTTTTGAATAAACTTGAAGAAATTACAACAAGAATCAAGATAATATTGGATATATAAATATTTATTGAATCAAATTTATATTCTTCAAGTGACTATCTAACTCATAGGTTTTCTGTGTTAGATAGAATAAATTACAGATTCACATCTTAACTGATTCATGATTAATGGATTTTTGATTGTTATAATGGAATAATTTGCATTTGATAGCTTTTTGATTATATCCTAGAATGTAAAAAAAAAAAACCCCTCACATATTTAGGGTCGTAAGTGAACCTTTAGAACCCCACCATTAGACTGGTAAGATTTCAAATTGACCTTCATGATAGGTGAAAGGGTTGATCCATTGATGGTATAATTTACGTCATCAACAATACTCACATTTCATAAACAAAATAAAGAAATAGTGATGTTAAATGTAATATTATAAATTATATTTTAGATGTTGTTTATTTTGTACATTAGTGGGTTCTAAAAAATAATTGATTGAATTGGAAATTTAGCACTAACTTGGTAGACATGGTTGTAAAATAAACTACACATCAAGTTTGTTGTAGATTAATGATACATACAAATTTAGTGATTGTGAAATGATTTAATCACATGCATAATTGTGACATCATAATTGTATCCATATTAAATTTTTCATGTCCCTTACAATTTTGATTTAGTATGGTTTAAGCAGAGTCTTATTGCATCTATACAATATTACAAAAATATGATAATACTATCTACATGTAGTGTTTGAAGTCTCTAATTTATTTTTTTCACAAACAAGTCTGGCTTGTACATGATTACCTATAAAAATGGATATTATCTTCCTTACCAATGCAATAGGTTACCTTGTTATTGGACAATATTGATAATATAGACTTGGTATGAAAATTCATAAACTATAAAAATTATACATGAATGTTGCATCCGAAATGTAACACCCTATTTATCATTATTTATTTGCATGGATGTATTTAAAATTATAAGTTTTATATGTTAACTTCAAAAATGTTTATATTGTAAGTTTTATATACAATGTGATATGAGACATTATCATTTTTTACATACATTTGGGAATATACACTAATAATATGTTTAATTTTGTTAGATACACACACATTTTATGGTGGCCTATGAGATTTGCCTATTTTTTCAAGTCATGAATATAGAAATAATGCATATTTGATTTATAAAATTGAATTGGACATATGCACTAGTTAATATGCACAATGGCATTACCTTTTGCATACAAATAGCAAATTATAAAATAGTTATTGCTTCAGAGCTAAACTAGAAAATCAACATTTCACCCAAGAAACAATTGTAAACATATTTGATCTAAGTAAAGGAAAATAAAGGAATATTTATTGTATGTTAATTTATTATTTATAATAGTGTAAAGTAAAAGAATGTTTATTGTATGATGATTTATTCATTTTTACAAATTATGTAATGTTACACTGAATACATAAGAAATTCCAAGGAATTAATTTATATTTGGAATTTCTTAATTTATGTAATTTGCATATTTTATAAAATTGTTATTTTATATTTTTGGTTACATGGTTTTAATTTTAATTGTATGTAATTATTCACTTAGATGTGTATTTTTATAGAGGTCCCTACAAATGAAGATGAATATGGTGTATTGTTTATAGATGACATGGAAGAATGTCTTGTAAGGATGAGATATAAGGGTGTTATGGTAGCAAAATATCATAATGGTCTTAGGCTCTCACTAGTGTTATTAAAATATACATCTCTCACTAGGGAAAACCATTTTTATTTGAGATTATTCAAAGTGAAAGGAAAACCATTAAATAGTTGTAGAGTGTACTAGTTGAGAATAATAATAGTTCAGGAGTTATAGTGTACTATTATCACACTTAGGGGTGACAAGATGGATCTTGAAAAAAGTGTGTCACTATTAAAACTACTAATGCCTACATAAAAGTACTCCATGACTACAGGGGAGAGATAGTCAATGCCTTGAAAATAAAGTAGGATGGAATGATTGCCATATATGAACAAAAGATTTAGATTTCGAAGGTATAATGTGAGATCATGTTTGGGTAAGTCCATGTGATGATTCAAAGTACTGATGGCATTCTAGAGATGAAAAATGACAATTAGTTATGCACACTTACTTTTGTTTAATTAAGATTAGATTATATTTGGGTTTCCATAGGATGGTGAATATATGTTTCACTCACCTCCTAAATGAAAATGAGGTGAATGGTGTGAATGTTTACCTTATATCTGTGTTCCATTTATCATCATAAGATAACTTGAATAAATGTTTCCCTTGAGGATATGATAATTATATATTCTTTGATCAAAAGCATTGAAATGTTTGAAACAAATTTTTAAATAAGGAAATGATAACTTTATTTTGAAATATAATTTCCTTCATCCATGATTAAAATAAATTTTGAGTGCATATTAGTATTTGGAAATGGTTGTGGCATTACATCATTATTTAATCAAATATATGGAGTCTACCATTGCATTTGTTAAATAGTTTTAAATGACTTTGAAAATATTAACAGTTTAGTATGGTGTGAGTTATTACTTTGTAAGGGTCATTATTATTAAAAGGATTTATTAAAACATAGCCTTCATAGAGTGTAGGTCATGGTAATCCATTATAACCATAATCTAAATGTGATTTTAGTATTTCTTATCATTTTGTATTGTTAATATTGTAAAGGGTGTTGGTTCTAGATAGACCAATAACTATTTCTAATTATTAAGTATTATGAAAGAGCTAGCTTAGAATTTACAGTCTATTTATCTTCAAGGTTCTCCTATGAATTTATTTAAATTACATAAGGTGATGTAGACCAAAAAAATAATAACAATTTCTTGATTTGTCAAAATTGAAAAATGCAATTTTGTGTTGATATTTAATGGTGCAAATTAACAATTATAAGTGAATGTTGTTTTATATTTAGTATGATTCCACATTTTCCATACATGTCTTTGAATACATATCTAACAAGGCATATAACATTTGTATGATTTAAGTCTCTTTATCTATGAAAGGAAGTGCTCTGACCATAGTTTACTTGTTAGAATGGATGAACCATCAGGTGCTATGTGCTTGATATCACCCTACTCTGCATCTTGTTGTAAACATCTACCATACAATTTTAAATAATGATATTGTTTCATCAATGTGATCTATTGTGACACATTTATTAAAAATTTCTCATGCTCTATATAGTAGGGCTCAAACCTCATCAAATTTAACACTGACAAGGATATATCCATATAATGAAACATATCCTATTATAAATGTTGAGAAATAGAAAACCAAATGAGTATGAGTAGAGACATGTATTATGTTATCAATCTCCCCCAACTATTTTTAGTATCATGTGCCAAATATATTACTTCACCTTCATTTATAGGGTTTTATCCTTTCATATCCATAATTGATTCATCTAGAAGGTTTGATATTCTGACATCCATACCTACTTCACCTTCATTTGCATTTCCTACTCCACTATCTATGCACTATGCATTCAAAACATGTTATCCAATTGAGACTCCCTACAAACTTTTAAATAAAGAAAACATAAGTGAAAATAAATCTTAAATTATACTCTACATCAATGTTATTGATGATCTCATTGACACTATCCCCTATATCATATACAACTACCTCTCTTCTTCTTCTTCTCTTTCATCATCTCCACCTTAATCACATGTTTACAAGTGTAACCTTGGAGTGAAAATAGGCAATTTTAAATTGACATGGATGGCCTTGTAGTATAGACATGATAATTCAAACTCTCATCTATCAGACTCCACACCTAGGATATACAAGGGTATTTACTATGGAAGGTGATATGATAATATGGAATATGAAAATCCTTGGCCCATGAAATATTTTCAGGTATCTCTACTTTGAAGCCCCTGTAGAAGCTACCATCCTTCCATATGTTTATCCACTAATAGTATGTGTAAATAGTTATGTTTAGTTGGAAAACTAACTAATCCACCTTATGATGTGCAAAATTCCATATTATGCTCAAAAATTGAATTTTCAAATGGGAGTGGTAAGAATATATGGACATATTTGTTTCTTACCCAACATATTGATGACAACATTGTGATCACATTTCAACCCTATGAATCCAATGCCACTCCCAATATTTAAAAAAATTAGCATGTGTAGATTTATTATTATTTATAAACTTTTTGGACTCCCTATTTTCCATGTATTCATTAGTGTAGCTATGAATTATGTACCCCAATTCACTAAACATTGCATATCTTACATCATATTATTTTGCCTTTGCTATCAAATTCTTTAGCCATGCATGACACACATGTTAGTTGCATAAATATACCTCAAAAGTATAAGTAATCCACTCAATGCATTACAAATTTACTCTATGTATAAGTATTTGAATCTATTGGCTAATGTCATTAGTACACAATCATGGCATAATCACCTATGCAATGGGTAGTCCTTGATGTTTGGATTTAAACACTAGTAATGTGTATAATTAGAACTCTACAAAAATACAAAAATGCAAGTGAGATTCCAAGTTTATACAAAATATGTGTGTGTGTATGTGTGTAAAAAAATATTATAATAATCTTTAAAAACATACCTTCATTACATTCATGTTGAACATTGAATCCATCACCTAGTATGAAGGGGATTTCCAAATCCTCATTTATCTCTTTCACATTGTATCATTGATAGATAAACCACTTGTCAGTATTTGATAGAATCCACTCTTGAATACTTTAGATCCATCATTGAGACTATAGACATATTTTGGCTCCTTAATTTGATGTTCTCTATTGTATATATCATCCTTGCTTAAGAAATCATCCCACTATGTTTCACCATTAAACATTACACGTTTCTCATGAACTATATCACAATGTTTAAGATGGATATAATTAGTAAATATTTCCAAAAATATTACCCTATGAACCCATTCATTCAACTGGGGGCTGATGTAAGGATCAACAAAATATTTTTTCCCCTCAAATTCTTCATATTGCTATCCGTGGTAATGATTACCTTGACTATTTATGTGATCTACCTTAAATTATATTTGAATAACACATGATCAAGTCTAATGACCATTCAAAATGTATTGAAAGGATACTAAAAACCACACCTTATATGTTTTATCCTGGCTAGCTACCTTTTCCCATCTTTAGCATTATGGACCTATCTTTTGGCATGACATTGATTTCCCATAAATCCTCAAGCACATATGCACACTAATATCTATAAAGATATGTTAAACATATCAATTGTATGGAAATTGAAAATATACTACATAAATGACATATGAATGGGGAATAACAACATATGAATACACACATGATTCCTATCTAAAATGGGAGTTCAATTACATGTCATATTCCAAGGCATCAATTATCCTTGTCTGCTTGGTAGGAACATGTGATAGTTTTTTTGTGTGATGTGACACATGAAGGGAATGACTTCCCTTTTTATTCTCCTTTCATTAATTCATCAACCCCATCACCATACACCCAAGTGAATCACATGTATTCCTCATTAATGTCAAGAAAATTTTCTTGCTTGACATTGTTTCAATCAAATGGACCCTCACTTGGATTCTACAGTGGAAGTTGAACAATTTGATCCCACCTTTTCACCATATGTTCCACTATAAAACAAAAATGTTTTATTTGTTGAACATAGTAAATATTTTGAATGCTAAAATATTTCAATCTTTGAACATAAATTAAGGAATAACATGTACAATAGTTTTGAACATAGATTGTGTTTCAACAACTCTAAATAACATTGATATATCAAATACTTAATAATTAGCAATATGTTGTAGATTCTTAATGTAAATGGAATGAAAGTATCATTAAAAAATACACTCATCACTAAATAATTTGGATGTATCCCATGATAGTTATATAAATAACATTACAACATATATTCATCCTTACATAATTACATAGTAATCAAAAGATCATTTAAACATATATTCATCATTGCATAATTAAGAAAATTATCATCTTTATAAAAACTATAACATGTATACCAAAATAATGTTTCTGAAATTATATCAACTTTATATCTCCTAGATAAAAACAATAGAGAGTATTAATACAACAACAAACATGAACATTTTACTGTGAAAAAATGAAAATTGTTTCACAATAGTGACATTGTCATGCACTCCAAAATCGGACACAATATCAAACTATTATTCTAATTTAGAAGACTCTACAAGTGTGTCTTTTAAAGCAGGCATGTCCAAATCATCCATACTCATTTCCCATATTTCCTTTCATTCCTCATGTGATTATCCTCATTTGAGAGATTCATTTACACAATGTATCTTAATATCATGAAAAAAACCATACATGAAAATGTCATCCTCGTGTAATTTACTCAAGATATTTCTTGGAATATCCCTCTCCCCATTCATCTCAGCAATTTTTTTTTTTGAATCAATCTCCACATAAACACCTCTTTCCTTAGATATGTATAAACATAATCCAAGCTCATCTATCAATGCAATGCAAAAAATCACAATGTAAACAACCCTCATCACCTATAAATTTACCATACTACAGTATGATGAAAATTTTGGGACTTGATAACATGTTGATTTGAAAATCCCTTCCTTTCCTTTGGGAACTAACCAATAAATGATTTTTAAGTTACACATACTATGAATTTTAGTAATGCACTACAAAAGCATCAAAATATTATAATTTAAACTAATTCATTTATAAACATGCACTAGTTAGTCATACACATCAAAATCAAGAAACATCACAACACCTCCTTCACTTCATTTTTTGTATTTATCATTGAAATAAGTTTTTACATGTATTATTCCATTTAACCCATTTTTAATACTAAAAATAAGCTATATAATGTACATTGAACATTAAAAACATATATGCTTACTATCAAGGCACAATTATGAAGTTATTAAATTTATCCCCATAGTCAATGTTCTTACCATAGTTATCTAAATGCTGATTATCTATGCACTGCATAGATGTGAAAATGAGTTTTTGACCTATACACCAATTAATAATGAGATTCATCTCTACTTTTGGTAAGTCATTTGGCTATATATTTTTCATAATTTCTTATTTGGGTAATATAAATGAAGGAATTAGGCTGGAGGAGCTTAAAAAAGAGATAGAAGATATGAAGTGTGTTTGTGAGTCTATTATTGTGGAGGATAAGAGGATGAAGTTAAGCTATGTGAGGAACACAGGGTACAAAGAGCCTAAAATATTCATTTAATAAATATTAAACTATATGATATAGATAAATATTCATTTAAGATTTTATGAAATTTTTTGTTTATAAAATGCATAATGCACTAAAAGTTTTTATTAGTTGTTTTTATATATAATTTGATTTGTACTTATGTTTTATTTTAAATAATTTTAGTAATACGTCTATTTTCCTAGATATTTATGTGCTTGATTCATATTAATTTATTTATGTTTATAAGCCAAATATCATCAATTTACATATCCTTTGAATGGGATATAAAATAGTTGAACCTTGTATTTTATTTTTTCCACTTTTATTTTCTCATGTATTTATGCCTCTACTTCAATTATTATTTTCATCTCTAAGATATTGATCATTTATATTGTTATTTTCATCTCTAAGATATTGATCATTTATATTATATATATGCTCACATCCAATTGACATGTGTATAGATACATAAAATAGCCATGGAAATGTTGGAACTTGGAAGCAAGGAACAATATCAGATTGTATATCAATAATTTTCTTAACTAAAGATTGTACCATAGAAAGACTCAATGCAAAGTGGTATTATTCATTAGCATAGGAAGTCATAAGTCATTAATATATGGTATAAAATAAATATGTATGACATGTAATTTTAGATGGATTAAATGAGGTATTATGGGGTTAAGGACATGCTTATATTTATGAACATAGGGTAAATTAAATTCTTGGTAGGTGGTATAAAAAAACTATATGACATGTGTTTAAGATAAATGTTACCCTAGGCTAGAATATGGAAGGTGGCAGGGATCACATTCATAGGTTAGAACATGACCCATGGAAAGGTTGAAATTGAGAAGCATGGATAAATATTAGCTTGTATATCAAGAATGTTCTTGTATGAAAATTATTCCATAGCAAGACTCAATGCAAATTGGTATATGTATACAAGGGAAAGTGGAGCTGATCTAAAAATCAATCCTAACTCAGATAAGATAAATCAAACTACCCCTTTTGCTTGTTGGTACATTTAGAAAGTTGAGGTCATGACCAATATGGATCTACTAGACCTAAAGAAGGGGTATCTCACCACACAATATCACTAGAGAGGGTTCTAAATCCTATAGTAGAGAAATATCACATAATAACCCTAGCTAGGTCCTATGGTTTCTAACAAAATAATAACAAAGTAAAGTAAATCTCATCTAGTGCTCACCAAAAATTTTGGCATAAATGGGGGATAATAAACATAAAAATAAACATGCAAAGATGAACTCTACTCAAGTCAATGTAAAGGTAATCTTAATTCATGGAGAGATAAATACATTCATAAGCCAATACATGTAAATCTATCTACTAATAAAAGAATATCAAGAGTTAGGAATACTTACCTTGAAGATGAACCTATTGAGCCTCAATCTCTCCCTTGGCTAATGGTCTTTATAATAGGTTGTTATGGTTCATAAATATAAAAATATAAGTCAAATTTAGGCTACAAGACTTTTCCTATGCATCTAAAAGACTTTTCCCACAAGATAAGATTCTTCTCTCAAAAGGAAATATGAAATCCTAAGCAATGACACTACAAGTAGAATGGTGGATTAAAAAATGAACAAATGAATGATTCCATACCTATCTCTCCAAAAATGGGGTGAAGGATGTGTATATATATCTAGATCTAACCCTAAACCCTTTCAAAGTTTTATTTGACATAGTCAACCTAGTCAACCTAGTTGTTTACAAAATAGAATAGTTAGGTCCTAGACTAAGTTGGCTAGGCAGACTTAGTCTTGTAACATGCTCATTTCCCAGAACAAGGTCATCCCAATCCACTATGTTTAAATGATGGTAAAAAGAGGTTTTGGCTTAGGTAGGGGATATTTGAGGCAATGAATTTGTTGGAGAGGAGTGTAAGGGAGGTATCAAAACTTAAGAAAATGTATATGAGGGAATTGCATTGGTTTTAGTTGTAGTATAGGGAACAACAAATTTGTGAAGCACTAATGGTCCACCCACTGCTTTCCCATTACACCCTTTGAGGTGTGTACTTAGAAAGATTGAGACTCAACAAGTTCCTATAAGAGAGAGCATCAATAATTAATAAATTTTAAAAATATTGTGTATATACATATGTCCCACTCAAATCTCATCACATGTCACATAGTTGCAACATGGGATGGTGCTTTGAGAAAAGAAGACAAAAACACAAAACACCGAGATAAATAAATTGTAGTAAGAAGCGAATAAGATGAATGAAAGGACATAATTGAAAAATACATACCTTTAATTACCTTAGTGTTGTTGAGTAGAAATGAGGTGAGAGAAATAAACAGGTTTTTAATGTAGAAAACATTAGTTGAACTTATCAAATAATTAAAAAATTATTTTTTTTACAAAAGATATATGTAATATGTAGAAAACTTCTCTATGATTTTAGGATTATAGGACATTTCTCAATTATAAAAGTTATTAGAAACAAATTTATGGGGAAAAAATGGAATCTAGGTGAAAATAATTGATAGGTAAATAATTTTGAATGGTAAATATAAATAGGTTAAAAATTGATTCATTTGTAATTTTTACTATTTTGAGAAAACAGAGCTCTGAGTGACCTAGAGGATCACAAAGAGTGACCATGGTAAGGAGATGACAACTATGAAATGGAGGATGTTGTCTAGGAATGTATTTTAATTAATTTTGTATTATTATCTAATGCATTCTACGTTGTTTAACATTTTGTAGAGATAATATTTTGGCACCTAGTGGATACATCTTAGCTACCATATTTACTAGAGCAACTTTCAGATGAAGATCAAACACAATTAGTTTTTAAGATATTTGGAAGCATCATGGAAATGTAGAGGATCCCTCTTAATGTTGATCTAGTTATCATGTTCCTAAGAGGATGGGAGTGATTGACCAATACTTTCTGATGGTAGGTGAATGGGGATACCATAGAGGTGGGCATCACCTTGGAAGATTCCATGCTTTTGTTAGACTACCCATTGTAGAGACTCCTATGATTTGTGATGTGTTTGAGGTTGAGGAAGAGAGGTGAGCCCTAGCTTATTGGGAAACTAGTTTAGATAGGATTTACCCTATGTTACAGGTGAGTTTATTCTATTTGTATATCTCAACCATTTTATCTATCTTGAAGGTCATGATAGGACTTATCATATTGCATGTGCTGTGTCACAAGTCAAATGAGAAGGTATTATTATATGTGGTATCTATTGGTCAATTTTGGCCCACATATGAAACTGCCTAGATGCAGTGTAGTCTCTAAGAGGTCCTGATGTAGAGAAATAAGTAGAGTTCTTGATTAGGCAAATGATCAAAGATCTTAATCAAATCTATAGATGGAATGAGTGGACCAAAAGGATCATACAAATTTCAAAGCCTTAAAAACACTTTAAGTTAACTTAAAGTGTAAATTTCATTTGATAAGGGTAGGACCAGATTTGCATAGCCCCCATGGGATGCCAAGAATGCTTGGAATGGCTTAGAATTTCATGAGATCCATTTGGTTCTTCATTGTGTTCATGGACACACTTGGGCCTAGTAACATAAATTATGAGCAGGCAGTTTGCCAATGTTTGTGAGTGATTCAAGAAGAATGGGTCATATGGGTCTATCTATTTATTTTACTCCCAAGAACATATGCACCAAGCTTTACATCACAAACCAAAGCACATCAAAAGATATGAATATCCAAATTTGGCCTCTTAGTCAAATTCCACTATTTTCCCATACTTCGCCATTTTCAAAGAAGTGCAAATAGAGCCAAGTGAGCATCTTGACAAGGCCATATATTACACATACAATAGTTTTAGGGGAAATGGTTATATGGGTTTGTTCATATTGGTCCCTAGTTTCTATGCACTGAGTTATAGGTCTTTCATCAAAGCAAAAATGTAGTTATGCATATGCAAATTTGACTCCTCAATTAAATTCACTAAGTTTTTCATACTTAGCCAAATGAGCTCGACTGTCACCAAGATGTCATGCAGGAGAAAATAGACTAGAAAACTTATGCATTTAATATCTTACTCAAGAAACCTCATGCAACCAATGGATCAAGTGCAAATGTATTTCTACATGACATGATCATCCTAAAAAAATTAGACCCATGCGAGTTTTTTAGTTCAAGTTAGAAGATTTCAAAGTTAGACCTATGTAGTAAGACATTTATGTTAAAGTCAAGTTTAAGCTCAAACAAATTAAGTCCTTTTGAGCTTAAATTTTATGATTGTATGAATGTTAATGATGGTCATGTGAACATCATTTGATTTCTTATAGACCATCAAATTTAAGATCACAAACTAGCCATTGGATTTCAAATGGTGGGTCCTAACAAGATCAATAATCCTCACTCAATCATACATCTCAATCTAGTGATGTGAGATGAGTCAAATAATTAGATATCCTGAAAGATTGAAACATGGTGTAAGTGAATAAGTTGGCAGACTGATAGTAGGATCTTAAGGATTCATGCATATTTGACATGTGGCATAAATAGGGATAAGGCTAATAATTCAAAGATAGATCTAAGGGCTCATATTCATTCATACCTAGAAAATCTAATGAAGCAATTTGAGTCAATGGTTAATGATTTGAGTTAGATTTATGATAGCCAAAGAAATAAAAGATTGAGCTAGGGAATTTTCAACTAGGTTTGATGGACCATCTCAAATCAAGCAAAGCAAATAAATTGACCTGAGCTAGTGGAAATACATGAAACCAAGCTCAAATACAATCTGAGTTGGACCTAAATGCATAAACAAAGAACCAAGAATTTCCATCAAGGATCTATAGAGATAGATTAGGTACTTTATACCTAATATAGATCAAAGGTCAATAATTTGGTGGCTAATATGGACTAGGCATCAAGCAAAATGTCATACCTATATGGACTATAGGAAAACCAATAATCTTAGATTGGTTTTCCTCTATAGTTAATCCAATTCTAAGTTTTAATGTAGGGATATATGTAATCAATGAATAGGTTTAGTGGTGGGAACTATAACTAGGGGCATTCAATGCATTATCAGAACCTTTGGGGACTTTCTTAATCAACAAGCCATGGGCAATGTACTGATTGATCAAAAAGGTGGAAAGGATTTCATTGGCTAAGGATCAAATGTCGTAGCTAAGGTTAAATTAATGACCCAGGATAAAGTGTTCTTATTCTAATAGAATGTTCCCACATCTCTCCTCCCTTCTCTCTTTTCTTATATAATCACATTCTCTTTTCTTTTGTAAAGGTTCTTAGATTTTGTATTTTTTATCTTTCTAATAGATAGGGATATTCTTTGGGATACTATAAAGTATGCTCAACTTGATTAGGCTTGACCCTATCAAGAAATTTTAAGAACTACCTCTTGATGCAATATGATACTTTATTTATCTATCTCCTACCTTAGATCTGGTTTCGTGAGTTGTGTATGATGGCATTGTGTGAAGGAGAATCTTCCTCATCCATTGTCCTCCTTTCTAACCTTTTTTAGGGGGTTTTCAATACTACTTTATAGGTCTATATTAGTGTTCTACTCTGAACCTCTTCTATGAAATACTTATGTAAATTATCTTGATCTTGAGGTTGTGTGAGATATTATTATCTTTAGTAGATCTAGTGTGGGTTCAAGCTTATGGGAGTTTCTATTTTAAATTTGGTACATCACCTGGTTACCTTTCTTAAGATCCCTTATTCTCTTTCTAACTCTTTTACCCATGAAGCATTAGTTTAGATTTAGTTTAGGTGAGAATCAAAGAGAAATTTGGCCTACTCTAGAGGTTCATCCCCATTATAGGTTACCCATAGCTTGGGGTTGTTCCCATGTTAGACTAAAATTTGAGTAAGGAGGCATGAACAATCTCCTTGCTCAGCTAGGGTGTAATTTTAGTTCATAATAGTTTTGGCACACCTAGTGGGACAATGTACAAAGAATTGGAAGGATTTTTGGTGTTTTTTTTACATATCAGCCTTTGGAGGCAAGTTTTCAAACATAAATGCTAACTCTAAACATCTATTATCTAGTTAGGCAACCTAACTAAGTGCCTAATCATCATAATTTAGTATGTATAATTAGTCATCTTTTGATCAATATGCTTATCTTCTACCTTAACATCACACTTATTAGGCAAATAATGTTTATGTGTTCCCCTCAAGTGGCCTTCAAGAAACCTATCAACCCTATCATAGTCTTTTTCCTCCTTCTCCCTTTGTATCTGGCTAAGATCAGCCTCCTTCACATTCAAATCAGTCCTCTACTTCCCCTTATCAAGACTAAGCTCACCCTATTACATCCTTGTCAAGGGTCAACCAAGCATTAGCAGTTTATATTGAGTTGATAAGGGATATTGATAAGGGTTTGGAGTATTCTCTAGTCATTCCTATCCATACTCTACACAAATCAAAGAGTACTCTTTAGTTAGTCAAGAATATATGGTCAGTTTGTGAGGGAGAATAGTGGTCACCTTATAAAAATGAGGATATAGTAATGATAATAAACATGGTCCAAAATGTAGATAGTATGCTAATAGCTTATGAAGGGTAGTAGACAAATTCAGACTATCCTTATGTGCTCTCCCCCTTCCAAGAGCCTCAAGATCAACTTTCAAGAGTCCCTAATCAACCCCCTAGTCAACCTTATCCAAATCCATCCCTATCAAAACTTAGAGAAGCAATATTGGACCAAGGAAGAATAATCATGAAGATCAAGGAGGGGTTCAAGCTTAGACATGATTTCCCTATTCATTCCATGGAGGGGATAAAGATATTCTTGCAAGAGTTATGGAATGTATAAGCATCTATTGAAGACACTGACTACCCACATGTTGAGAAGAAAGAAATGAAAGGGTGGGTATTTTCCATTAAATAAGTGTTTTATCAATGAGAGAAACATTACGTCAACCTTGAGCCAATCAATTTTCCCTCTCCTACCCCTATGACCATTCTCACTCAAGAGTATGAAGATATCCCATCTTGATTCCTCTCCCATGACCATAATTATTTCATTCCCTCTCTTTAGAAACCACCCTTTCCCACACCCATATAGGAAAAAGATAATTTGACCAAGTTTTACACATTATCCTCATGGGAATTAGTTAAGAAAGGCATACAAAAAAAGGAGGAACTAGCTCAAGAACCACTAAAGAGACCATTCAAAGTCCTTAAATGGAAGGATAATTTTATAATATGCATGCCAAGTGAACTTATTCACCCTCACACCATCTCCTTCTTAGAGAAATAACTTGTTATATAAAGGATAGAGGAGGAGCTTGCAATCATAGGTGAACCTATAGAAGACAATGCAAGTGTTTGTGATGAGGAGATCATAATAGGCAATCCACTTCATTTAGAATGGGAAGAATTAGGTTTAGATTGACCTTCTTGGCATGGCTTTGAAACTAACGACCTATTTCTTGATGAGGATAATCCTTAAGTTAAAAATAGAGTAGACCTTGAATGGACTAATAAAGTTCCATTCTACACAGATCAAGAAGGGGATCAAGACTAAGAACTAGATGATGGTTTACTTCAAGATTATTTATCAAAAAAAGGTAACCCTAATGAATTGGAGCTAAAGGAAGGGAATTCAGACATTAATCAAGAAAAAGGCATCTTTTTATACCTTAGATGGTCAAATCAACCCTCATTTGTAGTTGAGGAATAAAATGAAACCTTGAGTGAGGTTGATGAAGAGGACATATTGAGTGCTCAAGAAATACAGCTTCAAGAACCACCACTTTGTGTGTTAGAGGAAAACTTAGAGGATGAACAAAGATTTCAATATGAACATGTGCTTCAAGAAGAATCTAACCTAATTATGCCTAAGGAACATAATGAAGAAGTAACTAAGTGCAATAGTGAGGTAAAATCTGATTGCTTAATGTTTGTATTGATAAGAGGATGTTTTATTAGGTACTTAGCTTAGTTGGAGGATGATGAGGAGAAGCCATCACAAGTTATGCTTAATTTAGAGCATAAATTTGAGCATCATGAAGAACAAGATCAGATTGCCTATAAAATCCAAGATGTTTGTATGTCCAATCAATCAAATTGGGTGGGTAAGTTTATTTTTGTTCTTTTTCTTGGAGAGGTGTATTGTCAATATGTTCATTATCCACTCCTCCTCCATATTTGGGTGGTTTCCCTCAGTCATGTAAAGTATATTAGACTAGGGAGGAAGAATAACTATTTTGTGCCAACCAGTCAATGGTTTTATATAGGTTTTTTCTATTTGGTTAGTTTAAGATAGGTAGTTTCATGATTTTATCCAAGTGCCTTTGTGTACATTTATTTAGTATACTAGTTATCCTTGCTTTGTTTTAGGTTAATTTCTTTTATATTTTGTGTTTCCATTCCATAAGTTTTTTTGGCACTTTGTTGTTGTTGTTGTCCTTTTGCTTCAAGAGGGGTTATCTAAAAGGGTCAAATTTGTATCTAGTTCTAGACTAGCTCAGTTTCAAAGGAAGGGGACTCCATGCCCAATGGACTAGACAAGGTAAATTGGTCTAGGTTCTCAAGCATAATAGGCATGCTTCCCTATGAGTCACCAAAATTGTTGGCCAATTTTAACCCACATATGAAACTACCTAAATGAAGTGTAGTCTCTAAGAGGTCTTGATGTAGAAAATGAAGTAGAGTTCCTGATTGGTCAAATGATCAAAGATCTTGATCAAAGTTCTAGATGGAATGAGTGGACCAAAATGATCATGTAACTTACAAAGCTTTTGAAAAACTTTAAATTAACTTATAGTGTAAATTATCATTTACTAAGGCTAGGATCATATTAGCATAACCCCCATGGGATGCCAAGAATGCTTGGAATGGCTTAGAAGTGCATGGGATCCATTTGGTTCTTCATTGTGTTCATGAAGACACTTGGGCCTAGTAACAAAAATTATGAGTAGGCAGTTTGAAAATTCTATATCTCACATGCATGAGTGAGTCAAGAAGAATGGGTCATATGGGTGTATTTATTTTACTCCCAAGAACATATGCACCAAGATTCAAGTTACCCACCAAAGTGCATCAAAAGATATGAAGATCTAAAGTTGGCCTCTCAATCAAATTCCACTATTTTCCCATACTTAGTCATTTTTAAAGAAGTGTAAATAGATCCAAGTGAGCATCTTGACAAGGCCATATCTCACACATATGATAGTTGTAGGGGAAATGGTCACATGGGTTTGTTCATATTGGTCCCTAGTTGTTATGAACTTAGTTTTAGGTCTTTCACTATAGCACAAATGGAGTTATGCATGTGCAAAGTTGACTCCTCAATCAAATTTCACTAAGTTTTCCATATTTAGCCAAATTAGCTCAACCATCACCAAGACATCATACAAAACCAAATAGACCATCTAAATTATGAATTTAATATCTTACTCAGTAAACCTTGCATGACCGTTAGATCATGTGTAAATGAATTTATACATGCCAAGATCATCCTCAAAAAAATTTAGACCCACATGAGCTTTTTGGTTTGAGTTAGAAGCTTTCAAAGTTGGACCTGTGTAGTGAGACATTTGCACTAAATTCAAGTTTAAGCTCAAATAAAGTAAGTCTTTTTTATTTTAAATTTGATGGTCACATAAATGTCAATGATGGTCATGTGAACATCATTTGACATCTTGTAAACCATCAAATTTAAGATCATGAACTAGTTTTTGGCTTTCAATGGTGGGTCTCAGCAATATCAATGGTCCTCACTAGATCGTACATCTTGATCCAATAGTTCAAGATGAGTTAAATAGTTAGATAGCTTGAGATGTTGACACATGGAATAAGCATGTAAGCTGGTAGATTGATAGTAGGATCCTAAAGATTAACTTTCATTTGACATGTGGCATAAGTAAGGACAAGGTTGACAATTCAAAGATAGATCTAAGGACTTGCATTCATTCATACATAACTAATCCAATGGAGCAAGATGAGTCAAGGGTCAATGATCTAAGTTGGATTATTGATATCTAATGAAATAAAATATTGAGCTAGAGCATTTTTGACTAGGGTCAATGGAGCAGCTCAACTGAGGTAAAGTAAATAAATCAACCTAAGATGGTAGAAAAACATAGAACCAAGCTCAAATATGATCTGATTTGGACCAAAATGAATAAACAAAGGACCAATCATTACTGTCAAGGATTTAAAAATATAAATTAGGTCTTTTAAACCTAACATAGATAAAAGGTCAATAAGCTGGTGGCTAATTTGGACCAGGCATCAATTAGAATGTCATACCTATATGTACTATAGGAAAACCAATAATCTTAGATTAGTTTTCCTCTATAGTTAATCTAGGTTCAGGTTTGAATATAAGAATGACTATATACAATTAATGAAGGATCATCTCAAGTGATAGTCTCAATAAATAGCCACCTAAATAGATAATCAAATCTCAATCAGGCTTATAGATGCAAGGATTTTTTCCTTATATAGAATCCAATTAGAAAGATGCACAAAAGATCAAAGAAGAGGTCTAATGTTTGGAACTATAGCTAGGGAAATTAAATGCATCCTTAGAACCTTGGGGGACTCTCTCAATCAAGAAGCCATGGGTAGTGTACTAATTGATCAAAAAGGTGGCATGGATTTCATTGGCTAAGGAGTAAATGTGGTAGCTTAGGTTCAATTAATCACACAAGACAAAGTGTTATTTTTCTTATAGCCCATTCTAACATCTCTCCTCCCTTCTCTCTTCTCCTATATAATCCCATTCTCTTATCCTTTGTAAAGGCTCTCAAATTTTAGAATTTTTATCTTTTTGAGAGATAGGGATATTCTTTGGGATACCATAAAGTATGCTCATCTTGATTAGGCTCGACCCTATTGAGCATTTGTAAGAACTACCTCTCGATGTAATATGAAACTTTATTTACCAATCTCTTGCATTAGATATGGTTTGGTGAGTTTTGCATGATGGCATTGTGTGAAGGAGAATCTTCATCATCCATTATCCTCTTTTTTAACCTTATTTAGGGAGTTTTCAATGCTATTTTACAGGTCTAGATTAGTGTTTTACTCTTAATCTCTTATATGAAATACTTATACAAATTAGCTTGATCTTGAGGTTGTGTGAGCTAGTATTATCTTTAGCAGATCTAGTGTGGGTTCAAGATCATGGGAGTTTATCTTTCAAATTTGGTGCATCACTTGGTTAAATTTCTTAGGATCCCTTATTCTCTTTCTAACCCTTTTCCCCATAAAGCATTAGTTTATATTTAGTATAGGTTAGTATCAAAGAGGAATCTAACCCGATTCAAAGGTTCAACCCCATTATAGGTTACCCACAGCCTGAGGTTGTTCCCATGTTAGACTAAATGTTGAGTAAGGATGATTGAACAATCTCCTTATTTAGCTAGGTGTAATTTTAGTCCATAATAGTAGACTTGTGTCAGTCAATGCTAGAGCTTAAAAATTTGTGTGATTTGGGTTTTATCATTTGGGTGCAGCTCATGCATGATATGTATGGTATGCTAACCTAGAGACAAAATACCATGGGACCCATGATTTTATTAAGTACTTGGATATATGAGAGGTTTCTTATGTATGAATTGGTTGGGTTACCCCATGCAGTGGATGATTATCTACCTTGAGTGGTGAAATGGTGACATGATCATGTAGTGCATGTCATGCCTCATGCCCCTACTTTGTAAACCATTACCTATGGTAGATAGTATGGTAGCCTTATATTATTATTATTATGTTTATTTGGTTGATTTTGGATACTATGGTGATTGGATTGACATGTGTGCACATTACTAAACATTATACCTCATGGGTGGATCCACATCCTTAAGTTTATATACCTAGAAAGTTTGGATTACTACATTTGACAACTCCCCTAATAGTGTTTGCTTATTGATTATGACATGTTAGAGATCCTAGAGGTAGAGAGAGTTCATAAGTACCTATAGAGATACCAACCATTAGGTTTTATCTAGTAAGACCATAGTCAGGTTAGGCATAATAATAGGGAGAAGATAGGCCTAAGATATAAGATGTTATAGTGTTATATACAAAGGGTGAAGATATAGGTGAGACAATCATAGAGCCATAACAGGGATGATAATGGCCACCATGAGAACATAAGAGATAGAGGCACTACTAGAAGGAGAGGACATAAGAGCTTATGGTCACACATGGAGATCCCATGGTGGAAGATAGATATAGCTAGTCTATAGAGAGATATATGAGGAGGGGACCATGATAAACATGAGTGGTGATTCCAATCTTTGTACTTGTGTGGAGGTAGCCTATAGAGGAGGTGCTTGGAAATTGAGCTAATGAGGAGATTATGGTTGGTGAAACTAGCATTGGTAAGAAATGCTTTAAGTTTTTAAATTTTTGGATAGAGATCATTAGTTGCATAGTTGTTTATGTACTTAGTGTGGATAGATGGTTTTTGAGATCTATATAGATGATATTTGATGTATATTTGGTTTGTGTATTATTTTATAGATACTACTTAGGATGAGTTTAGATAGGGGGCCATATTTTGAGGTTCCCATCGAGACATTTAGATGGTGTGATAGAGCATCTTGATATTACTACAATGGAGGACCCTATGGTACTATCTACTCTATCATATACTCACTAGTTTTGATTGGTTGGAGAGGTAACTAGGTGACTAGTGACATATGGGGATGGTCTATAACTACCTATAGGAATTGGAGATAGAGAGGTTCAAGCTTGGTAGTCATTGGCCTAGGAATGAGCTACTTATATGGCTATGATGATAGAGCTTATATGTATGTAGGCCCAGGTGGTCAATCTATAGGCACATGTTGATGGTTTGAGATCTTGGACTACCTTATTATAACATACTATTTATATGGACTAGTCATAGGCATCTATGGGTAGTGTGGATCAACCACAAGATAGACATGATGGAGCACAACCTTAGGGTTTTAGCTATTAGATTTTTTATTAGTATTATGTTGTATCATGATCAGTTCACACACACACACACACACACACACACACACACACACACACACACACACACACACACACACACACACACACACACACACACATTGATATGGATATTTATTGATCTATGATTTGTATTGATGTTATTGATGGATGTATTTCCTTTCTAGCACATGTGTTTTTCTTTTGTTTTATATGCTATGGGAAATGTGTTATATATTTTCTATTTTATTTTATTTTATAGAATTATGTGACACACATGCATAGTTTTAAAAAAAAAACATATAATTTGAAAAATAATATAAATAATCATAAAATGTAATACACACTATATCACAATGGGAAATGTGTAAAAAAAATGTTGAATAAATATAGTAAACCAAAATGGTAAAGGTACTAAATGTTTCTAACCATGTATAAATAAATTTACACCAAATTAAATGAACATAAGTCATATTAAATCAAGTTGGTAAGTATGAAAAATTATAATAAAGTGGAAAACATGTGACAACAAATGGTAGGAAAGTAAACATACAATAAAGTTAATCAATCATATTAAATCAAGATGGAAAGTATGAAAAAAAAAAAAAAATAGGTAGAAATAAAATTAATCATACTAAATCAAGATGGGAAGTATGAGAAATTTAATAAAATGGTTATAAAAATACACACAATAGAAAAATAAGAAGATAAAATAAAAATTTTATGAAGTAAGCATAAAACATACTAAATCAAGATGGGAAGTATGAAAATGATGTGTACATCATAATGTAACACAAATTATCTCAAATTTGAAGCATGTAATATTATTGTGACTTGGTCATAATATTTATATTGGAATATATTTTGAGGAATGCCTAGTCCTATCTAAGGCCTTACACTGTAAATCACAAAAGGAACAATAATGAGGTGGATTAAAATGTTGGAATAAATTAAAGGGATTTAATGTAGTAATTTATGAGGAATGCCTGGTACTATCCAAGGTCTTACATTTCAACTCACAAGGTGAACACCAATGAGGTAAATGATATTAAGGGAAAAAAATAAGGAAATATATTGTGATGAATGCCTGGTTTTATCCAAGGTCTTATATTACAACTCACAAAGGGGAATCTTAGGGGTATGATTAGTTTAAAAAAAATCATAAATGGGAGATATTATTATTTTGGTAATGAAATAGGGAGTGTAAAAATCAAGACATAGGCATTTATATTAAAACCTTAGTAAACATGAGACATACTAGGTAATAAGGAAAGACACTAAGAGTCTAGTGACCTTCAAAACATAGAGGACACCTAATCACAATAAACATGAAGATGATTAGGAAAATAGGTGGAATACTAAGATCCACTCATGAAAATTATATAAACAAGGAAATTAAATTAGACCTACCTTACCACAACATGTTCCCCATTCCTTAGGAACTTTTCTAGAGCCTTTGGTCTACTGTGAAGATTGAGTACTTTTGTGATAAATTAGGTAGCACTTATATATTTTTTTTTAAATTCTCCTATCATAATCTACTATCTCAACACACTCCAATGGACTTAGACTCTATCATGAGGAAAAATATGGAATTTGAGCTTCAATTAGGAATAAGAGATGTGCTAAAAACTAGAAATCATGTCTTTTGGTGTGATTATACTTTTAAATTTTATGTTTGGCTTTTATTTAAATGATTTAGCTTTAAATTTTTTATGGATTTTGTGATTCCTCCTCCATACAAATTTGGAATAACCAACATGAGTTATAAGTGTGATGTACATGAATGAGATTTAGACTTTAGTTATAGGAGGCTAAGTACCCAAAGATATGACTAACTAAATGACTTAGGCTTACCTATGAACCAATATGTAAACTAGAGTTTCAACCATATGTATGATTAGTATGTGATAAGAAATAAGAGAGAAATGGAGATAAAATAGATTAGTGTATATCAATAGTACAATGAGAAGTCATGTTTGCTAACTGATCATATGGTAAAGATAAAATACTAAGAGGATGAGGGTTTTATGACTACGTCACAATAATAATTATATTTATTTGATTTTCAAAGATAGTAAACAATCATCAAAGAGAAAATAAAGGAATCCGTGTGATAGAATTGAAGCCATAAGCATAAGTTTGAATCCATGAAAATAATGAAAATAAGGCATAAGAGAAAGCTAAAGGGAAAGAAACCATGTAAAATATAGAAAGAACAATATAAGGGTTCATGCAAAAGAGATAAGTGAAATCATTTTTTAAAATAGTCAAAAATATAAGATATATAAATGAATCACAAATCTAATCCAAATCATGTAATAAACTGATAAATAATGTGAGAGAACACCATGCTATATTGACAAATACTGATAGATCTAAACACAAACGTCATCCATAACATTTGACACATCCCTATGTAGCTAAATTCTAACATCAATTAAAGTCTCATCAAACTTCACAAATTTTTTTGAAAAGAATTCCTTTTGTATCATCTCTACCAAAAAATTAGGTGTAGTATAATAAGAGTGATGCTCATGGTACCTCTTAGTGGGGTACTTAATGTGAGTAATATTTATCGCAATATGAATGGTATATGCAAATATATGTGGAGGTGTAACCGATGGAGAAGGAAGATCTTTCATTCATGGGAGACCTTTAGTAGGAGGAATAATTGGTGTTGATATAGACTATGGAAAATATCAGAGATGCTACTGGAGTACTGGCACCTATCATTTTGATGGGTAGTACATTGATGCCAAATATAATGGACTTCCCCATATTTAGGGTTATACTTTGGAAGTAGCTTGGGAGGAGGTATAGTCTTGTATTTATGTTATGAAATGACTAGATGTAATGTATCAATTTACTATCTAAGCTTTTATTAATGAGTAAAGGAATGATTATATATTATATGAAAGCAATGAATATGTCTATTAGTATAATTTGGAGGTCTAATAGATGAAGTGATAGAGGAAAAAGCTTTTGATTGCCAATGTAAATGACAATCCTTGGTCCAATGACCAATAACTCTATGAATTTCAAAATAAGGCTCATCTAACCATTATACAAGTAAGGGATCAATCTTAGGTTATGGTAGAGGACCATCACCAAAGAAGGGAGAAGATGGAGTAGAAACTAGACTAGGCTCATCCATAGGTATGGATGACTATGCAATGGGTCTAAGTAAAGTAGCTAACATATGTGGGGTAATCAACCTATAAATATCATGACATCTATCAAAATGGTAGGGTATTATCATGACATGATCCACAAACATACTCTTGAGAGGTTCTGATATGACTGGGGGTCTAATATGTTTATGTTCCATCTCTAACCTATGAACATTAGCAAAAAAACTAATATTAGGTTCTAAAAGAGAAGGAATGATAGAAAGAGAACTGAAAGAATGAAATAAATAAGAATAATATCTAAGAACCTCAAAAAAATTAGCTTAAACAAATCAAGCTAAAAATGGGTCATCTAAGGAATAAACATAATCATAATTAGGTTATGTAATTCAACACTACATGCATGAACTATGCTACTAGTCGAAGAATCATGGTGAATGGAATGTTTAGTTTTGGTTAAAGTAACTAGTATTTTGTCAAATGGTTGTTGAAGGGATCAAGGGTGAATATAGGGAAGAAGTTAAGAAATGATGCTATGGGAGAGATTGGAATTTTTTATCCTTAAGATAATCTCGTCCAGTTCATCTTCATTGGAGTCTAAGAGGTTAGGTGAATATTTATAATTAATTCTAGATGACCATTATAACCTCTAGTAGAGTTGACAAGATAGTGAAAGCATTGGGATTATTTAAATAAAATGCTAGGCAAGGGTTCAAGAGTGGGTATTTTAAATACACCTCATTCTTTGAATTGTTTAAAATGACAAGGATTTATGTCCCCTTGAATCTTTTATATAGAACCATTGTAAGGGAATTTAACACATCAATAGGTAGATAAAGCAATTGCTTTCATATGATGAGTCCAAAGTTTACCAAGTAAGATATTGTAGTAAAGTGGAAATTTAAGTATCATGACTTTCACATGAATGCTAATGGGAATCTCAACACAACCTAGAAGAGGCATTCATCTTCTATCATAGCCTTCACATTTGCTACATGTTAATTTAAGGTTACATTTATAGTATCTAAGTGTTTTAATAAATTCAAGGGAGGTAACACAAGTGTCTAAGACTTCATCAATTAAAGCATAATTAACTTGGATGTCACCTTTTTAAACACTAATGAATAAATGAGGGTCATCCACACAAGATAGTATCTCATCAGGAATCAGAGAAGATATAGGAACTTAAATGAGAGAGAAGTTTCCATTATTTCATCAACATGATGGATATATCTTCACATTGTTGAATAAATTCATCTTTAGATTTAGGTAAAGTATTTTTTTTCCCTATTGGAGGGGGATGAGGGATTTTCATTTTAAAAAATAATTATATTAGGTGATTACAATGGTGGGATGAAGTTTTCATGAGATATAATAAGGTAATTTGAGATGGGAGATGGGAAAGTTCCACAATAGGATCCCATTCATTATACCTCATGAGAGGATTAATAGATAAAAATTCTTAGTGTTATAATAACTCTATTAAAAGGGGGTTAGATGTGTTGTAAAACTTACCTTGATAAGGTATTATTGGTTTAGGTTGATGTAAAGTAGGTTGATTGACCTTAGGTGATGTGGTTGTGTTGTTAGGTGTTTCTTGTGGATGGGTATAATAAATGTTGTTTTATGTTTGAGGGATGTTTTCTTGAGGTATAGAAGTTGGCAAAGGAGTATAAGTGCTATCAATGGTATGAGAGATATGGTCAATATATGTTATTGGAGGTGATGATTGTATGTGTGTTGGTTCTGCATGCCTTAATTCTATGAGATGGGATGGGGAAGTGTCTTGAATAATTCAAAATGTTGTAGAGGTGTGATGGTTGGGTGTTGGGGTTGAATTTATATAATAAACCACTAACCTCATATTAATCATATTAACCACATTTTCATCATTAGTGTTAAGGTCTATATGACTTTAAATGTTATTGGTAGTAGGGGTAGGTTGATTAATGTTATCTTGGTGATTAGGAAAGGGATCATTATATATAGAAAAATGAAAATTAGATTGATTTAAATTTTTATTTTTAGTTTGATTTTCATGAGGTTTAAGTGATATGGCATAAGCTTGTTGATGTTTGTGTATAAGGGATCCATGGTAAAAGTTGGGACCAAGGAGAAAATTCATGGCAAGATTTATCAATTGTCTATAAGTTTCATGAGAATGGCCCCAACTGGCATGAAATCAACAAAATTTATTGGGATCATACATATTTTCATATGATGAGTGGGGTCAAGATCTTATGGTAAAGGTCTTGGAAGATATTTTTGAATTTATGCTAATGACAACAGTTTGTGCACATTAGTATGATTATTTTGAGGAAATGTGGGATTATGATTAAAATTATTATTGGGTGGAGGAACATGCTCCATTGTATTGTTTGGAGTAATGGATTAGATGGTGTGTATGGTGTCATAAGTATCAATAACACCATCATTGGTTTCATGGTGGCTTTTATTTTTGATAAGCATGCAAGTTCTTGTTATAGGTTGGGAGGTTCAAATTAATGTATGAGGAAATCTTGGTATTTGGCTTGGTCAAGAGCCTCTTCCAAAGTTTTTGGAGAAAGGGTCCTAATACGATATTGTAGTTTAGGGTGAAGAACATTTTTAAATAGGTGGAAGAGGTTCTTATATGCCATATTATGCTTAGATTTTATAGACAAAGCTTTTCATTATTTGATGAAAACTTGTGCCATTTTGATTTTTAGCTATTTATAATTGATGAAATGAGATAAATTATTTTTGGGAAGATCAATAGATTTGAATTATTGGACCAAATAATTAACCAAGTCTTTTAAGTTATTAATGGAGTTGGTTTTGAGTTGGTTATACCAATGTATAACATCTTCTAAAATTGTTTTAACTAAGAGTTTAGTGACAATGAAAGTATTAAGTTTAACCCAATCTTTTTAAAGGTTGCCAAATGTTTTTAAATGTAAGGTAGGATCCATAGATACATTATAAGTGATGGTGGGAGTGATACCTGCTATGTAAATTTTGGCAATGTGGGGTATTATAGGTTCATTTCAAAAAATGTTTGATAGTTTCTTTGATAAGTGGAGGTTTTGGTATGAGGTTACCATGTGAATCCCTAAGGGGGGTGGGTGAGGAGTAAATTAAGATTTTGTACTCCCCATTGAGCATGGTGGGGTTGGTTTTGGATATGTATTAGGTGATTTTGCATTTTCATTAATTGATTTTCATTATTAGTTTGAAATGTATGCATTTGGTTAACCATTTGTAATAGAACATGATTGATTTGAGTACTATTTTGGCTAGTAGAAGCAACATTTGATGAATTAGTTTTATATGAGATATTAAGAGATTGAGGTGCACTATGAGTGTGAGATGAGGTAGTGACATGCAATGCACTAGTGACATCATAAACACTAGTCTCTTGAGATGCATTAATAACACAAAAATAATTAGTAACATGAGAGGCACTAGTAGCATAAAAAGCATTAGTGGTATGGAATATACTAGTAGCATAAGAAACATTAGTAGCATGAGTTGCACTAGTACTTTGGGTATGGGTGTGGGTATTTTGAAGAGCCCCACTAAAGTTCAAACCTTCTATATTTGTAAATATACTTGGCATGGAGGTAAAATAAGACAGAGGATGATGTCATGGTGTGAAAGGAGACATAATAGAGGGAAAAGGTGTGGATGAAAAGAAATGACTTGCCACAAATTTTTGGGAAAAGCTAGTGAAGGTGAATGGGCTTCTCCTATATGAGGTCTCATCATGAGATTATAGATGACTATGGGATCCTTACCTTTATGTTGAAGTATTTTATTGATGAAAAAGATCATTTTAGCCATGTAATAAAGGTCATGCTCATATTATAGAGAAAATAAAGGATTAAGTGTAGTGAAAGAATAAGGATGAGTCCCATAGTTGGTATTTCATGTGGAAACATGTACATTGATTTGATATATGGTAGGTCCTACAAAGTGTTTTTTTGGAAACCTATTAGGATTAGTGAAACTCAGCATGTTTATTTGGTTTAATTCTATATTATCATCAAACAAAAGGTTCATGATGAGGGAGGGAACCTAAACACATAATAAAAATAAGTATAAATTGATATGATAGTAGGTTAAACTAGTTGAGACTGCTCTATAAGAAAATAGGTAGGACAAGATGCAAGAGACATAGTTAAACATGTTGACTATGTTCTATAGATGGTTAAACTAAAAAACTATAAAGACACACAATCAAACATGTCAACTATGTGCTAAAGGTAAACATAATAGGTAGTTTATAGGATATTGGGTCAAATAAAATGATCGTGTTCTATAGGAATGGAAAATAGACCAACCTGTTTATCTCCCACTTGGAGATAAACAGCTGCAACTTGTACCTATACATGTACACCATCTATTTTGTTCCTTAGGCTCTGTATCCCTCTTCAAAGTCACTCTTGAAGACCAACCACCATGCAAACCTGTGATGCAATACATGTTACTTATGCCAAAAGAATTTTACTGCTCCCAAATTCTCCATGACATACTTCTGAACCAACTCTACCCTTAGCTCAGAAAACTCCCTGTATATGAAACCCTGTAACAAGTAACACAATACAGTAACAGGATAATGTAGCTAATATTATCCAACCTGGTAAAGATAAAAATACAATGGTCAAACCTCCATTGTCCTGTAGCCTACTCAAGACCATATACCATAGCCTTTTGTCTCATGTGTCCATCCACTCTCTTCTCTAAAACGGGAATCCATCCCTCTATCCAGTGCTTCCTTCCAGCTGATAACTCTACCAACAAATACCTGTTTGGTTCTTTTCCAAGGACTCACACTCCTCATCCATGCCAAGCTCCCACTATTTATGGATTCTACCTGCATTGCTTCTTCCATCTTCCTAGTTCATGACTATCAGAAAGTAATATAAAGAAGGTGAACAATGAATATGAGGTTCACTTACCCTTCTGACCTCGACATGAGCGTTTGAGACTTGTTGTCTACCCACTATCCATTTTAGTGACCGATCTCAGCCATCTCCCAGTCTACTCCCGACCGATGTCGGTTCCCTACACTGACCCTGACTACCGACGTTGTTTCCCTGGCCGACGCCGGTGTCCCTCCTGCCAATGTCGATCCTTATGACCAACGTCGGACTTCTCCCGCCTGACCTACCGACCCTGCTGGTCTGCACAAGACTGATGTCAATTTTTGTTTGGCTGACGTCGGTGCCATGGGAGCACCGGCGTCGGTACCTGTGTTTTTCTGTAAGTGATGAAATTTTCATCCACGAGCTCTTCTTGGATCAAACCTCTGTCCATGCTATCCTACTCAGATTTATTCAGTCCTTGTGATTGATCTCTATCCTTCATCTCCTTCAAAAACACCAAGGCTTCATTGTTCCTGTCAAAAGCATCAAATTTCCTTTTCCTGCAATGAACTCTATCTATGCTTTCTAAATTTGAACACATACCTTTCGAATCAAGAATGTCCATTCCCTTCTTATTCATGTGACCAAGCCTATTAGACTACATCTTTGAATCTACACCAGAAGTAGAATCAGTAATACAAGTAGATAGATAAAGAGTACCTACTTTCTTACCTCTTGCTAGAACAAGTGCTCCCTTGGTAACCTTCCAAGAATCCACTGTGAGGGTTATTGTGCACCCCTCATCCCCCAACCTTCCTACAGAAATTAGACTCTGCTTCAGAATTAGAACATGCATGACCTCTTTCAACACCCATGTGTTGTCAATTTGCAATCTTAGCTGCACTTTCCCTTTGCCAACTATCTGACAAGGCGAACCATCCCCTAAATAAAGAACTCCAAAGTCTCCCTGTTCATACTTATAGAACAAATCTCTATTTGGGGATGCATGAAAAGATGAACCAAAATCTAAAATCCATGATCCTACCTGACTATCCAAAGAAAGTATGAGAGCATCTTGTACCACAATATTTGCATCCTTTGCTTCTTCAATAACTGCATGTTGATTCTCTTTATCTCTCAACCAACACTCCTTTGTATGTCCTTTCTTTCCACAAAACTAGCAGGTAACACCTTTGGATTCAGATCTCCTTCCTGACCTTGATTTCCCTTGCTCAATCTTCTCCCTTTGCCTTCCCCTGCTTTCTACACTTAGAGCATTCCCTGATGATTCACCTGTGCTTCTCCTATGTATTTCTTCATTCAAGATCACACTCACAAAATCATCAACTTTTATGATTTTAGAAGCAGATGCAGAATTACTTACTGCCATAACCAAACTATCCCAACTTTCAGGCAAAGAACATAAAATCAAGAGAGCCTTTACCTCATCATCAAAAACAATATTGAATGAAGCCAATTGGTTTACCAAACCATGGAAATCACTGAGATGAGTATGTACCGATCCACCTTCCTGCATTTGCAAAGTAAATAGCTGCTTCATAAGATATACCTTATTAGAAGCTGAGGGCTTTTCGTATAAATTCGCCAAGGACTTTATCAACTCTTCCGTTGTCTTACACTGTGATAAGCTGGAAATCACAGATGATGCAAGGCTCAACCTTATGGAACCGAGAGCCTTCTGATCAAGAACATTCCATTCTTCATCCTTTATATCTATGGGCTTGCATGCAACCCCACCCAACGGTAAGTACAAATCCTTCTGATACAGATAGTCCTCAATCTACATCCTCCAATGTTGATAATTCTTGCCATTAAACTTCTCCATTTGAAGCTTACTTTCTTCTGCCATTGTTGAACTCCCACTCAATCAGAAAACCCTGTGAATGACCTGTAATCAAAAATAATAACCTGCTCCCTGCAAATCGTAGCTCTGATACCACTTGTCAGGAAACCTACAACAATAGATATGCTCTGATACCAACTGTTAGGTGACCCCTTATCCAATGGAAGCAAAATTGATTACTTTCTTATAAGCAATTAAACACAAAATTATACTAAAATGAATAAGTAACTAGAAACTTGAGACAGCAAAGAATTTGAGAGACAATACACACTCTTGTATTAAATATTACTAGAAGAAAATACAATAAGGAAGATGCCACTTCTTCCTCCACCTCAAAGGCTTGCCACACCTCAAGACCTTCTTCCCTCTCTCTCTTGCTCAACCTTAACAACTCTAAAGCCTGAGTTATTATCCCTCCTTGAATGCTTCAGCTGATCTCCTTGACCTTACACCTGTAGATCTCCTTGACCTTGCTTGCTTCAATGCTTTTACTTGACTTCTTGATAATTACAATACATGCCTTATGGGTCTTTAAATAGGATCCCATGCTTACAAAAATAAAACTCTAGTTACAATAATTAGACACGCAACTCATGACTATAATTAGTCATTTGACATGTAAACACTCGCTTCACTTAACTGATTGTTTGTCAATAGTAGTTCTGGAAATACACAGGTGACCGACGCCGGTCCCTGCTTGCCTGGTTCTATCAATGTCAGCTGACTATCTGCCATCGCTGGTCTCCTTCTGCACTGCATCTGACCGACATCAGTCATGCTATCGATGCTGGTGCTTCTGGTTCTTTAACATCCTCTTCTTTGTGTCTGCAAATAGTTGAAGCTTTTAGCTCCACACCCTAACACAGTTAAACATGTTGACTGTGTTCTATAGATGGTTAAACTAAAAAACTATAAAGACACACAATCAAACATGTCAACTATGTGCTGAAGGTAAACATAATAAGTAGTTTATAAGATATTGGGTCAAATAGAATGATCGTGTTCTATAGGAATGGAAAATAGACCAACCTGTGAGAGGTTAGGCCAAACAAAATGAATATGTTCTATTAAGAAGGGAAAATTGTAGGAGACATAGTCAAGTGGGTTGATTGTGTTCTAAGGGTAGATAAAGTTTTTGATATTTATGACTCTCAATGATATAGTGTTAACTAGTATAAAACTTGAAATAAACACAGGCAACTAGGTTGATTGAGTCTATCTACTTGTGGCACATAACACAAACCTTGTACCAATGTTGGCCAATACATGTTTTAAAAAAAAACATACATTTGATAAAGAGAAAATAATAATATTAAAAATAAAAATGCTAATCGATGCAATCATTCTTGAATGTTTTAAATTATAAATTAATAAATAAATGTGATAGGGTTTTGGCCTTAGAAAGGAACTATAAAGGTAAACTAAAAATGGTTTCAAGTTTTTAAGGCTAAAAGAGATCTGTATTGTTGATGGTACTAGATTGGTATTGGGGCCTACCCCATCACTTCATAATCCCATAATGATAAGGGTGTCAAGTACTTTTCCAATATATACCATCAACCATGTATTTATACTCAACCATAAAACTGAGTCAACTTCCCCCTTGGTGATGAAATACAAGTAGGTATACCTTGGGTAGAATTTGTTTAATTCTTTTTGATATTTTATGATTTGGAAGTGTGTGAAATAAAAGAAAATTAGTGTGGATAAATGGATAAATTAAACCTTCCTATTTTGATTATGCATGCTACTCTAAGAAATCAATAAACAAAATGAAAGATGAAATAATTACTAGCAATGTGAGTTAATTACTTTGCTTGAAGAGTAAAACATCAATCAGGTTGACCAAATATGTAAATATTATAGAATAGAATCAATTAGGTGGATTCTATTTTTTAAAGACAATGTCAAAGAAACACATTTAAATAAGTTGACTAAGTCTCCTAGAAAATAAGAAACTATAGAACTAAGTTTATCCAATCAAATTATTTTAATGTAAGGTTACAATTTCATAAACTAAAAATTGTGAAAAATAGAACTATAATGAAGGAAATAAATGAATAAATTGGAGAAAATGAACCTAATGATTTTAATGATGATGAATTTCTTATTTTATACCATGCCATTCAGATAAATATTTTTAACCTACTAATAAATTTGACTAGGTCGACTGAGTCTAAAAAATTATATGCAAAAAAGTGAACTAAGTCAAGTAGATCGATCTACTTACTTGTAGTTGAAGATGAACTTCACAAAGCCAAACATAATTGATTAGATCAACTATGTGTGTTAAAACTATGCATAAAATGTTACACTGAGTCAACAAGTTTGATCTAGTGATGTAAAAATTTAAATAAATAATAAATGATAATAAATGAAGTTATGGAATAAAACCTATTGTGATCTAGGAATTTGACTCAAGAGAGGATGCTTTGTATGGTTTTAGTTCCAAAATAAAAATAAAATGAAATAAACACACTAATAGCATAACATCTCTAGGCCTAGAAACTAGGGAGAGCTTAGTTAACAAAAGAATATGACAAACACAACTATGAAAATAAAAGAATTCCTTCACCTTCCTTGGATGCTCCAAATGACTTTGTAGTAGTGGATTGCTCAGTTTTTGCTCATGAAGTCCTTAGAAATGGAAGCTTGGCTACCTCCATCTCTCCTCGACACCTTTGGCTTATGGCTTGAATTGGATTGGCATTAATTTGGCATGGTAACACTAATTTCTTGAATCTTTTGGAACAATTTGGCATTATAACTTTGCATCTAAAAATCTTAAAAATGATGTTCATGGCCTCTCTATTTATATATTTTTGGATTTGATTAGAATCAACCTAAATAATCCATATCAAGATTAAGATGTGTGGTTGAGGGTTAATTTAATTTTTGGAATCAATTTTGTAATTATCCTCATTATAGCATTGGAAGAAGGGGCAATTAAGAGGCATGGAGGGCATCATGGAAGACACTAATGAGGCATGAGAGGCATGAATCCTAATATTTGTGGCATTTATGTCCTAGGGATTTCTTCCCAATAAATGAGGTCACTTGATGATGTCAATATTCAATATTCATTTATAAAAACAAGTATTCAACAAGTTTCCATGGAATTATTAATTATGCTTTGATTTGGGTTAATTATCTGTTAAATATATTTAAGAACTTTGTGTAAAAATTATTCAAATTGATTAGAATACCTTGTTATTGGTCTGAAATTTGACTATATTGGAATTGGAAGTCGATGTCAAATGCATTAGAACCGTATTCCCATTTAGAATGTTGCCAAAAAAATAACAAAGGCACATGTCTCATGCATGAGGTTTGATAGGGAAGAGCAATCCAAAACACCCAAGTGCAAAATTGGTATTTTGAATTAGAAAGAACTAATCAAAGTTAGCTAGCCCATAAATTGCATTACCCCATTTAGGGATACCCTGACCAAAATTGGCTTTTGAATATGTTAGTTTCTCATCATTTAGTGTGTTTTAATTTTTTTAGGCTAAATTGTGTGTTTTGGGTGAAAATTGGCCAAAAGCCTAGTTGGAGGTTATTGGTGGCCAGATTTAGGTGTCTACAATTTTTTCCTATTTGGTAAGGCATTGCAAACTATAATCATAGTAACATATTCTCAAAGAATGAAAAGGTCATATATGCCTACAACTACAATGATGATAAAATAACTATGTGATGCCCCCTCAAGGGGATGATTGACACAAGCAAGTTGATAAATAGTCCCTTGATAAGAAGCAAAATGAGGAGACCAAAGAAAGGAAAGATGATAGGGTAAAAACACAATGATATTGAAAAATTAGTCAAAATCATTAAGAATACAAGTAGGATGGTGTACAATGGTTTGCCCAAAGGTGATTATAAGCATTGTACCCTGATAGTGGCAACACAATATGATAAGATAATGATTTTTCCAAAGGTAGTTATAATCATTGAGAAGATGGAGCTACCATAGTTAGGATAGACAAACAATATAATAGCATGCCCCTATATGGGTAGAAAAAGTGAAGTGGTGACAACACAATGATTTGCCCAAAGGTGGTTATAATCATTAAGAAATGTAGGTGGGACGGCGTGTAATGATTTGCCCATAGGTGGTTATAATCATTGGACCCTAATTATGGAAAACATGATAAACTTAGCCAAGGATGATGATAACTTAACATAGAGGGTAATGATGAATTGTAACAACCTACTAATAGGAAGATGCTCATCTAAACTAATAAAAGTTGAAATTCTTTCATGGTTAATTACTTTGTTTGGAATATGATTGGGATTAAATTAGGTTGTCAGTGCTAAAGAGATGCCACCATTGTTGAATATACATCTTGAAGCTAAGGTTTATTGTAACATGTGATGGTAGGCTTCATGATAGAACACCATAAAGACTAGGCCAAAATATGCATGAGCAATAACTCTCGTAATCCAATACTCAAATAGAAAATTATGCACCAATGATAGAAACCATGATGACAATGTAAACATATGAATATGTATGGATTAAAGTGTAAGTGTGGGAAAGGAATCACCTAATGAACACACATAAACTAAATCAAGGAAATAGTGTTGAAAGCAAACAAACAAGTAGACAAACACATAAAACAAGCAGAAACAAACAAATAAACAATGCAATAAAAATCCTACTAACATTGCCCCTAGAAAATAGGTGACAACTTAACAAATGAAAAAAAGGGGATTAGAATAAAAGGAAGGGGGTGACTGAGCTATCTCCATATGAATTAGGCAAGTGGATGGTGCCTACATAGTTCCATGGATGTAACATCTAATAAAAAACTTTAGGCCAAATGTAGTTCTCTCAGGGAATGGGAAGAATGTGATAACTGAAGAAAACAAACATAATAGATGTGATAGATGAATAGGAATGGTCTTGACAAATGGAAAGTGCATGAAAGAAAAAGGCCAAAAAGGATGAGGAAACTAAATGACAAGTGATTTGCTTGTAACTCAACAAGGGTTCCTAGAATCCTTAAGGCAAAGAAGTGGTCAATGTTTTTGTTCTTTTCTAAAAAAAAATTTAAATGTTTTAGGAATGGTTTTGGAGTATCTCAACTCAATCAAGAATGATAAGAAACTAAATGGTCTAAGCTCACAAAATGGTGAGAGTGTTTAAACTTAGGTTGCTCATAAAATGGCAAGAACGTGGCTTAGGTTGCTCGAAAAATGGTGAGAGGGTGGCTTAAGTTGCTTGAAAAATGGTGAGAGTGTGGCTTAGGGTGATTGAGCTAACCTCAACAAGTATTGAGTACTACCTACATAGTCCCAAAATAAGACCTCAAGTTATTGTATTTCTACCCTTACAATGGAGAAATTTGACTAGTATAGCAGTCCATTCAAACAAAATAGGGATAGTTGGTAAAAAGGCATAGTATGACATAGGAAGTGGCAAGTTGGTATGTCAAGGCTTAATATTTCCCCTAGTTTACCCATAGGTAATTATAATTAGGACACGACAACATAGATCAATGGTACTTATTTTACCAAAGTTAGTTATAATTAGTAGCAAGACTAGTGGTAAAAAAAGAATAACAAATGAAGGATGCAACTACTAAAAATTCTATCACACTATCCCAATATATGATCTCAATCTAAAGTTCTTAAACCAACTCATAAAACTAATTAGATACTTGATGCTAAAAATATGTAATGAATGACAAAAAATAAGGTTGAATGGGATAGGATTTAGAACACACCAGGTTGATAGGTTGAAAGCAAAAAGTGGATACAACAAAAAGGATGGATAAAGATGGTATTTATACAAAGAATAATAGTGACAAAAAGACATAACTAAAACATTTCTTATAGATAATACACCTTAGTGCTCAAGAATAGTACCGCTTAAGATGAATAATATTCATTACTTTTGAAAGTTCATCTCTATCTGGTGTGGCAAGCATGTATGCTCCTAATCCATAATTTGCAATGATGATGAAAGGCCCTATCCAATTTGGTTTGAATTTCCCTTTATGTTTCTTTTTGACAGTGGTATTATTTGGGTTTTCTTTAAGAAAAAGATCACCAAGCTCAAATGTTATATACTTAACATACCGATTATAGTGGCCTTTGAGTTAGTTCTGATATGCTTAAAGGTTATTGACCACGGTTGTGCATTTCTCATCAAGTAGTTCTAGCTCTTGCAAATGAGCTACTCGATAGTCATGATCATCTAGAACATGCTTGAAAGAGATGCATAGTGAAGGCAATTTGATCTCAATGGGAAGGATGGCTTTAGTACCATAAACAAGTATGGAATGGATCATATGGGGGTATGATGATCGGTAGGGTATGCCCAAAGTGAAAGGAATATCTAGAGGTACCAATTACAATCAACATCATTAACAATATTTTTAAAAATATTGGCAATGGTTTTGTTGGATACCTCAACCTGGCTATTACCTTGAGGGTAATATGTTTTAGAAAAATATTATGTGATGTTATATTTAGTACATAGCTAGTCTACATCCTTGTTCTTAAATAATCCTCTATTATCAGATATAATGTTAGAAGGGATACCGTAGTAGTAGATGAGATGGTTGAATATGAATTTGGAAATTTGCTTTCCAGTCATGTAAGTGAGGGGTATAGCTTCAACCCATTTAGTGAAATATTCGGTGGCAGTAAGGATATGTTTATGGTCATCATATGAAGTGGGGTTAATCTTCTTAATGAGGTCAAGTCCCCATAGAAAATGCCCATGGTGTCAAAATTAGTTTTAGAGCTTTTGCTAAGGCATGAATTAGATTAGCATGCCATTGACATTTGTCACATTTTTATACATATGTAGTGGCATCTACATCCATTATGGGCCAATAATAACTAGTACACAAGATATTTTTCGAAAGGACTACCTTGCTAGAATGGGATCCACATACTCCTTCATGAACTTCTCTAAACGCTAATGTAGACTTTGCCAAAGTTAAACAACAAAGTACAGTTCCATCAAAACTATAAAGGTAAAGGGTAGATCCAAGTAAAGTATAATGAGCAGAATGATGAATGAAGGCTTTGGATTGTTTTCAAGATAGGTTAGGTGGTATAAATTGGTCACGAAGGTAACTATAAAGTTCTGAATACTAGATCAAATTATCAAACAAAATATCACAAATCATGGCAATGGTTGAAGGTTCATGAGCTGGTGCTAACAAATTCTTGATGAGGAACTAATACTCTCTAGCTTTATCTATTTATCAAATCAAAGAGCCAATAACATCCATGGTATATATAGTTTTGTTATTAGCCCTTGATATGTGCTCAAACTAATGTTGGAAATTTGTTGTTTAAGAGTGTCGACCATGGCTTTATATAGAACTAGCTTATCATCTTTGGTCTAAAAATAATTTGTAATTTGATTGATGATAAACTGAGAACCACCATAAAATTGGAGATGAGATATATTCCAATGCACTACTTGTCTAAGTCCTACAATAAGTGCTTCATACTCAACCATGTTGTTTGTACAAGGAAAACTAATTTTGAATGATTTAGGGATTGGATCCCCCTATGGTGTAATAAAAAATAAGCCTAGCCCCAATCCATGTGCAATGAATGAACCATCAAAGTATAAATTATAAGGCTGATCTTCAAGGGGTGTGTCAATTATGGTCATTATGGATTCATCAAGAAATTGGAATGTGAGTGGCTGTGTGTCTACGAGAGGTGCTTCAGGAAGTTTATCTATAAGAACTTGTCCCTGATTGCCTTCTAATTGACATAATTTATGTCAAATTCACTAAGAAGCATGATCCATTTAGCCATTCTACCTTGCAAAGTTGTTTTAGATAGTAGATACTTGAGCGGATCCACTTTTGAAATGACCATGGTTTTATTATTCAACATGTAATGACATAGTTTTTGAGTTGTGAAGACCATGGCTAGATAAGCCTTTTCAATAGGCACATAGTTATGTTGATATATGACCAAAGTATGGCTTAAGTAGTATACAACATGATATTTTCCATTGTCATCATGTTAAGCCAAGAGTGCCCCTAGAGCATAATCATTAGCTGATAGGTATAACGAGAATGGTTTTCCTAGCATATGAGGTAATAAAATAGGCATATTGACAAGATAATCTTTAAGCTATTGAAAATTTGTTTGGTAGTGATCATCCCATTGAAATACCACTCCTTTCTTCAAAATATGTGTAAATGGATGACACTTGTCTACTAACTAAGAGATGAAGCATCAGATTGATTGGATCTTACCCTACAAACTACAAAGTTTCTTTAACATGGTTGGTGGTGACATCTTAGTTATAGCCTAGACTTTAGCCAGATCGACTTCAATACCTCTATGAAACATGATGAAGCCAAATAATTTTCCTAAAGTTATACTGAAGACACATTTATTTAGATTGAGTCTAACTTTTTACTCTTATAATCTTTCAAATATATTATGTAACATTGTTGGATGGTCAGCCTTGGTTTTGGATTGTCCTAATATGTCATCGACATAGTCTTCAACAATATCATGCATCATATCATGGAGTATGACAATCATGGCCCTTTGATATGTGGCTCCCACATTCTTGAGGCTAAATAGCATCACTTGATAGCAAAATTTTCCCGATGGAGTGGTGAATGCTATTTTATGTCGATCTTCTAGTATGATTCTGATATGATTATATCCTGAAAAGCCATCCATGAGTGAAAGCATTTCATAACTTACCATGGAATTGACAATCATGTCAATATTAGGTAATGGAAAATCATCTTTAGAATAATCTTTGTTGATGTCTTAAAAATTAATACAAATTTTTATTCTTTCAAGATTTTTGCTAATGGGTACCACATTAGAGATTCATTTTGAGTAGTCAATTGATCAGATACATCTTACTTGTAAGAGTTTTTCCAACTCCTTCTTTAATAATATATCAATGCAAGGATGCATCTTATGTAGCTTTTATTTTAATGTTTTGGTGTTAGGATTAACCACAAGGTGGTGCAAAACCAAGGTGGGGTCCAAACCTAGCATGTTAGAATAAGCCCATGAAAAGATATCTATAAATTCTCTCAATAGAGCTTTAAATATGTCATGTTCTTCCTCATTGAGGGATGTGCCTAATTTTATCCATTTTAGGTCCGATGGAGTCTTGATGTTTACCTCGATTGTATCTTTGACTAGAAGGGTCAAACAATCTTCTAGGATTGTAGGAAATGACTTGAATTATTGGATTATGTCAAGGTCCTTTGTTAGGACTTAATCTTAAACTTCTCATAGGCATGATGAATCGAAATCCCCTAATGGGAGATCTGGCCATGTGACAAAAAAATCCAAATTTTTTGAATAATTTGACCAAACACTTATTGTTTCTCAAAGTCTAACTCATATCCACATGCAAGTTCTTCATTGGTGGTCTCTTGGTCTAAATTTGAAGAAGAATGAACACCCCCATATAATAGCAATTGAAATTGGTTTTGACCACTAGATTGGCCTTTATCTTTACTTTTTCTCTAGTTATAAATCACCTCAAAGAGGTTTTCACTTTATGACCTCAATATTTTACTTATTTGTTTTTGGCTAAGGGTATTCACTCACTCTGCAAAATAGGCTACAGGATCGAATATGATTGAGAATCCTGATTTGTGATCTCCTAATGGAACATTGTCTTTAAGGCCTAAGAAATCATAGAATGCCTCATCATTTTGGAACTCATCAATTGATATATTAGATTCTTGTTGCTCCCAATCTATTAGTTGTGGATAGTATAATGGCAAAGGGTTACAATGAATGGCGAAGGTAAGGGTACAAATAGAATTATTATCAAATAGGTTAGTTTTAGCTAGGTCATCAAAGGTGAGGCTATGATTAGACTCTATTTCACTTTTGTCATCATCATCACTAGTCTTTGGTGATGGAGTTTAAATAAGATATGTAGGGTCACCCCCAAGTGGTTTAAATCAAAGTCCATAAGGTCTTTCATATTTAGTCATGGAAATTGGCTCGATGGTTCTTTGTTGATTTAGTCTGAGGCATCTTCCTTCATATTTGTGATGCTCCATGATCCTATTGGGAATATGATACATTGTAATTTTATAATAATTAGCCTAGTCATCTTTGTATAATCATGATTCATCTCCTTCAAGAGTGTTGGGTTCTTAGCCAGATGCTAATACAAATGTGGTAGGTCCCATATCTTTGCTCTTTTGTTGTCAATGCCTATGTGGGGTAACTTTAGGTCACCCAAAGGTTTTCAAATTATAAGTAAGATTGGAAATATGAATTGTATCATGGGTCACATACTCTCTTGATTTATTATCTAAAATGGTGAAATGATTAGAAGCTTCAGGCGGTGGCATGTGGGAAAGGGAATCTAAGGTATTAGAATCTATGAAATTATTTAGTGAAGGATCAATAAGTATAGCCTTTCCTTTATTCTACTTGGAACTTGGATTCATGCCATACTAATAATTATCGCTGTAAAATTTGGCCTCAAGATGCTTGAAATGTTCATATGGGTATAGATCTCTTGGAATATTCACTTCCATCCCTGAGTGGGAAAACTTGATACATTGGTGCAATGTTGATGGGACTACATGAATCTCATGTAACCAAGGTTTGCCTAAAAGCATATTGTATGATAAATCTAGATCAAGCACATATCAAAGTGTATCATAGGTCAAAGGCCTAATGATAACTGGCAAACTGATGGTGCCTTGTGATTCTCTTTCCTGATTATCATAGGCTTTGAGAGTTATTGTTTTTGACTGGATATCTATCATTATGTACCCATGAAGCTTGATGAGTCTTATATACATTATATTGAGGCCATATGCATTATCTATAAGGACACGTTTCACTTTATGACATCTTCTATAAACTTCTATGTATAATGGATTGTTATGGAGCAAGCCAAGGGAGGACATATCACTTTGGTTGAATGTGACTTGTTGGGCTAGAGCTAGGTGTTCAACCAAAGCTTAAAATTTATTAGGGAATATGTCACTAAAAATAATGGATTGGTTCAAAAACTAATCCAAGATGTTCTTGTGGATTATTGACGTTCATAGAAAATCTAAAATAGAAATTTATGCTGATGTCTTCCATAATTATTCCATAATATCAAACTTCTTGTTTGGTTAGTAGTGGATGGTTTATTTTAAGGATAAATGGTTGGTTGGATGATAGGAAAAGTGGTGAATGGTTATGATATGGGGATTTTAACATTCAACCTTTAAGTTTTGATTGCACAATCGAGATTAAATACTAGACAATTATTGCTAACTACTATTGCAAATGGTGTGGGACTAGATAGGGCAAGTCTCAATTGTTAGTACACTTGCATGTGGTCACATGGTAAGAATGAGTTGTCACTATAAGATCCAAAAGGGGAAGTCCTAGTTTGTTAGTTTACCTATATGCACTCCCAAGTTAAAGAAGGATTATCCATATAATTTATCTGAATAGTATTATTTAGCAATGGTCTAGGCTAATTAGTGCTTGGTCTAGAATTAATGGAGATGGTATTAATGCTACCCTTTGTAATCATGTGAAAATAAATGGTAGGTTTGTTGGTTGTTATTTTTTTAACTTTAGTTTTGTCCATTATTTTTTCATTTTCAATTTTACTACTAATTTTGTCGATTCTGTGAGTTTGGTCTTTGATTTTGATACTATTAATTTTATTGTTGCACCAGATGTTGTTGTTGTTGTTGTTGTTTCTGATTATTATGTTGAGGAAAAGGGTTTTGATAAATCCAAAGATTTTGATTAGAAGTGGAAGGATCATTATCTAATGTTATCTTCCCATTCTCCAACATATTCTCAATTAAATGCTTGATTTGGCCACATCTTTGTAGATTATGCCTTCTGACCCGATGATAGTCAAAAAATTAATTTTCATGGTACTAATCAAGGTAAGGAATACCTTATGAATAATTATTTGGTATAGGCCAACTAATCAGATTAATGATAACAAGCTTGTGAAATACACATTTAATAGGCTCTCCTAGGTCACTAAAGACATGATGTGTAGGCACTATTCTCTTAGGAGGAGGGGTTTGCAATGGTAAAGGCTACTACATTTGTTGTATAGGTTTTGGTTGTTATACTTGTGGCATTGGTTAGAGAGGTTCTTGGGTAGGAGTAAGATAAAGAGGTGGTGTGGATGAAGTTTGCATAGTTTGGATATGATGAGATTCAATTACTCCATTTCCCACAACATTCCTATTTTTTTTGAATTGCTTTGGTCTTTCTTGGTTATTGGCTTGTGTCCATTGTGATTCTTGCACTTGATTAGGATGTTGATGTTGACCATTTCTATGATTGGTAGAATTAAGTTTTATGACTATTTTATTGATGAGCACCTTCTCAATCAATAAACCTTTATCAATGATCTCTTTAAACATATGTGCACATTGTAATTCTAAATGGTAAAATATCTCACTATGTAAATTTTTAGTAAACACAATGGCTAATTATTTATATAGTAAACTATGGGTGAAATGGCTTGTAAGGGATCTCCATCATTGTAAATAAATTGCAAAACTCTCCCCAACTTTTTGCTTTGCTTGTGTCAAGTCCACTAATGAAATATCATGCTTGAGATTATAGGAAAAGTGTTGCAAAAATTTATTATAAAGATCATCAAAGTCCATTACTAAATTCTTAGGCAAATTTAAAAACCACTCCAAGGCTTGTCCATCCAAGCTCCTTAGAAAAAATAGTAAAAGGTATATGTCATGATACCACTAGTTCACATGCGATAAAGAATTTGGTCAAATGAGCCTTAGGGTCCCCTTTTTCTTTATATTTTTTGAATTTGGGTGGTTCGTATCCTAGAGGAAATTATATCTACAAGTACTCCATGTTGAATGGAAAGGAACACATGTCATCCATTTTGAAATTTTTAGTCTACTTCCCTATCTAAATGGTAGCAATTACATCCTTCATCTGTTGTAATTCTTGAGATAGGAAATTGGAAGGGATGTTGGTTTGAGGGAGAATATTGGTTTGGGTAAATTTTTTGGAGGTCACAAGTGGGATACTTTGACTAAGGTATGATGGTGATACATGTTGAGGTATATTGGCTTGGTTGGGGAATAGACCAGGAATACACATATGTAGATTAGGATGTATTGGAAATTGCACATTTGGCTACACAATATTCTAGTTTGGGTTGGTGATAAAGGTTTGACATGAATTATTTTGTGGTTGGGATGGAGGGATATAAATATACTATGATTTTTTTGGTTGAAAATGGACATGTTACTGACTAATCAAACCGTGTTATTGAGTGGGAACTTGTGGACCAAGGCCCTGTCTTTGAATTTATGGCACATTTTGAACTATCAGTTATCTAATAAGTACTTGAGAAATATGTGGACCTCCTTGTTACATGAATCCCTATGAAGAAGTAAAATTAGGTTTCAGATTTGGCATCTATTGTTGACCAATATTTGCATGTTGTTAACTAGTCATTGCTTGGTTTTAAACTAGCATATTAGTCTGTGACTGAATAGCTATGTTCATCATTACTTGGCAAGGTGGTATATTAGTTTCCCCTAATTAAGGTGTAAATGTATTTTTCCTCTATTGTGTTGATACACTAGGTTGTGTCTACTATTGTGGAATACTACTCGCTCCTTGTTGAGGAGTAGGGTTCGTCACATTTTGTCATTAAGGCATAACATTATCAAATATTTGATTACCTAATCCCATAAGTTTTACACTTGAAGAAGTAGTTGGTTGAGGCTAGGGTGTAGAAACTCTTATTCCTTAGTATGATGATGTACTCATGGGATTAACTATAGGCACATGTTGTTGGCTAGTTATTTGTATATTAGTACCACTTTGATTGAGATTGGATGCTATTTACACATTGTCCACTATGTTTGGATCATTATTCTATATAGAGACCAAAGACATTTCTTCAATAACAAGCATATGCATCAAGTTATCTAGCAAAGCAATTTATACAAATGGGTTGGAACTTAGATTCTCTCATCTAGTTAACTCTATCAATATTCATGTTGAAGGAACTAAGTCAATAAGAGGCTTACTCACCGTGTTCATTTGATTGAAATCATGTGCTAAATTTAGGTAAGTTTTGTATGGTCTTTGCATTTGGTTAAAGTGATATTTTATGACATTTTTTCCTTGATTGGATATATTAGGGTCTTGATACGTTGTTTGGACTAGAGCTATAGGATCACTAGAAGAAGCTTGTTGATCATAAATGATATTGTGGGGCATTATTACTAGACTTGATAAATTTTCATGGGGGGAGTTTACCAAAAACTCGGCCCCTACCTCTATGGCTCTAGAAAAAATCTCGTCTTTGTTCTCTAGCAAATTTTTCTCAAAAAAAATGGATCATACATAGAAGTCATATTGGTAGAATAGGACTATTGAAGAACTAGCTTATCCCTATTAGTATTGTAGACAGGTATCTCACAGTTTGTTCTTGGTCTTGCTCTGAATAAGTTAGTGTGTTAACCAAGTAATTTGCCAATGGATCTTGGCTTTGTGCCCCTAATTGAGAAGGATAAGAATCCATCTCATAATTAATATTATCCACATAGGGGTTTTCACCATTTCTTCTTGTGCAACTACACTACTAATCCTTGGATTGTACATGAGTCCACTATGAGTGTAGGAATACATGTTGGGATCCATAGTCAATGCTTTGTGAGAAAAGGTCAAAGATTTCTACATACTCTAAAAATGATAGAATTAAAACTAATGATGCCTTCAACTTGGACTAAATTTTTCAAGAGGATAAAAAAAGATTATGAAAATATTTTTGAGGAAAAAAGCTAACATAAATTATCTAAATTTTCATTTTTCACACAAAGATAAGCAAGTAAATGGACCAAAAATCAAAATGTCAAAATCTAAGGTTGAAGTGTTTCAAATCAGTCTAATCTAAGAATTTAAAAGTTACTAGATCTTTTGGCCAAATGTTGCATCAAAAGCTAGGCTCAAACAAGGCATGTGCTAGGACACTTGGTTGAATGGTGTTAAAATATAGACTTTGAAAATAGATGAAAGTTTTAATCTAATAGATTTGAAACACTTCTAACAAAAACTAGGCATTTGATACTTGGACATGAACTTGATCAAATAGGTATAAGGTATGGAACAAAAGACACTTTTAGTAATAGTTTATTTTCTCATAAATAATGGCATAAAACTTGTCTCTTTTGACAATCAAGCTAGACAAAGGTGAACAGTATAACTATGTCTTAGACAAAATATCACAAAAGTATGTTAGGATTAGTCTAATTTTCTAGGAAAATTTTTGGAACCCTATGTGAAAGGGTCTATGAAATAATATTTTAAATGTTTTGGGTAATGTAATGACACTATACTACCCAAAAGGTATGAAAAAAAGTTTGTTTCAAAAGCTCTCTAAGGCAAAGACATTTTTTCACAATTTTGATAGCATAACACTACCTTTCGTGACTCAAAATGTTGTGGTGTATAAACTCAAAGTGTAAGTGTTTTAAAAAAAAAGGTTTAAGTCTATCAAGTGTTGATAATTATTATGAGTCTTAAATGACCTTCAACCCAAATTGAAAATTAAACCTAAGTTCCCTCAAGTTTAGTGCAAATGGCAAACCCACTTAACACATCAACCTTATGAACTTGTAAAGGTGTAATTCTAAATTTAGATTATAAGTGAAGGAATTAAATAACTTTGGTAAAGGTCTAGACTCAATGGGGTAGAATAACTATGCCAAAGTAGATGATATGACTCTTAAGCTTTTGATGAACTTTTGAACAAGGTAAATTGAAGATCTCACATGGGCAACATAACACCTCTTTGTTCAAAGGAAAATGAGGACCATGTGTTTGGTTTGGGACTATTTGTTTACACCAAATTTTAAATCCAAACAAAACTTTAATCTCAGACAAGAATAACTAATTAATCACCCTTAGGTCCTAAACTTACAAGGTTGCTTGATATTTTTGGAATCCATCAATATATGTCATTTGAGAGGATTTAAAATGTTCATCCAAAAGTAAATGCATATTATATAGTAGGGTTTTTACACCCCACCTTCTCTCAAATGACATTAATATGACATGGACCTTGAGGTGCACCTTACACCAAAAATACTTCTAGGGCAAGTAGGGATTTGTCTAAGATCTAACAAGTTTTTGAATGATCTAAGGGAATCAATTGCACAATCACTTTCATGCCAAACAATGCAAAAGAAAAGCACAAATTTTGGGTCTATATCACTTGGCTTATTGTAAAGAGGTCTAGTCCTTTTTGTAACCACTACATCCTATTGTTTACTTAGTGTAGTGTGATGTCAAGTGCCACTACATCCCATGTGCAAATCTAAAGGAGCCAAATGAAGTCAATGCTAGAAGATGAAACCCTAGGTCAAAGATTCCTTAAAGAACTTGTGGGAGGTGATGAAGTCCCCCTTGTAAGCCAAGATGCATAAAAAATAAATAAAAAATGAAATTAGAAAGACTTTAGGTTCATTTTCAAGATCACCCAAACTTTGACAAGTTTTTGGGGAGTGCTCTAGATGATTTTCTTTATAAGCCTTGGACTAGGCTACTTGTAATAGAAATGGAATTTTTGATTCCAAAGGTTCCCTAAAGGGGACAAATGGAAGATCATACACACAACATACCTATTTTTTCCAAACAAAATTTTATTAAACAACTATTGCAAAAAATAATGAGCAAGTGTGTTCAATTTTAAACCCAAAACTAAATATTTGGTGGTGTTCATTTGACCCCTTGGTCTTAGTTGCAAAATTTGAAAACATTCACCAAGAACATCTAAATTCTTTGTTAAAAACCAAAACAAAGTTCTTAATTGATTTTTAAGCATGAAAAAGGTGATTTAAACATGTTTTTGTCAAAGTAAAAGCTTAGTCCTATAGAAAAATTGTTAACATGTCCTTTAGCTTTGAAGCTCTTTTGAGTTTGAAATAATAAATTTCGAAAAATAGATCTTGGGTCTGTGTTTTTGGAAAAACATAGTGACCAACATTGGTTATTACCACTGATGTCAGTTACTTTGGCTAACCAAGATCTAATTGATGTTGGTTTTGCTAATTGATGTCAGTTAAGCCAGGTAACTAATGTTTGTATTTCTTGTTGATGTCGATTACTGTGTAAAACTGTGGCAAATAAAAATGATAAAATAAAGTTAGAAAATCAATTTACAAGAGTTTTAAGAGCCTAAATAAATATTTTAGAGTTGAAAAAGGATCTCCTTTACGTGTGAGATGCATCTAGTCCCACTGAGCATGCCATTATGTGATACAAGAATTTGACTCAAGAGAGGATAATTAGTATGGTGTTAGTTCCAAAATGAAAATAAAATGAAATAAACACACTAATAGCATAACATCTCTAGGCCTAGACACTAGAGAGAGATTAGTTGTTAACAAAAGCAAATGACAAACATAACTAGAAAGCAAGGAATGAAAACACAAGAATTTTTTCACCTTCCTTGGATGCTCCAAATGCCTTTGTAGTAGTGGCTTGATTAGTTTGTGCTCATGAAGTCCTTGGCAATGGAAGGTTGGCTACCACCATCTCTCCTTGGCACTTTTAGCTTGTGGCTTGGCTTGGCATCAATTTGGCATGGTAACACTAATTTATTAAATATTTTGGAACCAATTTGGCATTATAACTTTGCATCTAAAAATCTTAGAAATGATGTTCATGGCTTCTCTATTTATAGATTTTTAGATTTGATTAGAATCAACTTGAACAGTCTATTTCAAGATTGAGATGTGTGGTTGAGGATTACTTTTTTTTTTAGAACTAAGTTTGTAACTATCCTCATCATGGCATTGTAATAAGGGGCAATTAAGAGGCATGGAGGGCATCATGGAAGGAATTGATGAGGCATGAGAGGCATGAATGTTGATATTTATGGCATTTATGGCCTAGGGATGTCTTCTCAAGAAATGAGGTCACTTGATGATGTAGATATTCAATATTCATTTATAAAACCAAGTATTCAAAAAATTTCTATGGAATTATTAATTATACCTTGATTTGGGTTAATTAGCTCTTAAGTATCTTTAGGCACTTTATGTACAAATTACTCAAATTGATTAGAATGTCTTGTTATTGGTCCAAATTTTGACTAGATTGGAATTGGAAGGTGATGTCAAATGCATTGGAATTATATTCTCATTTAGAATGTTGCCAACAACAAATAAAAAAGGAACATATCTCGTGTGTGAAGTTTGATAGGGAAAAGCAATCCAAAGCACCCAGGTACAAAATTAACATTTAACTCAAAATGAATTGATCAAAGTTAGCTAGCCCATCAATTGCATTACCCCATTTAGGGATACCCTGGCCAAAATTAGCACTTGAATATGTTAGTTTCTTATCATTTAGCATGCTTTAGTATTTTTAGGCCAAATTATGCATTTTGGGTGGAAAATGGTGAAAATCCTAGTTAGAGGTTATTGGTGGTCAGATTTAGGTGTCTACACATATAAGGGTTCATTCATATCAGGTTCAACAGAATGTATATAATGAAAAGTGAAGCTAATCTATAAATCAATCATAGCTTAGAGAAGATAAATCAAACTAGACTTTCCCCTTCTTGGTACATTTAGATAATAGGGGTCGTGACCAATATAGATCATCTAGACTTAATTAAGGGGTATCTTACCACACAATATCACTAGAGATGGTTCCAAACCCTCTAGTAAAGTAATACCACATAATAACCTTAGATAGGTCGTATGGTTTCTAACAAAATAATAATTAAAGTAAAGTAAATCTAATCTAGTGCTCACCAAAGCTTGTGACATAAATGTGAGATAATAAATATAAAATCAAACATCCAAATAAGAAATATACACAAGTCAATATAGAGGTAATCCTAATACATGGAGAGATAAATACATTCATAATCCAATACATGTAAATATATCTACTAATAAAAGAGGAACAAGAGTTTGGAATACTTACCTTGAATATGAACCCATTGAGCCTAAATATCTCCCTTAACCAATGGTACTTTGCAATAGGTTTTTTTGGTTTTTAATGATAAAAAATATAGGTCAGCTCTAGGATACAAGACTTCTCTTATGCATCCAAAAGTATTCCCCATAAGATAAGATTATTCCTTCCAAAAGAAGTATGAAACCCTAAACAATGACTTCTCAAGTAGAATGGTTGATAAGAAGATGTGAAAATGAATGATTCTATATCTATGTCTCCAAAAATGGGGTGAAGGATGTGTATATAACTAGATCTAACCCTAAACCTTTTCAAATTTTAACTCACAAAATCAAAATTAACAATTGACACAAAATTTGGTCAATCTTTACAAAATTCTTTGATTGTATTAATTTTTCAAAGTATACCAATTTTGCTCAAAATTATCTCCATTTACAAAATGGTAATACTACCTTTTATATAAAGATAAGGTAGTACACCGGTCAGTTACAAGATACAAGTGTATAAAGATAAGGATAATTATCCTTTTTGACAAGGTTCTAGAATACATTCACTTTTATAAACTAAACTGACCTAGAGGCAAATACAATAATAAACAAACATATTCCTTTACAAAAGGATATTCCATTTTCAAAATGTTATAAATTTTATATAAAATATAATATCATTCAACTAATTATGAGTGCCAAGGAAGCTGCAGCTGCAATGGTGACTGATGTGGAGAAGCTGACCATAACACCATCAGGGCGACCCACTATTTTCTTTAGTACCACTCTCTTGGAATACTTAGCCCAATCCACCCTCGGCATTTTGGGCTCTTCAAGACTTTCAATAGTGTGCCTCGATGGTGTTATGGTTAGCTTCTCCACATCAGTCACCATTGCAGCTGCAGCTTCCTTGGCACTCATTTGACCTTTCCTTCCTACCCATGAATTCCTAAACACCTTGGAAACTAACTAGATCTTTCACTTGCAGCTCAAGACCCATTTCTAGGCTTTTACCTTAAAATCCCCAAAAATACCTTAAACTTTGATAATGTGTTTCAAAAGAGTAAAAGTAACATGATGTAGGGCCATGAATTTTATTTAGGAAATAGAATAGTTAGGTCCCAGACTAAGTTGGTTTGGATGACTTAGTCTCGTGACATGCTCATTTACCAGAATAAAGTCATCCCATTTGATTGTGTTTAGAAGATGGTAAAAAAAGGTTTGGTCTTAGGTAAGGGCTATTTTAGGTGGTGAATTACTTGGAGAGGAGTGTAATAGAGGTGTCAAAGCTTAGGGAAATGTATAGAAGGGAGTTGTGTTGGTTTTAAGTGGTAGTATAGGGAATAAAAATATTATAAAGTACCAATGGTATGCCCACCACTTTCTCGATGTGTCCTTTAAGGCATACACTCAGAGAGATTGAGACTCGATGGGTTCCTACAAGAGAAAAAGAATCAATAATTGATAATGTTTAAAAATATTGTATGTATATAGTATATAATCTATTAACCATCCTCAAACACATATAACCTATTGATAGATTAAGAGGACACATAGAATTTGTAAAACAAATGATATAGTTAAATTTTGAAATAAGAAAATAATATATTGATTTTATTTATAGGTATAATTTTTGAGATGTTTCTAACCTCAATATATGTCAATTCAAAGTTCAAGCCATCAATATTTTACACCTGACTAGTGGAAATATTAAAAATATTATGTGATGCATATGAAGTTATGTAATTATATGGGTAAGGATATTATAGTCATACAAGATGTATGGTTATTAAATTCATCTCTTAATTATTCGCTACAATCAAAAGTTGTGTGAGCTGTATTTGAAAAGACTTTATCTAGGAAAAAATATAAATTATATATCTCAATTATGATATCTTCGTTTTATTTAATTTTCATTCATATAATATGTTTGTTTGAATTATTGATAGAAAATATTTATTCACATTACTGATAAATTTGTATTTTTATCTTAAATCTTAAATCTCTATTTATGTCCCACTTTATATTAAATTTTAGTTTTGGGAAGTGTAGATGTTGATAATATGGACCTTTGTTTCTTTCGTTTTCTCCATTATTATATTTGGAAGAAAAAGTTAAAATGAATCATATAAAAGTCAAAATTCCTTTTGTTTCTCTTTTATTTTCTTAATCCTAGTTTTAGGAAGAAGCCTTTTATTCTCACAAGTTATATCTTTATTTATTTTTATTATTTGTATATTTTATGACAATTTATATATATATATATATATATATATATATATATATATATATAATTTCAATTTTTATTTTCCTAAATTTATATTTATATATATATATATATATATATGAATAAATATAATTTCAATTTTTATTTTCCTAAAAACCTTTTTACATTTTATCAATCTATTTAATAAAAATATCACATATAAATTCTTATTCATTTTGATTAATTTTAATTTTAAGTTTAATTAAAATATAAGTTTATATATCTAAAATAATTTTTAATTTTGGTTTCTTATTGCTCTCCTTTTCACATCTTATTTTTAAATAAATCTTTATCTTGAAAGATATATTTTATTGTCTTCAAAATATTCATTTATATCATCAACCACCAAACAAAAAAGGTAGATTGTTTGACCTTAAGGTTTCAAAGTATTTCATCAATGAAAAGAGTTTATCAAATTTTTCATTAAAAATCACAAAAATTTGTGAAACATGATTAATATATATCATACTTACATATTCATCTACATCTTCAACCACCAAACAAAAGAGGCATATTGTGTGACCTTAGTGTTTCAAAATATTTCATCAATGAAAAGAGTTTACAACTTTTTTCATTAAAGATAATAAACATTTGTGAAGCATGATTAATATCTATAAGATTGACAACTTCTATTAGAATAAGTAATTTTTTATCCTTTTTCTCATTCATTCTTATATGAAAGAGGAACATGCTTTAAAGTGAAATTAGAAGAGTTATTAATATAAAAACAAAGTACAAAATAAAAAATAAGCTTGATTAAAGAATTGTAATAGAATTTTGACATTATTTTTTTTTAAAAACATCTTTAACAATATATAACCTCATATCCTCTCTAACTAATCAATTTTTTTCTATTCATTAGAATACATTTTCTTAATTAGAAATTTTATCCAAACAAAGAATTATTCAAATCAAGGTTCTTATAATTCTTCAAAACTTTGTTAAAAATGTTTCTTAAACATATAAGACACCATATTTTAGGTCTTAAGTTATATAATTTTAATGAAACTCATTATATATTTAATATAAGTTGGATTCTCTTGCATTGAACAAATTGATCATCTGAGGATACACTAAATTTACTTTGAGTAAATATAAAGCCACGTTTATAATTAGAATAATTGAAAATAACATTTTATAGAAGTTAAAAAATGCATATTACAATGAATTGAGGGTTAGATAAAGGCATATCAATGGGCTTACAATAAAAAAAATGTGGAAATCTTGATAGTATATAGTGAAAAAACACATTCATTCTTTGTCAACTTAGTGAACACTAGGACAGGAGGATAATCTTGAGTAACAGTGATTTTTTATGGTAGGGCAAATATCCTCTCATGGCCAAACAGTGGCATAAGGATTTTAATCCGCTTACGGAAACCTTTAACAAGGTTCCGATATGGGTTCGGTTACCAAATATACCTATACATCTTTGGCATGAACCGGTCTTTGAAACTATTGGGAATGCAATAGGAGACTATTTGTTTGTGGATAAAAATACTTTGCTTGGTTACCATTCGACCTGTGCTCACTTTATGGTTGAAATGGATGTTTCAAAAGGCCTACTAGAGGCGATTTGCCTGGACTCCCCAGGGGGAACTTGGACACAAGTGTTGGATTTTGAGGGTGTACCTTTTTGGTGCAGAAGATGTCACTAGACGGGTCATCTGGCCGCTCATTGTTTGGCAGGGATTACAAAGTCCAGAAGACCACATTCTTGGTGGGCCAATGCTTCCTCAGAACACTATATAGCTAATCAACCTATGGAAGATCTGGCTGATTCTGAGAATGAAGATAGCATTCACTCCGAGCCGATGGTTGAGGAGGAGCCGCTGGTGAAAGACTCCATAGATGGTCCTGTGGTGACTGAGATTAAAGATCTTTCAAAGCCAGTGGTTGTGGAGGCTTTGGTTTCTCCCTCTATTTTGGAGGATCAACCTAGGAGCCAAATTTTGGTTGGTGTTCATAAGGATATTGATGAGTCATCTGTATCCATTGGGCTTAATGGACCACCATTACCTGAGGTATGGATGACAAAGGCAGCTAAGGTAGAGGATGGATGGACCGCTATGAAGAGGAAGAAGTCTAAGCCTTTGGTCCCCCCTCTAGATATGAACCTTCGTTTGTGTAAAAGGTAATTAATTATTTTTTGAAGGTTGAAGGATGTTGTTCACATCTATCGACGGTACGTTCTGTGTAGTGTCAGTGGAAACATCTAGTCTTTTCTGCTGTTTTCAGGTTCCTGTTTTACCTGGTTTGGTTTGTACCTGATTTGGTGTTTTAAACTTCTCTGGGCTTTAAGGTGTATCTTTTTTTGATGTATAGGGTTTCGGGGTCCCTTCAAAACCTGCTTTTACCATAATCTAAAACTTAGTGAACAATGTGGCAAGCTTAATAGGGGAAATCAATTGGTCTTAAGTGAAATAGGGAAAATCTAGCCAAAACACCCATGCTTTTAGATTTTAATATTTAATGTTCTAACTATTGTGGATGCCAACGCAATGTGGGTGACATGGTAAATACTTCATAGTAGTAGATGCCAACACAATGTCGGGTGACATGTCAAGTGCTGCATGGAAGTGGGCCTATCGATTAGTAAAGGGAATTCTTCATTGAAATAAGGAACATAAGCTCATTCCTTCAGTTTAACTTATGACTAAAGCCATATATATTTATCCATTAACTCACTCAACATAATCTCAAGTTGCACCTATATATCTATTTGTGCCCCACCCCCATATATTATATGTAAAAATGATTCCATATTCCATGATATTCTCAATTGAGTGCCCCCATATCTAGATCTAGATAGGGGTAATATATAGAGATTGGGCACCAAAAACCTATCCTCTATCTAGAGGGAAGTATAGTATCCCTCAACCTCCTCCCTCTCCCCATATATATATATATATATATATATATATATATATATATATATATATATAATGGAATTTGAGTCCCTTGGTAATAAAAAATGATGAAGTTAGCTACTAACAAGGAGTCGATCAACAAAATGTCATTAAATATTAGTCTAAAGCCAATGTGGATCGAGTTGTGCATGTTGGTTAAGCTCACCCTCTAAATAATGGACATAAAAAATAGGTAATGGAAATTTTAATATCATAATATATTCGAATATACCCTAATGTTTTATTGAATTTGGGAAACTATATGGGTTAATTTCCTAAATAGTAGAGGGGTCTAGATTCAGTGGAAACTTAGTAAATAAATATGCTTTAATTAACCTACTAATTTATTGAATCTAAAAGTTCTTAATTGATTTCTAAAAAATAGAAAACAAGGGGATAGAGAGTAAAACTTAGCTAATTTTAGGTTAAGACAAAGGAGATAGATGATGTCAATTATTGATCTAGCTACGTAAACTATTAGAAATAGGATCTAGAAGTCTATTTTCTACCTAGATAAGAGTGCCAAAAATGGGATACCTAGAGGTCTAGTGCTATAGTCCAAGTTTTAGCACTACAATCCCTAGTTTCTAATCTTTCTAAGATTTTTGGGTTTTGTTCATTTGTTCTAGGAGACCCTTTGCCTAAAATATAGAGTCACAATTATTTACAAAGCTATGTGTGCAATTGATTTTATTTTCAAGGGTCCTATTTCCTCTTCATGCTTGATAGGTGATCTTGAATCCAACTAGAAAAATGAGTTAGTGTGTAATATACACTAAATATTTGATCACACCCTGTGTGTGGGCATGTTGCCTACATACCAAAAATCTAAAGAGGGATTAAGGCTAATGTATTTCTCCCAATTTGAATCTATATTATGTAAACCTTTGTATGTGATGAAAGTTTATGTGAATTTGGGAAAATTTGAGATGACTCATGATTGGTGTGAGATCTTGAATAGGCTAGAGATAATAGTGGTTAGATGTATGTATAGAATAAGAAAATTTATTGAGTGTGCTTTAGTATATTTATAACTTGTGCCTTTTGAATATTTTTTAACCCTTATAAATGACCTTTGAATGGGATTTTATAGGGAATCCAGTGATCCTAGGTTAGATGAACTTTTATTAGGATGATAAGGGAAAAGATAAGGATTCAAGAAAATCTAACTATTTGAGGCTATTAAGAACTTGGACAACAACACTAGAAATTAGACACCCTAGGTCCTAGTGCTATAGTCCAACTTATGGTGCTATTGTATAGGGGGAAAGGGACCCTAGGGGGTAGATCTGTGCCTGAGAGAGGAGTTTAAGATAGTAGGGGCTGAATCTAGCAGGCTTTGAATGACTGGGAAATAGTGAAAGCATGCCTATATGGGCTGTATAAGTGAGTAGGAAAGACCTATGGTTTAGGTGTCATAAGTCATGCTCAAGTTATACAAATTTCATTTTAGTATGACTATATTTGACCTCCCTTTATTCTAAGTATACAAAAAAGTGAAATACCAGGATAAAGGAAAAAAATAGAAGCATACCTGAACTTACTTATGTGGCTAAGCCCAAGAAGTTATGTCATGCTAGGTTATACATAGTGAGAGCATGTTGTACCATGTAAGTATAAAAAAAAGGAAATAAAAAGTAGATTAGATCTTAATAGATATGCTATATCTAAAATAAGACAATACAAAGTTGGGTAAAGAGAGAGGAAGGAAAAGAAAGGAATGAATATACCTCATCAGGTACGTAAACCAATATAAAACCTATTATGTTGTTGGGTTGCAATGGGTAATGCCAAAAGTATGTTGAACTAAGAGTTATATAAATGAATGAACTAAGTTATCAATCCCTTGGAATTTGGATCAAGAATTCAAATGTAGGCCCTTTAGCTCCATCATCACCAACTATGTGAATTTAAAAAATCATATGTGTGCTAATCAATGTTTAGATCATGTTTCCAAACCCTTTGAATATGTGGCTCAATAATATAAAGGATAGCTAGACTTTTGGCTCCATTGTTGCCCCATGATGTGAATCTAAATGAAAAAATACTATTATAGATGAAGGTCATATGAGATGGATCATGGAATTCCTGAATGTGTTGTGTTCTGATAATGTTGGCATGGATAGTTGAATGTAAACTAGAAACTAGGCCAATGTTGGCCACTTCAAATGATGGATATTGGACTTGTATAGAATCCCCTCCTAAAATTAAAATCAAGACTTAGGAATCCATTTGGGAACTCAGGTACATGGGAAGAAAACTTATATGACATTTTACTTGAATGTGATTCCAACCACCTGTAGATGGAGTAAGGAATGTAACTATTGGGAATGTGTATGAAAATGCAATAAACTCAAAAATATATAAGGCCCATGTGCCATGCACATTGCCCCAAATAACTAGTGTTTGAAACATATATTATAAACTAAAAGTTGTATCAACTGCCATGTCTAAACTAAAAATGGAAACCCTCATGTTGAGCATGATGCCCCCTACATATGGATTTTATAAGCAAAATAAGTGTTAAAAACTGCTGATTTTTGGATCAAACTGTATTGGCAAAATTATGATTGAACTCACCTCTCTACCTAATTCTATAAAAATTGAATATTCTATTAGTTGGAAAACAATGCCATAAACTAGACACTTTAGGGTTTAGCACTATAGTCCATTTTTTGGTGTTATTATCTAGAGTTAAAACTAATGACTGATCTAGATTCTCTATTGTTTGCCTAGTTTGGTTTGCCTATTCTGAGTTCTATATTCTAGACTATAATATTCTAAAATTTATTTTTTGACCATTAGGAGATCTAATCTCTATGACAAAACCCCTATTTGTTTCCCCCTCTTCTAAGGGTAGGAATGAAGACCCTGCAATGATTTCCCTCAAAAGAAGAAGCCCTGCAAGTGTGTTAAGCTACAAAAAAAATTGATATAGCATTGATATACATTATTTCAAGATATAGAAAAAAATTTAGAGAGAGATTATTAGATCCATAGGGGTATACCTAGATAGATATAACAATGTAATAGCATGTGCATAAGAGTAAACTAGAGTTTGAAATGTTAATTATTAGTTGTTAATGGCATGGAGGGATGGATCATGATGTCCATCATGGCATCTAAAAATCAAGGTAAATGCATGATTGGAATCATGGAATTACATATAAAGATAAGTAATAAAGAAACACACATATAAAGAAGGAAGCAAAAAACACACAAGGGTGGCCAAGGGGCTAAATAAGCACACAAGGAATACAAGGCATGTTCAAATACTACATATGCACATAATGGGAATAATAAAATATTGGCATAAGGGCCATAAGCATATGAAAGGAACACAAAAAGGACATTAGCAAGTGTCTAAAGGCAAAAACATATAGATAGGAATAAAGGACATTTCCAAATGTTCTAAAATGCAAGTAGGAAGCAAGAAAGAACTAGAAAATGCAAACACATCTAGCTAATCAAATAAGTGAAGAGTGGAATCATGTAAAGTATTGGAAGTAGAAACATGCATCTAACTATGGAAAACAAGAAGCAAGAGTATACAAGATACGTAATACAAGACTAATATATATACTATGAAATACAAAAGCGTGATATATGATAATTCATGTCGATGTGCTATCTATGTAAGTAAATAAGGAACATACTATAACAAGATGTCTAGAGTGTGTAGTGTAAGAATGACATAACCTAGATGGTGTAGTCATGTAGAATATGTCCCTAGTGGGTAGATGTATTGATATGTAACTAGAATGTAGAAGTAGGATGCCCCCTTAATGGGTGGAGTAAATAAATCAAGGATTTGGATGCACTACACACACTCAAATAATACCAAGTGAAGCATGGTAATATAGATAAATCAACAAACAATAGCATAGAATAACACAATGTAAGTTTAGCATAATGGTTAGCAATGTAAAACATAGATGATGCATTATAATAGACATGTTTTTGTATTTGAAAATTAAATATATGTACAATTAGGTAGGAGATAATATGTACAATCAATTCTAGAAATAAATGATAATAATCAATGATTCTCAAATGAAACTCTCTATCATGGTATCCTATATCGAAGAGTGGAATCATGCGTGATTGTGTAGCATGATGGAAATGCTGAGACTATGGCTCTAAAAGCTATATATGCTATAAATGCTCTAAAATATCTAAAGTAGAAACTGGCTATGGAGACCCTCTATAATTCTAAGAAGTAGATGCAGATGTAGGGCTCTTAGGGACCCATTTGTAAGTAGGAAAAACTTGTTGAACATGTGCTCTATGTGTAGATGCATGAGATCTCAATCAAACTACTCTAGGTGTGAATACTATAGCTAGAATATATCTATAATCTTGAATCTATGGAGGTGTATGAACCCTCTATACTGGTGATGGATATCATATTTGTGTCTGATGCTAAATTAGAGAAAAACTAGTTACTTAGCTAGAACTAGTAATGGAACTAAAACTGGCTTTGTAACTAAAACTAGCTCTAAAACTAAAAGTGGAAACCTATATGGAACTCTAATAATTGTGATAACCTAATTATCATTAATTAATTTCATGCATCAATTTACTATAGATGGAACTACTCAGAGTTTTTATATCCAAGGTTTGCCAAGAACATGTCAAAAACTCTCACACTAAGAACTATAGTAAATGAGGTGATCATGTGTGTAGGACCAACCTATAGAGGAATGAGGATCTCACCCAGTTTAGTTTGAATATATCCACTAAAATCATTGATAACTATATTTTTTAGAGTAATATCCTACTCTGTATAACTGAAGTGCTATAGTAGTGTCATAGTACACATGTTAATGTTGGATTCATTATCAATTAGAACATTATGAATGGGATGACCACAAATAAAAGCTCTAATGAAGAGCATGTGATAATATATATCATTCTCAATAATCTCCTAATTGGAAAAGGATATGGATGTTGAAATAGAATGCTAGAATGAAAATTACCAATCATGTGGCTCAATGGATGTGAATCAGTTATTGGTGTATTATATGTAACTAGTGGAGGATGTCCCTAGTATATATGATTTACAAATGATGTGTCTTGTGTCTATAACTTGCCATGATATTTAAATGGATCTAAAAAGATTTTGAGAGACTTATGCTACATTGGTTTGACCAGAGGAGGCTCAACTAAAGTGCCTAGATCAATTTGATTATCATCAATTAGATCATGTATCTTATGCTTGAGACTAGTGCATCTATTTATAATATGTCTTAGTGCCCTATGATATTTGAAAAATGCATTATAGTCATATCCCCATGGAAGAGGCTTTGTTGGATCAATTTCTATGATAGGAGGAAGATATATGATGTTACATTCTAGTAACTCTGTAGAACTCTAGTTAGAGGAACTGGTAGATTTATAAAAGGTCATCAAGGAGGTACTAATAAAGTGACTCTCTATGAGGGCTCTGAAGTTGCATTAATTGTCTACTGAGTTGATCCTTTACTATCATTGAATTTGACCTTATATGGGGCTTTATTGTTACTCTTATTAGTTGTATCTAGTCTACTTGTGTACTTAATTTTTCCCATTGAAATGAGTTTGATTTCTCTTTATTTTAAAGTGTGACACAATTTATTGAAATAAGAGAAACATTTGAACATGATTGTCTCATGCAAAAATATAGAATACTTTATTTGAATAGGTCTTGTAACTCCTGATCTACCATAGGGTTAGTCATCTTAGCCAATATGGTCTTGAATCTGAGAACATACTTAGTGAGAGGCTCATTTGATTTCTATTTTTATTGTGTAATTTGGGCATATGAAACTTTATCACTGATATTGATATTAAACTTTGCTAGGAATATGTCAGCAAGAGGATTGAATGCATTAACCAACTAATTCGATAGACTATAAAACCATTGTAATGCATAATCCTTGAGGTTCCTCAGAAATAATTTAGCTATTAGCCAATCATTTGGTATATAATCCAAACGTGCTATGTGAAAGGCTCTAAAATATGTCTCTAGATCACCCTTTCCATTGTAAAGAGTGAGATTAGGTTATAAAAATCTAGGTGGCAAGGGTGTAGCAGCTATATGTAATGCCAAAGGTGTATGCAAGAGAGTGAAGGAGTCTAATGCCTATGTAGATCTAGTGGTACCTAGATCAAGATGTTGCACCTTAGATTTAAGAGATCAAATCTCTTACACAAGGGCTAAAACATAAGGAGATAGTGATGTACTAGCTACAATAGGTGGAATAGAAGAAGGTTGGGCTATTATAGGGGTTGTTGTGACATAGTTTCTCCCATAGTATCATGTGCAACTGGTGGCTCTATATTTTGAGAAGATTAAAATTCTTTGGAATTCTTTAGTTCCATGATAGATTTCAAGATGTTATCATGATTATGGGGTTGTTCCCTAAGTCTTTCTTTAAAATTTTGTAAAATAAAATCTTATTTGATTATAACTTCTTTTTCAACAATGGGTGGAAGTGGATCGGTAGTCTAATGTGATAAAACATGAGAATCAGTATGTGTCTCATCATTATTATTCTCATATTTCTCATTATCAAAATCACGTTCATTGAAATTAGTGTAATCTAGATGTGTAAGATCTATAATAGGGACTTGAGTTCATTGCTTATCCAAGTTATAGCAATAGGTTGTAGGAATCTGGTTGAATTCAGGAGGGTTTCCACTAAGTCTTGCACTCCATCTCAAAACAAGAGATGCAAGGAGTTTAGATGGCACAAGGAAAATAATTTGGAAAATAACATAGTAGATTACATAAAAATAATCTAAATAATGAACTGTAATATGCATAAAAAGGATATCAAACTCCAAATATGTACGGTGATATCTCAAGATGCAAAGTAGGGACTAGTATATGTAACTAGGGATTTTATAGAAATATTATTTGCAAAATACTATGAAATTTTGAATTTCAAATTGATTTTCTGAGATAAGTATGCAAGATAAAATTTGGGAAATTACTTGCTTTAATGGGACCTAGTAGATGCAACTAGGGTTTTGAGACAAATAAATTTTCTAGAATTTACTATGAATTTTTAAAATTTGAATTGATTTTTTTATTTTAATATTCAATCAAAATTTGTAGAAAATAAGTGGAATATTACTTGTAAATTACTATGATTTAGTTCATGCAACTAGGGATTTGAAATGATTTTTTCAAAAATAATTTAATAATTTAAAAAAAATCTATAGATTTGTAGAATTGAGCTTGAAAATTTTATGAAAAATCTTAAAATATCCCTAAAATTAGTAATATATTTTTCCTAGTGGTTTGAAAGTGTTTGTATGCAAATACGACCTAGTGTGTGCAAACTAGGGTTTAATTGAATTATTGACAAAATTTCAATTAATTTGTAGTTTTTTTATTTTTTAAATTTAGGAAAAATTAGGAAAATATTGTTAAAATGAGAAATAATTAGCCCTAGGGTTTTTAAGGTTTTTGTGTAAAAATTTGAAGTCAGGTTCACCAAATGTTTTACTAAATTTGGAAAACTATATGGGTTAATTTCCTAAATAGTAAAGGGGTCTAGATTAAGGGGAAAATTATTAAATAAATGTGACTTAATTAATCTACTAATTTATTAAATCTATAAGTGCTTAATTAATTTTTAAAAAATAGCAAACAAGGGGATAAAGAGTAAAACTTAGCTGATTTTGGGATAAGATAGAGGATATAGAAGCTATAAATTACTGATATAGCTAGGTAGACTATCATAAATACAATCCAAAAGTATATTTTATACCTGGACAAGAGCATAAAAAATGGAACACTTGGAGGGGTAGCATTGTATTCCAAGTTTTGGTACTGTAGTCCTTAGTATTTGAGCTTTTTGGGTTCTATTTGTCTACTCTAGGAGACCATGTGCTTGAAATATCAAGTCTTGGCTATTTTCAAAGATCTATGTGCAATTGGTTTTGCCTTTAAGGGTCATAGTTCCTCTTCATGCTTGATAGGTGATCTTGAATCCAAAAGAAAAAGTGGTTAGTGTGTAATATACACTAAACATGTAATCACACCTTGTGTGCAGGCATGCTACCTACATACCACTACTCCAAAGAGGGATCAAGGCCAATTTAGTTCTGACAATTTGAATGTGTATTATGTAAACCTATGTATGTGAATTTAGGAAAGCTTGAGATGAGTCATGATTGGTGTGGGAGCTTGGATAGGCTAGAAATAATAGTGGTTGGTTGTATGTAGAGAATAAGAAGATTTGTTTGAGTGTGCTTTAGTATATTTCTAGCTTGTGCCTTTTAAATGATTGTCAACCCTTCTAAATGACCTTTGAATGGGCTTTTATAGGGAAACTAGTGATCTTGGGTTAGATTAACTTGCATTAATCTGACAAGGGAAAAGATAAGGATTCAAGAAAATCTAACTATTTGAGGTTATTATGGCCTTAGACAATAGTGTTGGAAAGTGGACACGCTCAGTCCTAGTGTTGTATTCCAACTTATGGCACTATTGTCTATGGGTAAATGGACCTTGGGTGATAGATATGTTATTAGGAGAGGAGTTTGGGACAATAGGGGTTGAATTTAGAAGGCTTTGAATGATTGGGAAATAGTGAAAACATGCCTAAGTGGGTTGTGTAAGTGAGTAGGAGAGACTTATGATTTGGGTGTCACAATTCATCCTCAAGTTGTAAAAATTACTTTTTAGTATGACTACACCTAAAAATAAAATATAATATTAGAATCATAATGCTTAGTGCTTTTACAAATGTGGCCAATGTTGAAATAACCACCACACTTTGGACCACAAAGTGGCTAAAACTTAGTGGCATAATACCCCAACATTATAATGGAAGATACTAAATTCAATTCCTATATGGTTCATTTAAAATAACACCAATTAATTAGTTTGATATCTCTCTCCCTATCCCAAGGAGCACCACCACAACCACCATGATCAATTCAAAAAAAAACAAAGTGTGTGTATCTAATTATATGTACCTTAGCCTACAATGCCCAAAATTTTTAATTAGAGATTATACATTCAAGATTTAGTTGGTCCATATAAAATAATAGAGAATGGTAATATGTTATTTTATTCCTAAACTCACATGTAATATAGTCTCTAGCACCAAAACCACCATGATCAATTTGATAAAAATACAAGTATGTTTATATCTAATTATATGTAACTCAATTTACAATGGCATTACTCCTTAATTCATATTTTTATACTTATATGATTGGCCTTGGTTGAACTAGATAAATTTTCTCTTGAATTTTTATTTTTTTATAAATTAAAAAAAAATTGGACGGGAAAGAAGAGGTTATCTAAAAAACCACTCAAAAACAATAAATTTAATCCAATGCCTTCGGATTTCTAACCAAAATAATAATTAAATGTTGTTTTTTAAGTCTATACTTAGATTTAACATTAACATAGTATTAATGGATTTTTATTTATGTGAAATCAAGCCCATAATATGGTCAATAAATATAAATAATATAACAAATCTATTTATCAAGAATTGTTAAATGAGAACTAAATTTTTAAACATAATTGTGTGATTTAACTATTTTAGGAATTAATATAAGACCCTCAATAGATAAAAATTTTAGTACATAAATTAGGGAATAAATTTGAGTACAATAATTTATTTATTTTCTTATCTTATAAATAGAAATGAATTACAAAGGAGGTACCTAGCTAGAAAATAGGACTAAAACAAACAAGTGGTAGGTTGGAAACTGATGCAAGAATGAAATAGAGTGTAATAATCCAAAAATAGGTATCATAACCCTCCTTGGATAGTAATGTGTCCCTCTTTGACAATAGTGCACTATGCTACTAATCTTATGTGCTACACTATTGACCTTGTGTAGATGAAATAGTGAAATCTGGGGCATATCTTTGTTTTGTTCTAAGAAGCATGTAGACTAATTTAAATATGGAAACCTAAGCCTCCATGCTTTCTAGGATTTTGATGAACATAATTTTAATAAGAGTGGTATTAGTAGGGTAGGCTGGATGTGACCATGTGTTGAGCATTGCCTACATACCAATACCTCAAAAGGGGATCAATCCTAATGTAGTTCTCCCAATCTAAGTGCTGGTGAAAATGAGAGTGATGCTAGTATGCCTAAGTATGAATGTCAATTTGAATGTTTTGATTTTGACTTAAAATTGGGAGTCTTAATAAAGTTGAGCTCTAGATTGATGTGGATGTATGCATGTAGAAATAGGGTTAAATAGGGATCAATGACCTTAATTTTCATAATTATTTCTGAGCTTGTTCATGAGAATTTTCATCTAAGGTATGAATGAATGAGAGTGATATTTATATAGTGTTATGATACTATTTGAGAAATGAAATGAGTCTAGGACAACCCTAAGATGCTTTGGGGAATGGAAAATATCCTTTGAGGGAAGATAGCTAAGGGAAAATAATGTTACCCCCTTTTCCAATAGTTCACTTCCATATAGACCAAAGGGGCCACACTAATGTCCAAGTTCCTAGCAAGTGTGTGGAAAAATCTAATATGCCTAAGTGATTGCTTTAATTTATCTTTTGTTATATTTGAACATGGGCTAGAAGTGCATATAAATTGGAAAAGGATAAAAATAGGACCTAATATAGGTCTAGGGATAAGCTAATGATAGGGTGGACTCAAGTGACACTCATTACATTAAATAAAATTTTAGATGACTAAATCCCCCCCACCCCCCCCTCCCCGCCTCACTTTATCATAGAAATGCAACAAAGTGAAATGACTAGGATAAAGGAAAGAGAGACATACCTAGACTTACCTAAGAGGTGAATCTTATGTTAAAATTAAAATCACTGAGAGGGGGATGAATCAGTAGTGATAGATAATCTAATTAAATTCCCAAATCTTAAACATTCAACATACATCAATCTTGATCAAGAAACAATTACATGAAAACACTTACATCCAAATCATACATAAGAGCATACATCACATGAACAAATAATATATTTGGGAAACCCTCTTGGGGGATAAAACCCACTAAACCCTATAATATGGAATACAATCCTATAAAATAATATCCATTTAGATCAATACCCACTGATCAAAGACACCAATCCCACAAAGAGCTACTGCCCTTGTCTAGCTAAGCACCCACTATAACTAGATATTTAACAAACTTTACCTTGCAAAGAGGAACCAAACCCCTAAAAAACTAAGCACTCACTCAACTACCTCAATAGATCACCTTGAAAACTTATTAATACTTTTAAATTGATGATGATCACCTTTGTTTACACTCTTCACCTCCAATCTCTCTCAAACTGCCTCTAGGGTTAACTTGCTCAAACTACCTCTTCTAGGCTCATTAGGTCCAATGACCCATGTGTCCTCTTATATCAACTTGATCATATAAACATGTTTGACATTAATCACACTCTGATGGTCCTAAATTAATTTTAACTTCTCTTTCAAAGGTTCTCTTCTTCACTTGAATTCGTAGTATTTAACTAGCACAATTAGTCCAATTATGCCTTGTATTTATGCCACACTCTTCCTTTATCCCATCTTGGTCAAACAAGATGATTTACATATTTATTATACATTTCATATAAGTCCTCATACATGTTAAATGTAATAAACACACTCTTCATAGGTCAATTATTACCTCATTAGGCCCAAACCACCGTTAGGTCTTGGTGAGACCTAAAATAATTAGGCCTTCATACTCACACATTACATGTGAGAATACTTGGACCACATTAATCCTTTAAAAATGATTTTAAAACATAAAAAATGTATCCAATATCCTCTTAATAAATCTTTATATTGTTCCATTTCACCTTGAACACCAACTCAACACTTGAACCTACCAATTAGGTCTCCTTGCTCTTCATGTCTTCAAACCCAGAAAACATAGTCTCAAGCTTTTGAAGAAACTACTCAAATATTTCACATATACATATGATTATATCACATGGGTGAACCATTTATGACCTATAAAAAACCTTAATTTTTATTAGACACTTCAACATAATCTCTAATCAATTAAATCAACTCTCTCAGAATGATCACTTAAACTGGTCATATACACTCAAAATATAGTAAAGCTATTTTGACTCTCCATAAATAATCAAGGGAAAAATATGGAAAAAAATTCCTTATCATAATCCTTAGATACTTTTATAACATATCAATACTCATTTTATTCCTTAAAATTTCTAAAAACACCTTCATCTCACTCCTACAACATGGCCACTCAATCTACCAATGCGTTCATCGAACACAGTCAACTTCTAAGCCTTTGTTTATACTAAATATAGATTGATAAAACCTTTATAATCCATAAATATGGTCCTTATGGAGTATAAAACATTATCTAATATTTATTTCATCTTGAAACATTAATAAACTATCAAGAACAACTCCATTATCCTTCTCAGATCATTTACAGAGCATGGTCAAACACATAATCAATTTTGGAGCTCAATATCTTTGATTGTATAAACATTAAAAACTTATATCCAATATCTTTGTATATGAATTAGAGTTCTATAATTTTTCTCTTTTTACATCACCATGAAATTTTTCCTGGATCAAAAGATATAGCACAAACACTAAGCATTAGTTTTTCCTTTATTAATTCAAATGACAATGATCACTGTGTTAATGTTAAACATCAAACACTTTGACATCATATTTTGCTCCATGAGAAATTTTAAAAAATATGCACCATAAATTTATTTGAGAGTATCCTATTATTTACCTTACAATTATCACCATTTATCTTTGATTTTAGCTTTTGTGACTGTGCCACTCGGCAGTTCTACGTGCTTTCTACAAACCATGTAGCCAGTCACCAATGAACTTCTACCACTTGGTAGCTCCACATGAATTCTAAGCACATTGAATATTTAAATCCAATTAACTTCCACCAATTTTCAATCCCATGTGAAATCTTAAATATTTGACTCAATATGCTATGTTAGATCATAATTTGCATGATCACGTACTTACCATTGATCTCTATCAAACAGGTTTCATGATTATTGTTAGATCTATTGATCAAACTCCATGATTATGAAACATGTAACTAAAAAGTAAAATCTTAAATATTTTACTTTAAACTAAGCTATTGGATCCTTATCTAATTAGATTAAATTCTCATCATTAGATCTATGATCTGATTAAATGGTCATCCTAGATCTTTGATAATACAAATTTGGCCTAGTATGGGAACTTAGTAAACTTTGTTTAAGAAGCTAACATTTCACCTTAATAAATTTTATTGTGCTCAACCTCATGACCTAAAATTTGAACCATATGATCTCTTCACATAGGAGAATATATCCATATATTAATTCTATATTGAAACCTTCACACATGTGAAATATGATGCCATCAAATTGCTTACTTAGTTTTATCTGTAAAGATGACTACTTGATTATAGACACTCAATTAATTGCTATAATGAAATATTTTCACTTCCATAATCACTCATAACATCCCATAGGTTTTATACAACATTTACTTATAATCAATATCATCCATCAAATTCTTCATTAAGTCAAATACTCTCCAAACCATAAATATGATTACTTTGTCATTAATGCACTAGTTCCACAAGCTCTCTTTGGCATCAATGACAACCAAACATCAATGACTATGTGTTGTTCCCAAAACTAGTCACTCATTTTTTTGGATAACCTATTGACCATTTTGGTCCTGTAGGCCAAAAATGGTCTCTTTTTTCTCAAAAAATGTTCTGAGTAGTCAAGTTATTCAATTGCACAAGCTTTTTCAGCCAAGGAAATCGCAGGTTCAAAAGGTGGGCTTTTGCAAAGAAAAATTTCAAAATATTTAAGGCATTTCCTAAAAATTTATAAGGATGGTTCAATACTGAGGTTCAATCAAAATGGATCAATAGTGGGGTTCAATGATATGAATTGAACCATTGAACTATTGAACTCCACTTCAAAATGGTTCAAGGGTTCAAAATAGTTTGAGCATATGGCTCAAGCAGAAGATTCCAGATGAAGGTTCAACTAAAAGGTTTAAATAATTGGTTCAATGATACATTGAACTCATAAGAAGACTGAGTGAATGTGATTCTTTGCAAAACATAAAATATTGAATTGTCAAACTATCAAACCATTGAACCATTGAAATGGTGAACTCTAAAAGATGGTTCAAGGTTCAAAATGGTTCAAGGTTAAAAATAGTTCAAGGTTTAAAATGGTTCAAGCGATCAGTGACATCCCCATAGACATCAAATTTAGGACAACAAAATAACCATTGATTTTCAAATGACATAGACCCAGGAACGAACTCAACAATCCACTTCTAGTGGGTGGAGCAGTCCACTAGGTGGAAATTAGAGAGTGGAAACATTCAATGGTGTGGCCTATTTTTATTCATTTAAGTAAATATGAGTGGATGCTCATGTAAGTATCATAAAGAAGACCAAGAAACCCATGCTTTGGAGGAGACATTTGATATGATTTAAATGCCAAAGTCAACACTGATAACCTACTCCAGCATGGCCCTTTCATAGAACTTTCTCTTTCCAATGCATTCAATGCAGAATGGGCCATTTTGTTAAAAGAAGAACCAAAGTATTTTTTTTGATGCTATATATTTTAATCTCTTAGTTTTGTAGGGAGAGATCTCTTAGTTATTATGAGCAAAACTCTACCCAAATTGAAAGGCATTTTTGAGAATTTTTAGCTCAAATTGTTAATCATATTTTATCAGGTGAATGAGAAAGTAAGTGACCTTTCAACATTTGTGTTGAAATAACTTGTGTTATGTAGGAAATATTTATTATGTCTTTTTCCTAAATATAGTCTTATCCATTTGATCAAATAAGTAGAGCAAGTGAAAATAATCTAGAAGATGTCTTGAAGCCAATTATGGAGACTTTGTGCTACCATAATTATCTTTATCTTGTGTATTTTTCATTTCAGTGCAAAGGATATTGGAAAGGATTTGAACTACTTTTATCCTTTGTGATCATATACTCTATTGGAGTTTTAGGTGGATACTTTGTGCTGCACTTCATTCTACTATGATACTTAGTCCTAATTAGTAGGAGAAGCAATAAAAGACTTTGTGCTTTCATGGGTTTTTTCTGGATCCAGTTGTTACCTGAGAAGTTTTCCTATTGTTTAATGAACATCATTTATAAAAAAATAAAAATGGATTCAGTTATTACGTAGGAATTTTCCTTTACTTTGTGAACATCATTTCTGAAAAAAAGAGAAATAGATGGTATAATCTCACCCCTGAGTCTATTTTCAATTTATATTAGTCTATAATAGTTTATAGGGAACATCCCCTTACTGAGAGGAGAGATTTATCTCATTATGATTTGGTTGATATACCCATTTTGCCTTCAGTTAGTTGATGACAAAATATTCACCCAATAACTTTTTGGTGACTCCGCTAGGGAAGAACGTGCACTTTGAAGCCTCAAGCTTTAAATTGAAGCATTTCCAATTATTTTCCATTATATACTCTAGAATATCCATGGTATATGAGAAGCCAGAGAGCTCAAGGTATTGTTGATCCTATATTTGAGTTTATGTAGAAAAATAATTTTTACCTTTCTCCTCCATGAGCTCACCTTCAACGAACCAGGAGTTTTCCTCCTACCAACATCAGGTCTCCAATACCAGGTGAAGCTTCTCTTTCCTATACTAGTAGAGCTTTGTCTATACATACTCCACAAAGATTTGTTATCCCTCCTTTCAATCATCATATCATGGCAGCCCAAGGCCCTTGGGGTAACACTTTTGGCTCCCTCAATCTAACCCCACCTTTACTACCTCATAGTTCAAGAAAGAATTTTTCCAAGTTCTATGGTGATTTTGAGAGTTCATCCTGATTAACATATTGCATCTTTATACATAGCCTATGGTGTGATAAGTGTTGAATATAAATATGTAGTGGTAAGACTATTTGTAGAAACATTGCAAGGTGTTATCGTAGATTGGTTTTATCATCTTCAAGTTCAAACTGTAACTGACTGGAACACTCTTAGGGTCAAGTTTGAGGCTAGATTCAAACCTATATAAGATGCACATGCCTTGTTGGCCCAGCTTACACAAATGAAGGAGCCTCATGATCATATGTGAGACTTCATTTATAAATTTGATAAGCTGAGGAATAGGATTCCTATAATTCCTCAACCGACACTAAAAAATCTTAAGTGCTTCTTCATCAATTCTCAACTTTTTGAAGTGAGTTTTCTATTGAGGTGGGATGGTCATATAGATCATTTTGTAGCTCATATTTTGGCTATCAAGGTCGAAGATGATCTTATCCTTGAAAGTAATATAAGAAGAGATACTAATAGAAATAATTTTTCTTCATCTACTGAAAATTCTTCCATAAGCACCATTGATCCTATGGTGCAAAAGGTAGCAAATGAATTGCTAGATCTAAAAAGGCAAATGTCTCAAGGTATGTCTGCACCTCCTTCTTATTAGGATATACCAAAGAGAAAATTTTCCAACCATTCGTATCAAGGTAATGCTACTAAAAATCAAGGGCAATCCAATCACCTTCCTCCCACACAAGGGAAGCTTGCCATTGAAGCATCACTGGTCAACTTAGTAGTTGGTTATCATGAAGTTGAATATGATTTATCTTTCCAACCTGAGTTGGACCAAGAAGATGATGCTAATCTCTTCATAGAAGGAGAAGAAGAATTAGTTGGCAACTCTAACATTGGTTTTTTGAATTACCAAGATGAAGCTCGAAGAAAGGGAGAAGTGTTTGATGGATCATACACTATTTTTAATAAATCCCAGAACCAGTCAACTCAACAAGCTGATAAAGGAAAAGTAGGAGAATAACCTTAGACAATAATTTTAATTACTAAATGAGGGACTTCACTGCCTTTCCAATCAAAGGACCCGGTGATCAATAAAAAAGCAAGTACCTCAAACAACCCTATACCTTCTACTTTTATTCTTTAGACCAATACCACACCCAATAAAAACTAGAATGATGGACTTCTATCTTTTATTTCTAGTTGATTTTAGTTATTTGACATAATTGATCATACTAGGAAGACCAAGATCCAAATGTCTGAGTTTGAGTACTTACAAGCCAACCCTAAGTAGTTAGATAGGTTGGCTGAATGTATCAAGAATAAAACCATCCCTATAAGACAAGATTTTTCAAAATTTACTCATGATCCTCCAAAGAAAAAAGCCACCCAAAATAATCTTGTCATTACTCCTCCTATTTCCCCTAGAAAAATATAACCTTTCTAAGTTTCCCTTTTCATAAATGGTCATAAGTTGAGCAACTGTATAATAGAATATGGAGCTTCTAACAATGTTATGCCTGCCAAGGTAGTAGACTCTCTTGGGATCAATTTAACTAAAACTTTTGGGAGATGTTTCTCCATGGAAAATAAGAAAGTGCCACTTTTGGGTCAAATCAAAGATGCCTAATTTGCATTTGTAGCTTTTCTAGATAAGAGGATTAAGATGACAATTTTAGTGGCTGATGTTCCAACTTCCTATGGCATTCTACTTGGACATAATTTTTGTAAGGATGTAGGTGAAGATTTTGAACATGAACCTATCTAAATCAAGGATACCTATCAAAGGCATCATGTAAAAGTCTATTCCTAAGAAGGAATCAAAATATATTGTCACTCAAATATCAAACCCTCAAGCTCAAATTCTATTTGAATCCTCAAGAATGGGTAATTACTTTTTATCTACTGAAGATGTTTCTATTTCATCATATGAAATTTTATTGGATGATAATTCAAAAAAATTAGATAGAAAATCAAAAAAATTGGTAGAGCAAAGTTTAAGTGAAAAAGGATCTTCCCTCCCTAGCGAAGAGAAATCTTTAAGAAGATCAGATTCTAATGATGTCTAGATTTTAGAATTTGATGGCAACTACTCTTCTACCAGTTCTAGAGCCAGAATTGTTTTGATATCTCCACAAGGAGATATTTTTACCTATTCATACAAGTTTCAGTTCAACAATACCAACAACACTGTTGAGTATGAATCTTTGTTTCTCAAATTCAAAGATGCTCATGCTGAAGGTGTTAAGCTTCTTCACACTCAAGGAAATGCTAAATTGGTAGTTTTTTAGGTAAAAAAATCTATATCAAACCAAGAATAAAATATTGTGACATTATCTCACTCTCGTATGGGATTACATTGAAATTTTTGATGTTTTCAATATTTTTGTAGTGTCAAGAGAGTTCAATGTTCATGCAGATTCATTGGTTGTCTTCGTAACCCTCACAATTCCTCACAAAGATTTAAAGGGGAACAAGTATACTATTAAATTGGTCTTTCAAACAAGTATACCTAATAATGCCAACCATTGGCAGGTATTTAATGGTGATAACCAAATCATTTATTTTTTAGAATAGATGGATAGCTTTGAGAAGCTTTATTTTGAAGGTAGTGAATTTCCACCATGGGAATCGGCTCTTGAAATAGATTCAAAAACCGGTGAAGAGTTCCTTCAACTCAAAGGGAATAAAATTCCAAAAGGTTTGGTATCTTCTGAGAAGTTATTTGATAAGCATGATATGTTTTTCAAGTAATGACCAATAGATTCAAGTTCCTCTAAGGATTTTGATCAAATAAATTTGAGTACAGAAGAAAATCTCAAAATGGTAAACATTGGGAATTGTTGCACTTCTAATGAAAAGCTCAAATTCATTACTCTACTTCACCATTACATTAATGTTTTGGCATATTCTTATGATGATCTAAAATCTCTGTCCTAAAAAAATTTGGCATAAAATTCCTCTTAAATTTGGGTAATCACCTCACAAGCAGAAACAAAGGCAATACAACCCCAAAATATCAAGTACTATCCTTTTTGAGATCCAGAAAATGTTAAATGCAAGCATAATTTTTCATATTCATCATTCCACCTGGATTGCAAACATAGTACCTATGAGAAAAAAAAATGGGGAAATTCATATTTGTGTTGATTTTAGAAACCTAAATCAATCCTCTCTAAAGGACAACTACCCCTACCCATCATGGATCAAGTACTATATATAGTGACTGGCTCAGAGATGTTATCAATGTTAGATAGTTTTTTAGGGTATAATCAAGTGGAAGTTAGTTAAGCAGACTAATATAAAACTAATTTCACTACACCTTGGGGTACATTTGCATATTGTAGAATGTCTTTTGGTATGATTAATACTAGCACCACCTTTCAGAGAGTAATGGATCTTACCTTCAGGGATGAAATAGGGAAGTTTATTATGGTATATCTTGATGAATTGACCATTTTTTCCAAACATCATCTTGATCATGTGCATCATTTATAATAAGTGTTGGAATGTTGTTGGCAAAATGACATTTCTCTCAATCCCAAAAAGTCAATTTTTGGGTTTACAGAAGGGAAACTTCTCAGTCACACTTTATCCCAAGAAGGCATAAAATAAACTCAAAATGAGTCAAATCTATCCAAGAGCTTACTCTTCTTGTTAGTAAGACTACAGTTCATTATTTCTTTGAAAAGGTGAATTTTCTATGAATGTTCATTCCTAAATTCACAAAGAAGACTCGCCACATTGTCAACATGATGAAGGGTAAAGCTACTTTCTACTAGACTGAAGAAGTCAAGTTAGCATTTGAAGATATCAAGAAAGATATCAGCCCTGCCCCAATCTTGGTTTGTCTAGATTATACCAAAGACTTTGTAGTATATAGCTATGCTTCTAAACACACACTTTCAGCCATTTTGGTTTAGTAGAACAAAAAAGATGTGGAATTTCCCATATCATTTATGAATTATCCTCTCAAAGCTCATGAATTTGAACATTCAAACATGGAGAAGCATGCTTATGTCATGGTTAAGGTGGTAAAAAAATTCTGATTTTATATCCTAAACTCACACACTGTTGCTCTGGTGCTTGATACAACAATAAAGTCCATTTTAACTCAACAGGAGTTTATAACTAAAAGGGTCTATTAGAATGATAAAATTTAGGAGTTTGATATTGATATCAAACCTACTAAGCTTGTGTGGGGAAGAGGTCTCTGTCAATTAATTTTTGATAACATATTAAAGGAAATAAGACATAAAGAAGCAGAAGATGAAGACATGCCTACAGTTCTCTTTGTCACTACTACGGATGAGTGGTATTCCAATATCTCTCATTTCCTTACCTATGGTGAGTGTCCTACTCACCTTTATTATAAATAAAAGAGAACTGTTAAGTTGAAAGCTGCTAACTATGTCTTGTGGGATAAAGGTCTGTATAAGAAGATCCTTGATGGAGTATTTCTTTATTTTGTGGATAAAGCATAACAGAGCAAACTTTTGGAGTATTTTCATAATTTGGCTTATGGAGGACTTTTTTCGCACCTTTAACTACTCATAATATTATATGAGCCAAGTACTATTAGTTTACTCTATTTCAAGATGCATACACTTGGGTATGTAGGTGTGAGTTGTGTCAGCAGTTCATTGGGAAACCCAAGTTAGCCGCATTACCTCTCAAGTCGGTGGTGATTGAAGAGCCTTTCAACAATGGGGTATTGATTTTATTAGAATTGTGGACCTATCTGCAAGTGTTGAACATGAATATGTTCTCACTATGATAGACTATTTTACCAAGTGGGTAGAAGCCATTCCAATCAAGCATGCTACTTTGAAAGTGGTATGTAATTTTCTCAAGGAAATTATTATTTCCTGATTTGGAGTCACAACCAAGATTGTAACAAAAAATTCTACTTATTTCTCTTCCCATGAGGTTACTAAGTTTTTCTACTATTAAGGGATAACTCTCTCCCACTCTGACTATTATTCACAAGGAAATGGTCAAGCAAAATCAAGCAATAAGGATCTAGTTACCATTATCAAGAAGCTAGAAGATGACAATCAGAGAACCTGGCATAAAACATTATTCAATGCTTTGTGGGTAGACAATATTACACCCAAGAGGGAAATAGGTATGCCACCATTTTAACTTCTATATGGTTTGAATGTGGAGATACCAATCACCCTGGAACTACCAGCACTAAAGTTGGCAAAGATAGTCAAAGATCAAACTTTTGAAAATTCTATTGACAAAAGAATCATGTGCTTGAATGAACTAAAAGAGAAATAAACTATGTTGGTGGAATATATTACTACACATCAAAATTTGGTAAATAAACTCTTCGATAAGGGAGAAAGGATTTGTTATTTTCAGATTGGGGATCAATTCTTGTTGTGGGATAAGAGGAGAAAACCAAAAGGAATGCATGGAAAGTTTGATTCCTTGTGGAGAGATCCATTCACCATTCATTGATTTTGTGGTGAAAATATTTTCTTACTAAAATATCAAGATGAAATGCCATTTTCACTACCTCACAGTGGGTAGCGTCTAAAGCACTTCAATCCTTAAAGTATTAGATAAGTTTATTTGTACATTTATATAGTCTTTGTTTGTTTGTGTTGTTCATTTGGTTTTTGGCATATTTCTCTTTTTGGGTGTCTTGACTCCATGGCCCAGTTTCATGGATGAAGGAACTTAGAGTCTAGATTATACTCCCTTTGATTGTTTCAAAATACAATCGATAGAAGTTCCCCAATTGGAGTTAGCTATTGTTTCGAAAACTAGTCACTCATTTTTGTGGACAATATGTTGACCATTTTGGTCTTGTAGGCCAAAAATGGTCTCTTTCTTTCTCAAAAAATGTTTTGAGTAGTCAAGTTATTCAATTTCACAAGCCTTTTTATCCAAGGAAATTGTAGGTTCAAAAGGTGGGCTTTCATAAAGAAAAATTTCAAAACACTTGAGGCATTTCCTAAAAATTGATAAGGATGGTTCAACACTAAGGTTCAATCAAAATGGTTCAACATCAGGGTTCAATGATATGAGTTAAACCATTAAACCATTGAACCATTAAAATATTTAACTCTACTTCAAAATGGTTCAAAGGTTCAAAATGGTTCAAAGGTTTAAAATGGTTCAAAGGTTCAAAATAGTTTAAAGGTTTAAAATGGTTCAAGCGGATGGTTTAAGTAGAAGATTCTAGAAGAAGGTTCAACCAAAAGGTTAAAATAGTTGGTTTAATGATACATTGAACTCATAAGAAGACTGAGTGAACATGACTCTTTATAAAACATAAAATATTGAAATATCGAATTGTTGATTCATTGAAACAATGAACTCTAAAAGATGGTTCAAGGTTCAAAATAGTTTAAGGTTCAAAATGGTTCAAGTGATTGATGACATCCCTATGGATGTCAAATTTAGGAAAATGGAATAATCACTTATTTTTAAATGATGCAAACCCAAGATCAAACTCAACAATCCATTGAAGAAGGAGTCAAAGGAGCCAATAGAAGGTGAGAAGATAGCCCTGAGAGCTCAGATAACTAGGAAGAGATAAAATGTAGCAAGGAAAGAGGGAACGATATAAAGAATCCAAAAGTGTATGTAGAGAAGTTATTCTAGTGGGTGTAATAGTCCACTAGGTGGATATCAGAGAGTGCAAGCATTCAATGGTGTATCCTATTTTTCTTTGTTTGAGTAAAGATGAGTGGACAGTCATGTAAGTATCATAAAGAAGACTAGGAAACCCATGCTTTTGGAGAGACATTTGATATGATTTAAATGACAAAGTTAGACTTGATAACCTACTCCATCATGGCCCCTTCACAAAAGTTTTTCTTTCCATTGCATTTAATGCAACATGGGCCATTTTGTGAAAAGAAGTGCCAAAGTATTTCTTTGGATGCTATATATTGTAATCTCTTAATTTTTTAGGGAGAGATCTCTCAGTTATTAGAAGCAAAACTCTATCCAAATTGAAAGGCATTTTTGAAAATTTGAGCTCAAATTGTAAATCATATTTTATTAGGTGAATGAGAAAGCAAGTGACCTTTCAAACTTTGTGTTGAAATAATTCATGTTGTGTAGGAAATTTTTCTTATGTATTTTTCCTAAATATAGTCTTATCCATTTGATCAAATATGCAAAGCAAGTGAAAATAATCTAGAAGATGTGTTGAAGCCAATTGTGGAGACTTTGTGCTACCATAATTGTCTTTAGCTTGTGTGTTTTGAATTTTAGCACAAAGGATATTGGAAAGGCTTTGAACTATTTTTATCCTTTTTGATCATATACTCTATTATAGTTTTAGGGGGAGACTTTGGGATGCACTTCATTCTACTATGATACTTAGTCCTAATCAGTAGGAGAAGCAATAAAAGACTTTGTGCTTTCATGGGTTTCTTCTAGATACAGTTGTTACCTAGAAAGTTTTTCTGTTGTTTGATGAATGTCATTTTTGAAAAAAGAGAAATATATTCAGTTATTATGCAAGAATTTTCCTTTACTTTGTGAACATCATTTTTGAAAAAAATGAAATGGATGGTATGATCTCACCGTTGAGTCTATTTTTAGTTTATAATAGTTTATAGGTAACTTCCCCTTGCTGAGAGGAGAGATTTATCTCATTACATTGTAGTTGATATACCCATTTTGCTTTCAGTTAGTTGATGACAAAATATTCACCCAACACTATGCTCAAAAAAATCCCATTTTGTCATTAATGTAAAAACAGCCTAAAAATAACTTCATTTGAATAATTAATTCATTTGAAATCTTTCATTCTAATCTTTCTCCCCCTTTGACATTAATGATAAAGGGTCTCTTCCTCAACATGACAACAAACAATCCTTAACATCATAAATTCATTGAAATACTATTTAAGATGGTCAGGATACTTACATACTTTTAAGCATATGAATCAAATGCTCACCCTTTGATATGTACCAATATGAACTTGAACTTCTTTGATCTTTAGACCTAACAAAATGCTCATAGAGCTTAGAAAATATCCCTGTAATATTAATATCCATCTCATGTCATCTATTATTTGACATACACCAATTTGAACTTGGGATTTTATGATCTTTGGACCTGTCTACCTATAACACTCACAATCTCTCTTTGATCATGTATGAATCTTTAATATCTTGTCAAAATACATGAATTAGTTTGATTAAGTCATCATATCAAACTTATTAAATTCACAACTGTAATAGACATCTTCACACTTCTATCATGAATGAAGCATCTTCACATATGCCCCCCTCACATCATACACATATTCTTCAAGCTTCTCAAACTATCTGAGTTATCTCCCCCTAACTCCATAACATACACAAATTGTCATCTACAGAACTCTAAGACCTTCTTCATGATATCAAAGATATGACAACACATTATCCTCATACTCTAATCTTCACTCTTCAATATTTAATCAATCAATTTAAGCAATTGATACCTTTAAGACCAAAAACCCTAAACACACCTTGAGCACATTTGAACAAGATCAACATACCTTTCTATACAATAAAATATGTTGATAACACATCATCCTTGATCAGACACATATAAAATTCCATTTCCTTTTTGTAGACCTTGTACACATAGCTTCATTCTTCACCATATTGACCAACTAGACCATCCATCAAATATTGACCAAAACTTTAACTTTAGGATCACTGTCCTTGAATATATCTTCTAAATCACTCCATCATAACACTTTAGAGTAGATTCATAAAACTCATTACTCCCCCTTAGCCAAGCACATTTTAAAAAGATCTTTCTTGTCTTGCAACATCAACCAAAGCTCAAGTACCATCCACCATGCTTCCTCTTTCTATAAAGTGTCTCCTTGAGGTTTAGAAAGAGACACCCCTTTGACATAGTGAGACTAAAATTCTAAAAACTCAAGAGACTCCCATATCTCCATACTCTCATTTGAATTTTAGTCCTACCTCATCACCAAATTCACTTTGAATGGATCTTTAACTTCATTCTTTGCTTCAGAATTGTTAACAAATTCAAAAAATAGAAACTCTTGACTTTCCTTCATGTCTATCATAGCAAAAAAACCATCTTTGGTCTTAGTCTGATCTCTCTTAATAGGATTAGGTTTGCACAACCATTTGTGACCTCTTCATTACACACTAGGAGCTCCATACACCATAGTTTACTTTGAGAACTTATTCAACCTATTCTTGTAATACCTAGTAATGTGGCCAACTCTATGACATTTGAAATAAACAAGATCATTCATACCTTTTACTTGATGATGATTGTGATTTTTATTTTAATGATTTCTTCTCCTCTTACATTCTCTTTTAATGTAGCCAAATTTATTGCATGCATGACAATGAATCTCATATGAGTATTTTATTACATTGATCTATCTAGATTATCTTATTTATTCCATTCCAGGAGCTTGATTGAACTTATCTTGACTTGATGGTCTTTTCTTGCAGAACCTAGTAATGTGACCAACTCTTTGACAACTATTAAAAATAATGTCTTTCATACCTTTTGTTTGATTATGGAATTGATCTCCCTTTGATTGATTGATTTTTATTACATATTACTTTGCCCTTTGACCAACAAGATGAAAAACAAAATAATGTCCCATAAAGGATTTGGCATACCTTGAAGCATTTGGTTGTCTGATTGGCTTCTTCATTTTGATTTTGACTTGATTTGACTTATTTTATTTCATGCTTCCATCATATTTTCCTTGTTCTGATCTCTTTTGTTCTTATTCAATCTTCCATATCTTTATTATGACATTTTAATGCTCATACTTTAGGGAAGAAATATTAGCCATCAATTGAACATATTCATCTTATTTATCCTTCATTCTTGAGCTTGCAACCTCTAACTAAATTATGAGACCTTGGATAGTCTTCTTATCCCTCTTAACTTCTTTAGTCATGTCATCCTTCAGTATACATAATTTCTCTTAAATAATTTTTATAGAATCAATATTTGACTTCAAAACATCATGCTCACCTTACTTTTAACTCAACTTGGCATTTTCCTCTTCTAACTGAGTCTTGAGATGTATGCATTCTTCCTCTTTTAAACTCAGATTTATCTTCGTAACCCTTAATTGATCCTTAAGAATGTTGATCTTATCTTTATCATATTTTTATCTTGAGCTTGAATTCAAGGATTCTATCTCCTTATTAAGCTTGATGCACTCATCCTTATTAGCCTTATATCTTGAGGCCATGATATTATTTTGATCATAATCACTCAACTTACCTTTGTAATTCTCAAAAAGTGCCTTGAACTGATTGTAATTTTTTTCACTTGATTTTATACATACATAACTAACCTCTACTTTATCCTTCAACTCTTGATTCTCTTTATTTAATTACTTAGCCATGTTGTACATTAGATCACCTTCAAGTGGTTAAACATGCATAAAAGGTCCTGCTCTGATACCAATTGTTAGAGGTACAATCATTGAGAGAGCGGTGAATTAGTGATTATAGATAATCTAATTCAATTATCAACTCTTAAAAATTCAACATACATCAATATTTATCAAGCAACATAAACATGAAATCACATACTTCTAAAGCATACATAAGAACATACATCACATGAACACATCATATATGTTGAAAACCCTCTTGGGGATAAAACCCACTAAACCATATAATATGTAATACACTCCTATAAAATAATATCCAATATTTATATCAATACCTAGTGATCAAGGAACACCCATCATGTATTTTAGTGCTGGCCCTGTCTAGTTGAGCACCCACTACAACTAGACCTTTAGAAAGCTTTACCTTACAAAGAGGAACCAATCCCATAGGAAACAAAGAAACCAATTAGCTAATTGAATAGATAACCTTGAACACCTATTACTTCTCTTCAATTTATGATGATTACCTTTATCTATAGTCTTCACCTCTAATCTCTCTTAAGCTACCTCCATGGCTAACTTGCTTAAACTGCCTCTTCTAGGCTCATTAGGTCTAGTGACCTATGTTTCCTCCTACATCAAATTGATTAGATAAAAATGTTTGATATTTCTCACACTATGATGGTACTAATTGAGTTGTACCTTCTCTTTCAAATTTTCTTTTCTTCGCTTAAATCCACACTATTTAACTAGCATAATTAGTCCAATTATGCCTTGTATTTATACCCCACTCTTCCTTTAGCCCATCTTGGTCAGACAAGATGATTTACATATTTATTATAACTTTTAAATAGTTCCTAATACATGTTACATGTAATAACCACATTCTTCATAGGTTGGTTATTACCTCATTAGCCCCAAACCACCATTAGGTCTTGGTGAGACTTAAAACAATTAGGTCTTCATACTCACACATTACATGTGAGACTACTTGGACTAGATTAATCCTTTACCAATGATTAAAAAAAATAAAAAAAATCTATAATATACAATTTATCACTCTTCATATGGTTTCATTTCACCCGGAACACCGACTTAACACTTGAACCTACCAATTAGATCTCCTTGCTCTTCAGGTCATCAAACCCAAAAAATATAGTCTTAAGATTCTGAAGCAACTAATAAAATATTTCACATATGCATATGATTATATCACATGGGTAAACCCTTTATGACCTTGTCAACACCTCCATGTGCTCTAGACACTTCAACACAATCTCTAATCACTTAAATCAACCCTCTTAGAATGACCACTCAAACTGGTCATATATAGTCGAAATATAGTCAAGCTATTTTGACTCTTTATAATTGATCAAGGGAAAAGTATGAAAAAAAATTCCTTATAATAAACCTAAAAAACTATTATAACATATTCATACTCATTTTATTCCTTAACTCTTCTTAAAACACCTTCAACTCACTCTTGCAACATGGTCACTCAATCTGCATGTCAATTCATCAAACATAGTCAACTTCTAAGACTTCATTCATATTAAATATGGATTTATCAAACCTTTATAATCCATAAAAATGGTCCTCATATATTATATAATATTATACATTAGTTAATTCATCTATAAACATCAAGACACTATCAAGAACAACTCAATTATCCTTCCTTAGATCACTTGTAGAGCATGATCAAACACATAGTCAACTTTGGAGATCAATATGTTTGATTATACATATATTAAAAACTTATAGCCAATGTATATAAATTTTCTTAAATTTAATCAAAAACATTTATTTTTATATCACCATGAAATTCATCCTGAATCAAAAGATATAGCACAAACACTAAGCACTGGTCTTTCCTTTGTTAATTTAAATGCCAATAGTCACTGTGTCAATGTTAAACATCAAACACTTTGACATCATCTTGTGCTCCTTGGAAACTTTGAAAATATATGAACCATAAATATCCTTTGGAGTATCTTATTATTTACCTATAAATTATCACCATTGATCTTTGATATGAGCTTCTACGATTGTGCCACTTGGCAGCTCTGCGTGCCTTCTGCACACCCTGTAACTAGTCACCAATGAACTTCTACCACTTGGAAACTCCATGTGACTTCTGATCACATTAAATATTTTAATACCTACATGAAATATTAAAAATTTGATTTAATAGTATCTGTTATGTCATAATTTTCATGATCACATGCTCACTGTTGATCTCTATCTAACAGGTTTCATGTTCACTATTAGATTTTCTACTCAAATTCCATGATTGTGACACATGTCACAAGAAAGTGAAATATTTAATATTTAAATTTGAACCATGTCATTAGATCCTTATTTATTTATATTAAATTCTCACCATTATATCTATGATCTGATTAAATTTTCATTGTAGATCTTTGATAATGCAAATTTGGCCAAGTATGGGAACTTAGTACACTCTATCTGAGAATACAAATTTATACCTTAATAAATTTTTATACTTTCAACCTCATGACCTAAAATTTTAACCATATGATCTCCTCACATAAGGTAATCTATCCATATATAAATTTGCTCTTGAAACCTTTAGATGTGTGAAATATTATGACATCAAACTACTTACTTAGTTTTATCTATCAAGATGACTACTTGAACCTAGACACTCAATTAACTACTCTAATGAATTCCTTTCACTTTCATAAGCAATATAAGAATGCATAACATCCCATAGGGTCTTTTTAGTATTTCCATATCATCTATTAATTGAATCATTAAGTCAAACACTCTTTAAAACATTAATCTGATCACTTTGTCATTAATACACTAGTACCACAAGCTCTCTTTAACATCAATGACAAGCAAACATCAATGACTATGCTCAAAAATATCCCCCTTTGTCATTGATGGAAAAACACCCTTAGAATGACATCATTTGAACAATGACTTCATTTGAACTCTTTTACTATGATCTTTATCCCCATTTGACATTAATGACAAAGGGTCTCTTCCTCAACATGCCAAAAAAAAATACTTAACATCATGTATCATTCAAATAATATTAAAGATGATTGGGATACTTACATAATTTTAATCATATGAATCAATTGCTCCCCTTTTGATATGCAAAATTTTAAACTTGAACTTCTCTGATCTTTGGCCCTGACAGACTGCTCACAGAGATTATAAAATCTCCCCCTAACATCAATCTCCATCTCATGTCATCTATTCTTTGACATACACCAAATTGAACTTGGGATTTTCTGATCCTTGGAACTATCTACCTACAAAAATCACAAGCTCTCTTTGATCATGCATGAAGATTCAATATCTTGTCAAATGCATCACTTGGTTTGATCCAATCATCATATAAAACTTATTGAATTCACAACTATAGAAAATATATTCACATTTCTACTGTATCATTCAAATAATATTAAAGATGCTTGGGATACTTACATAATTTTAATCATATGAATCAATTGCTCCCCTTTTGATATGCAAAATTTTGAACTTGAACTTCTCTTATCTTTGGCCCTGATAGACTGCTCACAGAGATTATAAAATCTCCCCCTAACATCAATATCCATCTCATGCCATCTATTATTTGACATACACCAAATTGAACTTGGGATTTTCTGATCCTTGGAACTATCTACCTACAAAAATCACAAGCTCTCTTTGATCATGCATGAAGATTCAATATCTTGTCAAATGCATGACTTGGTTTGATCCAGTCATCATATAAAACTTATTGAATTCACAACTATAGCAAATATATTCACATTTCTACCATGGCTGAAGCATATTCACATATACTCCCCCTCACATCATGCACATATTCTTCAAGCCTCTCAAACTATCTGAGTTACCTTTTCCTAACTCCATGGCATACACATCTTGTCATCTATAAAACTCTAAGACCTTCTTCATGATATCAAAGATATGGAAACACATTTTCCTCATACTCTTATCTTCAGTACTCAATACTTTATTAACTAATTTAAGTAATTAAAAAGATCTTACCTTTAGGACCAAAAAACCTGAACACACCCTGAGCACATTTGAACAAGATCAACATACCTTTCTATGCAATAGAATATCTTGATAACACATCATCCTTGATCAGACACCTATAAATTTCCATTTCTTACTTGTAGACCTTTCATACACAACCTCATTCTTCACCATGACCAACTAGATCATCCATCAAATATTTACCAAAACTTTAACTTTAGGATCACTATTCCTAAATATATATTTTGAATCATTCCATCACAAAAATTTGGAGTAGATTCATAAAATTCATTACTCCCCTTAGCCAAGCACATTTTGAAAATATGTTTCTTGTCTGTAACATCAACCAAAGCTCAAAATGCTTCTTCTTTCTCTAAAGTGTCTCCTTAAAGCCTAGAGAGAGAAAACCCTTTGACATAGTGAGATTAAAAGTCCCAAAACTCAGGAGACTCCCATTTTTCCATACTCTCATTTGAGTTGTAGTCTTGCCCCATCACCAAATTGAATTTGAATGGATCTTTGACTACATTCTTTTCTTTAGACTTGTCAACAAATGAAGATAATAGAGACTCTTGAATTTCCTTCATGTCTATAATGGGAAACAAACCATCTTTGGTCTTTATCTTATCTCTCCTAACAGGATTAGGTTTCCACAACCATTTGTGACCTCTTGTGTGCATAATAGGAGCTCCATACACCTTATTTTGATTATTTAACTTATTCAACTTGTTATTTCAATACCTAGCAATGTGACCAACTCTATGACATCTGAAAAAAAATATCATTCATAACTTTTGCTTGATGATGATTATGATTTTTCTTTGACTGATTTCTTATCCTTTTGCATTCTCTATCAATGTGGTGAACTAATTGCATGTATGATAATGACTCTATGATGAATATCTTATTGAATTGATCTATTTATCTTGTATTCATTCTTGCATTCGTGGAGATTGATTTAACTTATCTTGACTTGATGGTCTTTGCTTGAAAAACCTAACAATGGACCAACTCTTTGATAACTATTACAAACAATGTCTTCCATACCTTTTATTTAAATATGGTAGTGATCTCCTTTTGATGATTTCGTTTTATTACATATTCCTTTTCCCTATGACCAACAAGATGACAAAAAAAACAATGGCCCATAAAGAATTTGGCATACCTTGAAGCATTTGGTTGCTTGATTGGCTTCTTCATTTTGCCTTTGACCTGATTTGATTTTTTGTCTTTCATGCTTTCATCCTCTTTGCCTTTTTATGATATCTTTTATTCTTATTTAATCTTTCCTATCTTGATTATGACCTTTTCATACTCATCCTCCAGTGAAACAATATTATCCTTCAATTGAACACATTCATCTTATTTAGCCTTCATGCTTGAACTTGCAGCCTCTAGTTGAATTATAAGACCTTGGATAGTCTCCTTATCCCTCTTAGCTTCTTTAGTCATGTCATATTTAAATCTACATGACTTATCTTCAATATTTTTTACATAATCAAGATTGTAATTCAACTCATCATGTTCACCTTGCTTTGCACTCAACTTGGCATTGATCTCTTCTAACTGAGTCTTGAGATGTTTGCATTCTTCCTCTTTTAAACTTAGATTTATATTTATATTACTTAATTTATCCTCAATAATGATGACATTATCTTTATCACATTTGATCTTGAGCTTGCCTTCAAGGATTCTAGTTCCTTATTAATCTTGTTGTACTCATCCTTAGTATCATTATATCTTGAGGCCATGATCTTATTCTGATCATAATCACTCGACTTACCTCTGTATTTCTCAAAAAGTGCCTTGAGATGATTTCACTTTTATTCACTTGATTTTAGACATGCATAAGTAACCTCTACTTGAGATTTCAACTCTTGATTCTCTTTCTTCAATTGCTTAGCCATATTGTAACTTGGATCACCTTCAAGTGGTTAAACTTGCATAGAAGGTCTTGATATGATATCAATTATTAGAGGTACAATCATTAAGAGGGGAGGGGGGTGAATCAATGATGCCAAATAATATAATTAAATTACCAAATCTTGAACATTTAGCTTACATCAATCTTGATCAAGTAACTTAAACATTAAAGCATGCACATCTAAAGCATACATACGAGCATACATCACATGAACACATCATATATGTGGGAAACCCTCTTTGGGGATAAAACCCACTAAAACCTACAAGATGGATTATAGTCCTATAACAAAATATCCAAAATTTAGACCAATACCAACTAATCAAGGAACACCCATCCCTTATTTTAGTGAGACACCAATCCCACAAGGAAATACTACCTCTATCTAGTTGAGCACCCATTATAACTAGACCTTTAGTAAGATTTATTTTTAAAGTATAAAATAACCCCTTAAGAAACTAATAACCCATTAAAATACCTAAATATATCACTTTTAACACCTATTTCTAGTCTTCAACTGATGATGATCACCTTAGTCTACACTCTTCACCTACAATCTCTCTCAAGCTACCTTTAGGGCTTACTTACTCAAACTACCTCTTGTAGGCTCATTAGGTCCAATAACCTATGTGTCTTACATCAATTTGATTATATAAACATATCTAATATTTCTCACACTTTGATGGTCCTAACTGACTTGTACCTTCTCCTTCAAATGTTCTCTTCTTCTTTTGAATCCACGTTATTTAACTAGCACAATTAGTCCAATTATGCCTTGTATTTATACCATTCTCTTCCTATAACTCATATTGGTTATCCAATATGCCTTAAATATTTGTTATAAATTTTAAATATGTCCTCATAAATGTTACATGTAAGAAACACACTCTTCATAATTTATTTATTACCTCATTAGCCCCAAACCACCATTAGATCTTGGTGAGACCTAAAACAATTAGGCCTTTATACTCACACATTACATGTGAGACTACTTAAACCACCTTCATCCTTTACCAATAATTCAAAAACATCAAAAATATGTCTAATATCCCATTTATCACTATTAATATGGGTCTATGTCACCTGGAATACCAACTCAACACTTGAACCTACTAATTAGGTCTCCGTGCTCTTTAGGTATTCAAACCCATAAAACATAGTCTCAAGCTTTTGAAGCAACTAATCAAATATTTCACATATCCATATTATTATATCACATGGTTCGACCCTTTAGGACCTTTTCAACACCACCATATTCCTTAGACACTTTAACACAATCTCTAAGCACTTAAATCAACTCTCTCAGAATGACCACTCAGATTGGTCATATATAGTCAAAATATAGTCAAGCTATATTTACTCTCCATAACTAATCAAGGGAAAAATATGATAACAAATTCCTTATAATAATAATTCAATACATTTATAACATATCCATACTCATTTTTTTCTTTAACTCTGCTCAAAACAGCTTTAACTCACTCCTGCAACATGGTCACTCAATCTACCGGTGCATTCATCAAACACAATCAAATTATAAGCCTTTTGTTCATACTGAATATGGATTGATAAAACCTTTATAATACATATATATTATCCTCATGGAGTCTATAAAATTCCCCAATATTTATTTCATCTTGAAACATCAAGACATTATCAAGAACATTCAATTATCCTTCTCAAATCACTTACAGAGCATGGTCAAACACAGTCAAATTTAGAGCTAAATATATTTAACTTTAAAAAATTCAAAACTTATAACTAATTTATTTTGATGAGCCTTTAAGTCCTATCCAAATTTTCTTTTTACATCACCATGAAATTAATGTTGTATCAAAATATATAACATAAACACTAAGCACTAATTTTTATTTTATTAATTCAAATGCCAACGGTCACTGTGTTAATGCTAAACATCAAATAGTTTGACATCATATCATGCTCTATGGACACTTTGAAAAAACATGCACCATCTATCTCCTTAAGATTATTATATTCTTTATATTTCTATTCTCACTATTGATCTTTGATATGATCTTCCATGATTGTGCCTCTTGGTATCTTTGCATGTCTTTTACACATCCTACAGCCAATCACCAATGAACTTCTACCACTTGGCATCTCCACATGCCTTCTGAGAACATTGAATATTTTAATCCAATTAAAATTTCCCACTTTTTATCCCCACATGAAATCTTGAATATTTAACTCAATATGATTCATTAGATCATAATTTGCATGATCATGTGCTCACCATTGATCTCTATCTGATAGGTTTCATGCTCACCATTAGATCTCCTAGTTAAACTATGTGATTGTGACACATGTCACTATAACATGCAATATTGACTATTTGACTTTGAATCACACTATTGGATCCTTATTTTTGTCAAATTAAATTCTCACTATTATATTTATGATCCAATTAAATGCTCACTATAGATATTCGATAATGCAAATTTGGCCAAGTATGGGAACTTAGTAAACTCTATCTAAGAATCCAACTTTTCACCTTAATAAATTTTTCTATGCTCAACCTCATGACTTGAAATTTGAACCATATGAGCTCCTCAAATAGGTAAATCTATCCATATATCAAGATGATCTTGAAACCTTCAAACATGTGAAATATTATGTCATCAAACTGATTACTTAGCTTTATCTATTAAGATGACTACTTAAACCTAGACACTCAATTGATTGCTCTGATGAAATCCTTTCACTTGCATAAGCATTCTAAGAACTCATAACATCCCATAGGGTCTCTATAACATGTATATGTTATCAATATCATCCATCAATTTCCTCATTAAGTCAAACACTCTCCAAACCATCAATATGATCACTTTGTCATTATTTCACTAATACACAAGCCCTCTTTTACATCAATGACAACCAAACATCAATGACTATGCTAAACATCCTATGAATGTGGATTTGAGTCTAAAAGATGTGATACATTTCATGAAATAAAAATAAAACATGTATGAATCAGTGATTACTTTAGAAATATCAAAATAAAAGATAAAAATTGAGTATAGAGATGAGAGAGAGGGGGATGAAAGGAATGAATACACCTCACTAGGTATGTAAACCAATGCAAAAATATGATGACATCCTATGTGTGTATATGGTAATATAATAGTGAATATCTTAGACTAGGTTGACGGCTTTCCCAATCCCCATGTGTGGATGGAGGAAGAACTCAAGTTGGTATTGACTCCATCATTATCCACGCCTATTCGGTGGATCATACTCTATGAGTAAATTAGATTGGATTGATGAGTTTTTAACCCTCTAATGTAGGTGTCTCAAAAAATCAAGTAGGTTATGCATCTATCATTGCCTACTCATATGTAGTATATTTATTTGAAGCTAAAAATGTGCGATGTAATTAAAATTATGTAAGATGGATCTGAGCCACACAAGAACTCTGAAATGTAAAATTATCTCAGGCCACTCGGGAATGCCAGCCACTATAGATAGAACAAGGCATCAATCTAGTATGGTCCTAGTGCAAAATAGGAGTAATATAGGTTTATATTGTGTCTAGAGTATACAACATGGATTTGTGATTCCATCTAAGAGAACTAGTGACAAATTGAACATATGGGAATAATGTGTCATGCACATGCCCCCTATTCTGATATCTATGTATATGGATTCTAGATTGAGTCATAGTAGTTTCTATCTATGTATATCTAAAACTAAAATAAGAATGACCATGCCATACATGATGCCCCCAATATGAGTAAATATATGTAATATTATGTAAAAATTGAGTATATATTGAATATATCTAGTAATCTATGATTAAAACTATGAAAATTCAAATTATAACTATTGTGCCTTTCTTACAATTCTAGAATTTTCTATTTCTATGGATACTAGATAGTAGCATGGTCCCATTTACTAATATCACACTATGATATAGACCACTATATTACATTATTGACCAAATGTGTTATTTCAAAGGAAAACTAAGACTTCTAGGTGTGACTGTGTTTCACTATATTTTCTTGAATATGAGATCTATACTCTATGTTTGTAGGTTGAAAGTTGTGTTCTAAGTGCACTGGGATGGCCTGATCTCTTTGACAAACCCTAAGAATTCCTCCTATTTTTAGGAGAGTTGTTGAAACTTTACAATAATTATCCTCAAAATAAAATATATGCATCATGTGTGTTAGATTAAAAATATATGGCATCTACTTGATAAACTAATATAATGTATACATGACATCATAATATAAGAGATTTTGAGCATAAGTTGGAAATGTACGATGTATGTTAGATATAGAATTCAAAAGGCTATCAAGATATATATAACAATGTAATCATGCATATGAATAAAAAATCTGATTATAATCTAAGTAAACTACCTAGGGAGATAGGGCATGATGTCCATCAAGGCACCCAAGAGGAAGGTGACATGCAAGAGGTCCCTCATGATAACATAAAATTGATGTGAAAGAAACAATCAAGAGACAAGTGTTATGGCCATGAAACATACATAAAAACACATGAGGCACATAAATTAGGCCAAGGAGCCATAATACAAGGGACATGGGCACATGTCACTAAGTTTGAGAAAGAACACACATATAAGAACATGTTCAAATGTCCACATATGTAAAAGAGAAAGAAATATTGGCTTAGAGACACATGGAAGGACATGCTCAAATGTTTGCATACATAATCAATAATCACACATAAGGACATATGCACATGTCCAAAGCATACACACAATGAAAGTATTTTGCATAGATACATATAATAATGACATATTCAAATGCCCTTGAGTAGATTTAGAATCAAAGAGACACAATCAAATATAAAATAGTAAATAAAGAAATGAAATTGTTCATAAGCATGTCGTACAAATCTATAGAAGATAAAAGATATACATAAGTTGAGTTTATAGTATTAGTAGTCAGAAAAAATTATTGTAGTGTAGGATGATCAATATCAAGATATAATAAATGCTAAATCTATGATATAGAGGAGAGAAAGATATAACCTAGTAAATTATAAGTTGTGCATATGATGCCTCCAATGGGATAATATGTAAATGTTGAATCTTTGTATATGTGTTTGTTCCCCCAATGGGTAGATAGTAACAAATCTAGATTTATGTAGAAGACCCGAGTCATGCAATAATCTATGAACACTCAAATAGAACAAGTGAAGCATGTATGTATGATTAAACTAACTATACTAGCATAGATAGCATATGTAGTACATATAAAATAGAAGGAATGTAAACATGAAAATTCATATAATTTCAAATTTGTATTTTTTGAGCCAATATGTGATGTTTTTTTATTTTTAAACATGTTATATTATTTTTGTGTTTTCTATGTATAATCTATGTACAAGAAACATGAAAATTAAACTATATACAAGGATCAAGATAATAGAAACTATGCACAAGTAAACTATGAGAACATACTAACCAATGAGCCACATGAGAGACTCACTATCAAGATGACCTATATCAAGTAAAGGAAGAATGACCAAATGTGGTGTGTGAGGAAGTATATGAGATCTGGGAACTAGATGCATTTGATAATCTATAGCTAAAGGTGTATATGAAGTGTGGACATAAATCTATGGAGCTAACTAAATTGGCATGTGAACTATGGGAATTTTTGAGACCCATATGGTAAAAGAAGCTATAATTAGCATGGATTATATATGTTGAGTATTATTTTGACTCAATAACACTAAGCTAGTGTGGATGGGGTAGAGAGAAGCTCTCTATAATACATAACATGTCTCTAATGCAGGTGTATCTCTAATAAAGGTTTTTGTGGGAGAGTGTGTATATGTGGTAATTTTTTAGAAGTTGACCTCACCTACACTAGTGGCTCAATTGATATCTAAGGTGTGGTAATGGATGGAATTGTTACTGGTGACTATTGTGTAGCTAACTATGGAGTAGGTAAAGGATACTCATATCAAAGGACCCCAAATGTAACAACCTAATCAACCTGTATATAATCAATACATCTTTGTCTGATAGAGGGAATGTCTTGAAGTTATGGTAGCCAAGGTACCCAATAACATATCAAATGTTCTATCACTATGTACCATTATGAATCTAGTGACCACATGTGTGGGATTAACCTATAATGGTAGTAGGAGCTTTGGACATGGCCATTAAATCCACAAATAACTATATTTTTTGTAGAAATATCTTGATCTAAATATCCCAAGTGATGTAGAAGTGTAATAGTACACATATTCATTCTTGAACCATTGTCAACCATAACACTATGATTAAAATGATGATCAATGTAAGCTCACATAAAGAGTGCATATAAATCTAAGTCATAGTCAATGATCTCCTATTATGAGAAAGTGATAAGAGGCATAATTGGCATTGTAGTATGATACACACCAATGACATTATGTAGAGGGCATGTGTCCATTATATGGTTATGATAGGATGATGGTGATGGATGTGCCTGATAAATATAATAAACACTAAAGTGTATATTATCCCATTAGTTTTATGATTTTAAAATAAAACATAAAATATTTTCTTTACTTTTGATTTAGTGGATGTGCTTTATGTGTCTTTATAGGAATGTTCACATTAATGATATTAACCTCTATTAAATATTGAATCTTATGTCTTAAGTTGATGCATCTATTTATAGTATGGTTGAGGGCCCTAAGATAATCACAAAATACATTGGAATCATAATTATTTGGAAGAGGCATAGTCGTATCAACCTCTCTGATGGGGGGGGAGAGATATGACATTACATTCCAAAATTTTCTAGAGTACATGAGATGGGGGTTCAAGAATATTTGTTAAAGGTCTCCTTGGAGGAGCTAATAAAACTAGATGAAGAGTTGGATCTTATGCTACATTGGCTTTCATATTTTTCTCATTCTTGATGTCATTGGTATTTACCTTATATGGGAGATTTTTTTAGCTCTTTTTAGTGGAATTTGATCTAGTTGTGTACTTTAACTTTCCCATGGAGAGAAGTTTGACTTCTCATTCCTTCACCATATGTCATAAATATGTAAACAATGTAAACCTTTTGAATGATATATATTCATGTAATGTTGGTAGTAAACTTCTCTTGAATATGTCCTAGAGTTTTTTATCTATCATGGGGTTAATCATCTTTGATAATATGCTTTTATATCACAAGACATATTCAACTATTGGATCATTAGATTTTTTATTTAGTTGAGTATATAAAACTTTTTCATTGATGTTGATTAAAAAATGTGCCAAAAACATATCAGTGAGTGGATTAAATGTTGTAATGGATTGATTATGAAGATCATATAACCATTATAATTCATATTCCTTTAGACTACAAGGAACAACTTAGTCAACAGCCAATCTTTGGACACATAATCCAAACATGCTATGTAAAATGTGTGTAGATGATGCTCTGGGCCACCCTTACCATCATATAGAGTAAGCTTGGGTGACAAAAATTCAGATGGTAAAGGAGTTGTTGTTATATGCTATGCCAAAGGTTTATGTAAGAGAACATGAGAATCCAAGGCATGAGATGGTCTAGTATCACCCTACTAAAGATGTAACACATTGACCTGCAGAGAATGGATCACTTGCCTAAAGGATTATACATATGGAGAGGAGGTATGTGTACTATCCATAGGAGGTGTTTCTATTAGTGATAATTATCTATTTATATCAAATTGTTGAAGAGTCTAAGTTTCCCCCATAGTAGGAGTAGTAATATTAGAATTTGTGGGGTTGGAGGATTGGTCAAGTGATGTATTCTTTATTTCTAATATAACCTATAAAATATATGCATGATCATGGGGATATTAACAAATTTTATCTCTAAAAATTTTTAATATCTAATCCTTATTGATTATAAGATTATCATCATGGAGGGGGGGAGTGTGTCCCAAATAACTTCTTGTGTATTATTATGATGTATTGCTCATGTTATGTTGTATTATCATTAAATTCCACTTAATTAGGATGTAAAAGATCAATTCAGGGGTTTTTAACTAGTCCCTTATCCATTGTATAATCTCCAATGGAAGGAATATGGGTATGCTCAATAGGATTACCACTAAGCCTAACACTTCTAATTAAAGGAAGAGATATAACTTTTTTAGATGGCATGTACTAAACAAAATGAAAGAGTGCTACTAAAATAGAATATATCAAATTTGGAAATCCTAACACATCAAATAGAAATAGGAAAAATAAGGATACAAATCTTAGGAGTATCTAGGGATAATATTTAGATGTTATTCAAAGTAATTCAGGTTCACCAAATGATTTAACTATTTTGGTAATTAATGTAAAACCTTAAGTAGATAAAACATTGAGTATATAAATTAGGTAATAAAATACTATAGTATCATCAGTCAATGATTTGTACAATAATTGATTTATTTTCTTAGCCTAAAAATGACAATGAATTACAAAGGAGGTGTTTAACTAGAAAAGAAGCCTAAATAGATAATTGGTAGGTTGATAATTGATGCATAAACATAATAGAGTGTAATAATCTAGAAATAGGTATTAAAACCCTCTTTAGATAGTAGCATGATCCTATTTCCCAATATTTTACTCTACTACTAACTTTTTGTGTTGTGTTATTGACCCAATGTAAATGAAATAGTGACATCTAGGGCAAACCTTCACTCTGTTCTAGGTATCATGTACCTACATGTCTAAGAACTAGATTGTCATATATGTTTTATTTTGACTAATTTCACTATGGAACCCTAAGCCTCCATGCTTGTTTGGTTTTTTATGAACACAAGTGTAAAAAGAATGGAATTAGTAGGGTAGGCTAGACATGACCTCAACACCCCATGTGTTGATCCTTGCCTACATACCAATCTATGTTCTAGTGAAAGTAAGAGTGATGCTAGTATGCCTGACTATGAATGCCAATTTGAATGATTTGAGTGTGAATTTAAACCATGAGTCTAATAAAAAATGAGCTTTGGGATAATGTGGATGGATGTATGTAGAAATAGGGGTAAATAGGCATCAATAACCTTAATTTTCACAACTTTTTCAGAGCTTATTCGTGAGAATTTCCATCTAAGGGGTGAATGAGTGAGAGTGGTATTTATATAGTTTTATAATGCTATTCGAGACATGAAATGAGTCTAGGTTGACCCTAGGATTCTTTTGGGAATGAAAAAATATCCTTTTGGGGTGGATACAACTAAGGGATAATAACATTTTCCCCTTTGCCAATATCGCACTATGTTATAGACCAAAAGGGTTACACTAATCTCTAGGTGGTTGACACATGTGTGGAAAGATTTGGGATACCTAGGTGATGGTTTTAATTCAACTTTTGGTATATCTGAGCATGGGATGGAAGTGCATATAAGATGGTAAAGGATAAAAAGAGGCCCTAAGATAGGTATATGACTAAGCTAAAGATAGGGCAGTCTGAAGTGAAACTCATTGCATTAATTGATAATTTAGATGACTACATTGTGCATTTAAAAATGAATAATAAATTTTTTGTCGAATTTGATTAAGCATGGAATTGGTAATGAATAATAATTATGTTATTACTTCCTCACTTGTCATTATAATTTTCATTATTTTTATTTTTTTTAAATTAAAATGATTTTTAAATAAGATATAGAATAAGGTGGAGCCATTATTTAAGAGTCAACTACCAATAGCAATGCTCATCATCAAAAATTTATATCAATAAATTTACATGTAATACTCTTTATAAAAGTGGTGTGAATGTCTATTTATTTTAAAATTACAAAAGTAATTTGTATGTTTCATTATTTTCAATTGGGGATTTTAAAATTTTATTTTGTTATGGTAATTATAACCACAAATACTAATGGCACTTACAATGGAATAGTACCATTTTATAAGTAGGAAAGTTATTCACAATGAAATAGATAGAAAAGAGGTTTTTACACTTGGTTTTAGTGTTGGAGATAATGGAAGAAGATGATTCTGAAGGAGAGATGACAAACTCATGGAATCATTTTATAAGCCAAATGTTTGGCCTTTGAAATTATAATTTAAGGGAAAATAGTTACTAAGTCTTGATGGTTTGGATAGAGTTGTGACCCTATAGCCTAGAACTTGTTCTCTGGTTTCCAACAAAATTTACAACAATGAAATTTAAACTACTAAAAAAAATTGTTGGAACCAATGATTTGGTTGTTTATATTTTACCTCTAATAAACTTTCAAACTCATCACCAACCCACTTACTAACAATTTATCTTTATATTCCATATTATGAGAGTTAATTGTCACTTCTAGACAATACACATGTATGATGCCTTATGAAATTATTGAGACTAGTTATTACTCTTTTGAGTATTTTCATTCTCTACTAGGTTTTGGTAATGATATATCTCTTTCTAAATATTTATATAAATTTACATAACTCCAATATCATTTAAGTTTTTAATCAAGTTACCTTTTCAATTATTATTTTATTTATTTGTGCCTTTATTTTTGCTAGTATTTTTTTTATGGTGAGAATAAAATGCAAACTATCATGATCTACATCAAAAAAATTCCACACAAGTAATGTATTAAAAAATAATACTAATATATTTAAAGTGAATTTTATAACACCATATTACAATCATACTCACTAATACTTAATAAAATAATACTTTGTGTTGAAACATCTCAATGTGTATTGAGGAAGCACAACTCTTTTAGTTATACATTAAAATGATAAATGGTGTGGAGAGTAAACATTGATTTAATAAAAGCATCCTAGATGTAGATCACAAGGTTAGAAACTTAATGATTTGAATAAGACAAGGTTTTATTATTTCAATACCCTACTAAAACATGACTTAGAGGGACAAATCAAATATGTTAAAATAATATGTTGCCCTTATGCTAATATTTCCATTAATGATTTTTTTTCAAATAAAAATATTATGATGCTATAAAATGTTGATTTTAAATTTTAATTAAACAAAACTCAATCATCATATGCTTCTAGCTATAATAGTTTCTTGAACCACTCCAAAAATAGATGTGTAACCTCACAATCCTTGAATCACCAATCCAAACAAGTTTTCAATGGAGTGATGGGGATGGCCAAAATGTAGAATTTGAATATGAATGAAATATCAAGTTTATCATCACAAGTTACCAAACATATGCATGGGTCCCAAAACTTGTACTATATAACAATATGTACCAAACCCTGTAGTAAAGTATAAAATCTATTATCTAAAAGATTGTCCATGAGCACCATAAAATGAGTCCAGGTCTTAGTAACAATTCTAAGATTATGAACAATCCAACAAGCCAAGATCTTATCCCTAGTATATAAGGCCAAAATAATATTAGAAACATGATAATAATCACAACTATTATTTTAGTAAGTCATGATCCTAGCCTTGGTTTGTAAGACTAAAACATAATTCTAGAATCAACTATAACAACCATGGAAAAATAATGTTAAGTTGATACACTTTGGATAAATGACATTAAATATAATCTGGTACCCATCAAATCTATCTCCCATACCAATTCCAAAATCCTAATCATAAATAGGTGCATACATTAGCAAGATCAAGAATAAGTCAAAAATATCTAAATACAAAAAAATAGGGCCAATGTGTCTAGCTCATAAGTATGTTTTCAATGCTTCAAACGATAGGTCAAACAAAGATTTTGTGACAAAGGTATGCCATCAAGAATAGGATGCCTCAAATTTTCTCTATTATAATAAAAAAAACCATCAAAATTTTATGCACCCTCCGTTAAGATGGTCAAATGAACATCATATTTCCACCCACTACCTTATGGTGGTACTAAAATGATTATAAATTTAACTTTTTATTTGAGGTCCTAAACAATGAAATCTTAAAAAAAGTAAAAAATATACCATTAACAATGTTTTTACAGTGAATCCAATTATTTGATATGATCTAAAAAGATCCACCAAAAAATAGGGGTTCCTTTGTTAACCCTTAAAATTTAATACACACATAGGTTCAAAACAAAGGACCTATCTAAAGATTCTAACCTCCAAACAAAAATTCCACCCTTATTTTGTCTATAAGGATTATAAAATCCCCCCTCCCCTTCCCAACTTCCAAAAATGTTTTACTTTTTTTAAATTACCTATTGATTCTCTTTTATTCTTCAAAGAGTTGATTCAAAAAATATAAATTATGATCAAACACCATTATATGTTACTGCTAAGTCCCCATACATCAATTGTTAGCAAATGACTAAAACTTGAGGCTAGTATGCTACCATGTGATAATTACATGAAAAATACCATGATCGACATAGAAAAGCTCTATATAATCAATAGATCACACAAAGATTACTAATAAATGGAGAGAACCATTTAGGGAACCTAAACACAAGAGTATTTAATAATAGATATAATTATTAAAATGTGATGTGATCTCCCAATGTGTATAATGGAGTCATAGACCCTTTATTTATACACCAAAAAATCAAATAATATGGGGAAGAACAAACACTCTATGGCCCATATTCAAATATAAGTATCCAAAAATTATAAATCACTAGGAACTTTAGTAAACTTACTTGGTTAGGGTTTTTGCATGTTTGTCTTACATCTTGTTATCTTGTCTTTCCTTGTATCACATTGCCTTTAGGGATTTTCAAGGATAGATCACATTTTTATTTGTCTCTAAGAGAAATAGGTTTTTATAAATGGCCCTTAACTAATTTGTTGTAGCCATTATTGCTAACATTGGGAATAATGACAATGAAATGAGCTCATAAGTTTGTCTCAAAATTCTATGACAAGGTACAAATTTTGTAAATACTATTCATCCTTATTTATGTTTCCAAATAGATCACATTGAAAATGTTTTTAGATAATAAGAAAATAATTATCTTATTGAATAATATATCGGTTGCATCCCCTATGAGTATTCCCTTAAATCTTGGATTATACACCATTAGAAACCCTTGAAATTTAAAATTACTTAAGTCTGTAACCTCACCAATGGATTTTTCCTATTTTCCTTCAAGGAACCATCATAAGTGTAAGATAATATTTTTAATTAAAGTTATCAGTTCCTTTGGAATACCCTTATGATTTTGTTCCCATGGTCTCATAGTTTTGTATTTTCTGAATAGACATTGCTCAAGGTGTTTGTCTAGGTTGAGTTACATTGTCTTCCAGTTCTATTATGGTCATTTATTTTTGAGATTTTTAATCCCATAGGGCATGTGTTTTACCAAAAAATGGATAGATTTATTGTGTGCCTCCTAAAAAGCATGTTTATGTTAAATTTGATTTGATGAAGGACTTGAAAGAGTCTATTACTATTCAAATATGGATTTAACACTTTTTTAAAAACATTACCTACATTATCCTTTTGACCATGTTTTAGATGTTAGTTTCTCTACCATAGGATATGATACTATGCCCTCATGTTCCACTCAAGGTCATCAACTAAGAAAGCATTTCTTGAAAAGAAAATTATGGCTAAAAAATAATGATGGGTGAACCACTATGTCAAAAAAGAAAACTATAACTAAGAATAAAAACCTTAATCTGGGTAACCCTACTCCAAATAAAAAACTCAAATAGGGTGTGAAAAATTTGTAAAATGTTATTCCTCCTCCCATCCTTGTTCTTCAGCCTCTAAGTCTTCTAGATGCCCTAAAAAACCAATTTCTTAAGAGAATCATTTTCCTCTTATAACTTCGAGTGTTAGGACATCATCAACCAATGTTCTCATTACATAGTGATTACATAGTTAAGCTCATGTTGGTGGTGACTCTCCACATAATTAATAATGCACTAAACATTGCTCCATATAAATAAGGAAATTTTTATTTCCATACCATCAACCACTATTAGGTAATCATTTTGTTGTGCTTGGATCAAAGGAGGACTTAGAGAATGGATAACTTAAACTACACATGGATAATTTTGGTCAATGAATTTTCTCTCATGGAATGCACAAGGTCTCACAAAGTCCTCTATAAAATCATCTATGCATGCTGATTTATAATGGGTGGGATCTTTAAAATCTATGTTTATAGGAGGTTAATATTTTTGGGTTTCTTTAGCAAAATTCTATGAGAAGTATTTGGTTTGATGCTACACATTTTTTTAAATTTACATGAAGATGGATGTGATGGAATTAATTTTGGTTTCCCCAAAAATTTCCTTATTAATTAGTAACTCAAGAAAAAAACCATCACATCATGTTTTATGTGTAATTTTTCATATTGATGATCATTCTTCAAGGGTTATCAATGTTTACACTCTGAATGATGGCCCTGGAAAAATGATATTATAGAGATGGATCACCAAAAAGATGGATTTTACCACCTAGCCAATTTTTGGAAACTTTAATATGATTTAGGAGTCTTGAGGATAAATTTGACACACTACCTATGTTATGGTACATATGAGAGCATGAATCTTGGTATTACTTAGAAAACAAGTGGGGATTGATCAATATTATTTTTCAATGACACTCCTTAAGTTATAAACCATGGTTTACTTGGTCTAAATTATAATATGATGTTGATTGGGTTCTTAAATACCTATACCATGTATTTTTTTACTCAACATGTATTCTACTTTTATGTTTTTAATGGGTAAGTTGTCATGGTTCACCAAGGAATTATCCTTTCTAACCACAGTCCCATCTTTTTTATAGTTTATTTAGGAGGTAGCTATGATAAAAATTCCCCAAAATCAATTTTATTTGAATATAACACTCCTAAACCACAAGGGAACTATCATAATCATTTATATAGTGTGGAACTTGAGACCACATCCATCATATACTACTAGTTGGGTAGAGTGGTGGAATGACACGATAAACTTCATTGCCTCTTTCCTCTAACATTATGGCAAGAGGATTTAATGAGTTATTAAATGATCTGATGGTGTTATGTCTAATAAATACTATACGTTTTATTATTTTTTGGAAAAAATCTCATTTAATAACCAATTGTAAGCACAAGATTAAAATTATGGAGTGTCATGCTAGTAGAGGTGATCAAATTTGGGCTTGCTTGCATTGGATTAAGAATTGTGACCATTCCTCTAAGGATTTTTTATTTTTAAATTTCTCAGGGATAATCATGTTAAAGAGAAAATAAAAGCCATCAAAATAATTCATAATTACCTCACAAATATACTATATATATCCTAGACCTTTATGGGCCACTATAAACTTGTGTTCTAAGCCCACGAGAAAATGATGAAGAGAGCTCAAGTGTTAAAGGAAATTTTAGATGTGGTATGGATGTAGGGGAAACATACATGGAAGCAACATGATTGTAATATTTTGTCTAAAACTATTAAATAGGGGACAAAAATATTTAGGTTGTGATGGAAATTTTAGAAGACTAAACATGTTCCTTGGAGTGATATCCAAGTTATTTTAAGTGCATAGGGAACTTAGATATTCAAAACGGGTGTTTTTTTCCATTTTGATAATTTCAAACTTTTAAATGTTTTGGCTTAGAAAAGGAGTTATAAAGGGTTTCCAAGGATTCATTAAATTTTTAAATGGATAAAAAATATTAATTAGAGACACTTTAGGTATATAAAATTACTCATGTGTTAAAGTGTGGAGCTAAAAGCTTCAACTATTTGTAGACACAAGAGAGGATGCTGAAGAACTAGAGGAACCGGCGTCGGCAGCATGACCGACGTTGGTCACAGACAGTGGAGAAGGAAATTGGCGACGGGAGGGAGTCGGTCAATGTCGGTAGCACCAGACAAGCAGGGACCAGCATCGGTTGCCTGTGCAATCCAGAATTGTTCGTTGCACGAACAGTTAGTTAGTTGAACCGAGTGTTTGCATGCTAAGGGGCTAATTTAAGTCACGGGCTGTGTGTCTAATTTTAGTAGTTAGAGTTCTATTTTTGTAAGCATGGGATCCTATTTAAAGACCCATAAGGCATGTATTGTAATTATTCTAAGGCAAGTAAAAGCATTGAAGCAAGCAAGGTCAAGGAGATCTACAGGTGTAAGGTCAAGGAGATCAGCTAAAGCATTCAAGGAGGGATAGCAACTCAGGCTTTAGAGTTGTTGTGTTGAGCAAGAGAGAGAGGGAAGAAGGTCTTGAGGTGTGGTAAGCCTTTGAGGTGGAGGAAGAAGTGGCATCTTCCTTATTGTATTTTCTTCCAGTAGTATTTAATACAAGAGTGTGTATTGTCTCTCAAATTCTTTATTGTCTCAAGTTTCTAGCTACTTTATCATTCTGGTATAATTCTGTGTTTAATTGCATATAAGAAAGTAATCAATTGTGCTCTAATTGGTAGAGCTACAGATCCCCTGACAAGTGGTATCAGAGCTATGATTTGCAGGAAGCAGGATATTGTTTTTTTATTACAGGTCATTCACAGGGTTTTCTGATTGAGTGGGAGTTCAACAATGGTAGAAGAAAGCAGGCTACGAATGGAGAAGTTTAACAGCAAGAATTATCAACATTGGAGGATGCAGATTGAGGACTATCTGTATTAGAAGGATTTGTACTTACCATTGGGTGGGGTTGCATGCAAGCCCACAGATATGAAGGATGAAGAATGGAACGTTCTTGATCGGAAGGCTCTCGGTTCCATAAGGTTGAGCCTTGCATCATCTGTGATTTCCAGCTTATCACAGTGCAAGACAACAGAAGAGTTGATAAAGTCCTTGGAAAATTTATACGAAAAGCCCTCAGCTTCTAATAAGGTATATCTTATGAAGCAGCTATTTACTTTGCAAATGCAAGAAGGTGGATCGGTACATACTCATCTCAATGATTTCCATGGTTTGGTAAACCAACTAGCTTCAATCAATATTGTTTTTGATGATGAGGTAAAGGCTCTCTTGATTTTATGTTCTTTTCTTGAAAGTTGGGACGGTTTGGTTATGGCAGTAAGTAATTCTGCATCTGCTTCTAAAATCTTAAAAGTTGATGATGTTGTGAGTGTGATCTTGAATGAAGAAATACGCAGGAGAAGCACAGGTGAATCATCAGGGAATGCTCTAAGTGCAAAAAGTAGGGAAAGGCAAAGGGAGAAGGTTGAGCAAGGGAAATCAAGGTTGGGAAGGAGATCCAAGTCCAAAGGTATTACCTGCTGGTTTTGTGGAAAGAAAGGACATACAAAGAAGTGTTGGTTGAGAGATAAAGAGAATCAACATGCAGGTATGGAAGAAGCAAAGGATGCAAATATTGTGATGCAGGATGCTCTCATACTTTCTTCGGATAGTCAGGTAGGATCATGGATTTTAGATTCTGGTTCATCTTTTCATGCATCCCCAAACAGAGATTTGTTCTACGAGTATGAACAGGGAGACTTTAGAGTTCTTTATTTAGGGGATGGTACGCCTTGTCAGATAGTTGGCAAAGGGAAAGTGTAGCTGAAATTGCAGATTGACAACACTTGGGTGTTGAAAGAGGTCATGCATGTTCCAATTCTGAAGCAGAGTCTAATTTCTGTAGGAAGGTTGGGAGATGAGGGATGCACAATAACTCTCACAGCGGATTCTTGGAAGGTTACCAAGGGAGCACTTGTTCTAGCAAGAGGTAAGAAAGTAGATAATCTTTATCTGTCTACTTCTATTACTGATTCTACTTCTGGTGTAAATTCAAAGATGTGGCCTAATAGGCTTGGTCACAAGAATAGGAAGGGAATGGAAGTTTTTGATTCAAAAGGTATGTGTTCAAATTTGGAAAGCATAGATACAGTTCATTGCAGAAAGAGGAAATTTGATGCTTTTGACAGGAACAAAGAAGCCTTGGTGTTTTTGAAGGAGATGAAGGATAGAGATCAGTCACAGGCGCTGAATAAGTCTGAGCAAGGTAGCATGGACAGAGGTTTGATCCAAGAAGAGCTTGTGGATGAAAATTTCATCACTTACAGGAACACATAGACACTGATGTCGGTAGCTTGGCACCGACGTCAGTCATCCAGGTACCAACATCGGTCATGTGCAGACTAGCAGGGTCAGTAGGTCGGATAGGAGAAGTTCAATGTTGGTCATAAAGACTGATGTCGGCAGGAGGGACACTGGCATCGGCCAGGGAAATGATGTCAGTAGTCAGGATCAGTGTAGGGAACCGACATTGGTCGGAAGCAGACTGGGAGATGGCCTAGATCGGTCACTAGAACAGATGTTGGGTGGATCTATAAGTCTCAAACACCCATGTGGAGGTCATGAAAGATATGTGAACCTCATATTCGTTGTTCACCTTCTTTATATTGCTTACTGATAGTCATGAACTAGGAAGATGGAAGAAGCAATGCAGGTAGAATCTAGAAATAGTGGGAGCTTGGCATGGATGAGGAGTGTGAGTCCTTGGAGAACCAAACAGGTATTTGTTGGTAGTGTTGTTAGCTGGAAGGAAGTACTAGATAGAGGGAAGGATTCCCGTTTTAGAGAAGAGAGTGGATGGACACATGAGATAGAAGGCTATGGTATATGGTCTTGATTATGCTGCAGAACAATGGAGGTTTGACCATTGTATTTTATCTTTACCAGGTTGGATAATATTAGCTACATTATCCTATTACTGTATTGTGTTACTTGTTGCAGGGTTTCATATACAAGGAGTTTTCTGAGCTAAGGGTAGAGTTGGTTCAGAAGTATGTCATGGAGAATTTGGGAGCAACAAAATTCTTGTGGCATAAGATACAGGTATTGCATCACAGGTTTACGTGGTGGTTGGTCTTCAAGAGTGACATTGAAGAGGGATACAGAGCCTAAGGAACAAAATAGATGGTGTATAGGTACAGGTATAAGTTGCAGCTATTTATCTCCAAGTGGGAGATTGTTAAAGTGTGGAGCTAAAAGCTTCAACTATTTGCAGACACAAGAGAGGATGCTGAAGAACCAGAGGAACCGGTGTCGGCAGCATGACCAACGTCGGTCACAGACAGTGGAGAAGGAAACCGGCAATGGCAGGGAGTCAGCCGACGTTGGTAGCACCAGACAAGCAGGGACCGGCGTCGGTCGCCTGTGCGGTCCAGAATTGAACCGAGTTTTTGCATGCTAAGGGGCTAATTTAAGTCGCGGGCTGTGTGTCTAATTTTAGTAGTTAGAGTTCTATTTTTGTAAGCATGGGATCCTATTTAAAGACCCATAAGGCATGTATTGTAATTATTCTAAGGCAAGTAAAAGCATTGAAGCAAGCAAGGTCAAGGAGATCTACAGGTGTAAGGTCAAGGAGATCAGCTAAAGCATTCAAGAAGGGATAGCAACTCAGGCTTTAGAGTTGTTGTGTTGAGCAAGAGAGAGAGGGAAGAAGGTCTTGAGGTGTGGCAAGCCTTTGAGGTGGAGGAAGAAGTGGCATCTTCCTTATTGTATTTTCTTCCAGTAGTATTTAATACAAGAGTGTGTATTGTCTCTCAAATTCTTTATTGTCTCAAGTTTCTAGCTACTTTATCATTCTGGTATAATTTCGTGTTTAATTGCATATAATAAAGTAATCAATTGTGCTCTAATTGGTAGAGCTACAGATCCCCTGACATCATGGGTCACTCTTGTATGGAGTATCCACCTTGAATTTTGTGCAAGGTGAAAACTTACTTGTGATAACCATTAAGAGGTAGTTTTGGTAGTTATTCTAAGTATAAGGTGGTATTTTTTGGGTTTTTGAGAGCATGTTTGATATTGTATTTGGAAAAATAAGGGAAAAGACCCAAGGAGATGCAGATGAAACTCTCAAAATCTTGATAATGGAAGACAATTATATTTTCTATGTGTATACTCTATTTGACAGTGTTTAAGGCATGTAATAAAGAAAACTATGACAATGTTGTGTTTTAAAGCATAAATGAATTTTTGAGTTTTATCTATGATTATTTAATGTGTGAGAATGATTCATGTATTCCTTCCCATATCACATTTCTAATAGGCTATATAGATCTTTGGTATAATGCATTTTTAGACAGTAAGTTAATAGAGTTTGGTGAAGAACTTAGTGCAGCCATCCTAGTGATTGATTAGTGTTTTATATGAGGTTAATGGAGTGAAGGTAATTATATTTAAAAATCAATAAGGTTTATAAATAGTTTTAAACCAAATTATAACCTCAAAGAACACTTGTGGACTTGTGCAGACTTGTGCATTATAAAGTGTGGATATAAAACATGAAAAAGACTACTATAAAATTATTTATAGTTGTAGCTCAAGATATAATAAAGCATGTGAGGGAGTTGATAAACATATCAATCATGTAAAATAGTGGACAACATTTCTTAGATTATTTAATAGTATAAATTAGCCTTGAATCTTGACAGATAAGACTGTATGTGCTTTGTAAACCAAGAACATGAGGAGAAGGGAGTAATAGAAGTTTAATCATGAATGTTAATTGGTTAAAAGAAGTGGAGGATTAGTAAGGATCTAGAATAACTCTATGTGGAGTGTGAAAACCCATTTTGTAAACAAAATTCCTATAGGAAGCATCAACAGGCTCGATACCCTATAGTAGTGAGTGTGTATATAGTTAATTCACGAAGGATTTTAAGAAGGTAAGCATTAAGGTTGTTTTTAAATAATTTAAATGGTGTTTTACATGTTTATTTATAGATACTAATCTTGATAGTGTCTAGGAATTCTAAGGAAGAACTTACAATTCTCTTTAGTCACTTACAAACCCCACAGAATGTAACTATGCATACTATGTATCCAAAGAGCAAGGTGAAAAGGTAGAATAAAGTAGGCAAGAAAAAACTAATGTTTGTAAATTTACCCACATGTGCCATAGAAGCCACTCAATAGTTATAGTGACTTGGAACCCCACCAAAAACATATAAGAGTAAATTGGAGGCTCTCAGGTTACCACATTCATTGTGAATCCTTTGGATTTTGAACTAAAATTTTGATTTCTCAGAGTTTGAATTGGTGAAAATTCCATAAAATTGGTCATTAGTAAGGTCTCATGTAAAAAAATATATTTTTTAGTTTTAAAACTTGATTTTATATGTGTATGAGCAAAGAGAGGTCACTATGTGTTTACATGTAGGGAAGGCCTAATTAGGCCTAACAGAGACTAAAATGGGTCAAAAATAAGGTGTTATATATAGAGACAGGTCTTTAAATTGCATGAATAGTTAGATTTAAAAAAGAGGTATTTGATTTTGGTATTGGATTGTCAAGGTAGACCATACAGGGCTATATTTACAAGATTAACCTAAATAAAGGCTATTAGGAGTAACTGTGACTCAAAGGGAGAAAGTTTCCAAATGCAAGAAATAGTTGATTAAGTGTGGTGCAAGTGGATAAGAGGTCTCATAAGACCATAAGGAATATGGAAAGATTAATGAGATCCCAAAGAGAGAGAGAGAGTATTGATGAACCCTTGTTTGACCACTTGCACCTTGGTTTATTGAAAGAACATTACATAATTAAGGAGTTTAGTGAAGTATCGATCATCTTTGCATCATTTAGTATCAAAGCAGGATTGCTATTTGAGGTGGGTGATTTATGATAGGTGAAAATAAGACAATATTTGATAATACAAAAAAAAATATTGGACACCATGTGTTTGGAGGTGAATTTCAAGAAAGGGAACCAAGAATAGTGTTTCATAGAGAAATGAGTGAATAGAGGCAATAGGGATCAAGATGGCATGGTGGAGAATTTGATGGGTTAGATGACATAGATAATTATACCTTTGATTATGAGAATGGAAGCTATTGAGAATTATCTCAAGGAAAGAATACATAATTTAGATATAACACATGTAGAAGGTAATAAAGGATAACAAGGTCAAGAGAAACCTTTGTACCAAGGATGATTAGAGAAGAGAGTGGAGAAATAGTCCAAGGGACCATATAGCGATAAAATCAGATTGTAGTATGTCAATAAATCATGAGACAAAAATACCATGAATGTGAGGTAAGGCCATTTTCAAAGAATAGAACAAGAACTAATGATAGTTTATTGAGAAATAGACATAGACCAACCTTTCAAGGATTAGATTCACACTACAATAGAGAAGGACATAGGGAAATGGAATGTCCATAAAATTTTGAAAAGGATGGTCAATATAATGTCAAAGGTCTACATGAAGAAATAAGATAAGTGAGAAAAGAATCTTTGCTCATGAGAAGAGTTTTGATGTAGTAGAGAGGACAAGTACAAGAACCTGTTCAAAGGAGAAGCTAATTTAGGAGCAAATGTAAAAAAAAGGGAAAGTGTTTCAAAGTAGTGATTGATGGAGGAAGTACAAATAATATTGTACCTTTAGAGATGGTACAAAATCTGGGATTGAAGAGGATTCCACATCCACATCCTTACAAGTAACATGGGTTCAAGAAGGACATCAAATCATGGTAAATGAACAAAGTTTGGTTGAATTTCATATAGGTCGCAATAAGGACAAATTTTTATGTGACATAATGCTATGGATGTTTACCATTTGTTTCTAGGGAGGACATAGAAATTTTATAGGAGAGTTTTTCATGATGGGTAAGCAAATAAAGACACAATAAAGAAAGATGGGGTCACACATGTTCTTTTACCTTTGAAAGGTGATGTAGGAAGAGTGGAATAATGAGTGATGTTGATGGCAAATAAACAATATTTTTGTAAGGTATTTGAGAATATGAGTATGAAAAAAAAAATCATCTTGAGATGGTGAGTATGGCGAGGTGTGAGTCCACAAAGTTCAACATGAAAGATGGCCAACAAGGGAAAATATTATTGGGCAAGGTCAGTAAGTTGCCTAGAAAAGTGATCTTAGTGAGAAAGCATTGGTAACAAGCATGAAATGCAAGAGTGAAGGGTTTAAAAACCAATAAGGTAGAGATTATACCAAAATAAGAGAGCCAAAAATTGTAGCTGAGATGTATAAGAAGTGGCTTGGGAATGACACCAAGCAAGATAGGAAGTTAGACAATGAAGAATATAAGAAGGTAGCCCAAGAGAAAGCCATGAAGGCTTTAGATTTTGATGCTAATAATGTGTTTTTTGATGTGTATATAGGTAAAATAATTGCATCCACCAAGCAAGTCTCAAAGATAAGGAAGATAGAGGAACCTGTTTTCAAATAAGAAAGGGTTGATCCAATACAACCCAAGATTCATCAAGAAGTTCAAAACAATAAGGGATAACCCTTCCTAAAGATGCAAGATAGTATAAAATAATAAGGTGAGAGAGAAAAAGATGTAATATTCTTAGATACATTTAACTTGTAGATGAAAACAAAATTTGAAGATAAGATAGAAGAGATAAAGATGAAAACTCAAGAGTTACTATAAATCCATATGGAGAAGGAAAAACAAGTTGGTGATAGTGAGAATCTCAAGGAAGGTGAAGACAAGCATGATAGTTCATTTATGCTATTGCAATCCCAAGGATAAACTAGGAACATGTTGAGTGGATAAATTCCATACAAAATCAAGAAGCAAGCAAACATAGAATGGGAGAAGGTACGTAACACCCAAAGAAGAGTCAATCTAATTGATATATTTGTATATTTATGTGCGAATGAGAGTGAGCTTGCAAGAGGAAAATGTCAATGGAGCAATACAACAAATCAAGAAGGTGGGAAGAAAGATGAAGATCAATACAAGGCTATGAAGATGAAAAGAGGTCAAGAAAAGATAGTCAAAGGACTAGACATGTATGTGAAATAAGAAGAGGATCAATATATATTCATTCAAGTTTTTGAATTTCATACTTTTTGTGTTAAATCTTTGATAAATGGTAGATATACAAAATATGGAGGTAATGTGAGGATAAATTATGATCAAGGTAAGCATTCAACCATGCAAGAATGTGGTAAGGATTTTTAGGTTGTTCAAATTTCAAGAGTTGACAAGGTCATCATGTTCTAAGATGACATATGAGATATTGATGAAGAGAAAAAGGAGGATGTTTCAGGTTGATTTGATATGACAACATAAAGAAACTAGGATAAATACATGTGAAATTTTGGGATCAATCTCTAGGGGCTGTTAAGGATGAAGAATATATTACATGGTGAGATGATGTATAAGACTAGAGCCATACAACCCTTATACATTGATTTGTATGAAAAGGTATATTATATGTTGTTTGAAGAAGCAATTTTCAGACAAGAAGATATGAATCAAACTAAATTTAGTTTGAGAAATATTTATATCCTATAGGAAATGATAAGGACAATAATTTTTAGTAATTACAGAGCCTAGGTGGTGGAATACTTAGCTATAATGGAGGCCCAACTATTGGAACATCTCAAGGTATGGGACATAGATTTACATTTTTGTTCAAAGCATGGTTATGGTATTGAAGACATTGGTAAGCATCAGGTACAATAGAATAATGGAGGAAGGAGTGCTCAAATGGAGTCACCAACTCAAGTAAAGGAAGAGATGCACAATGAAGAAGTAAGTCATTTCAAGTAAGGTGTTGACTTGTGTTGTTCTATTTTGTTTTTAGAAATCTTGCATGAGGCTGAAAGAGGATAGCCAAAGACAAAGAAATAAAAAGGAAAATTTGAAACAATAGGACTTAAGAAACATTATTGGGATTGGAAAAAGATAAATAATCTGGTAGTAGGTCATATCAAGATAGGAGTTCCATTTCTCAATTCTAGTCATGCACATGAACAAGAATTGCATAATGGTATAAGCATGAAAATAATTTTCATTGATTTAGAAAAAGGAAGAAGGATGAATATATAAAGGGAAGAGGCTAAATCAGGGTCAAGTTGGGACAATAAATTATCTTAAATTAATTTAACTAAGGTAGCATATATCATGCATAAGTAGAGGAAGGCAAATACTTGGAATCAATAACATGTCATGTTTAGGAAGTCACAATTCATTAAAGAAACTTAAAGGAAGAATAATTACAACATCAAAGACGCAAAGATCAAGATGGAAAGGATCATGGACAACAAATTTACTTTTATATTTTTTTCTTTTTTCCCTTGGGAGTATGATGCAAGAACATCACACATGGAAACAACATTATTGCAAGATTTTGTCTAACAATAGTAAATAGGGGTATAAAACATATTTAGGTTGTGATGAAAATTTTAGATGACTGAAAATGTTCCTTAGAGGTTTATCCAAGTGATTTAAAGTGCATAGAGAACTTAGTATTTCAAAATGGAAGTTTTCCACCATTTTGACAATTTCAAATTTTTGAATGTTTTGACTTAGAAAAGGAGTTATAGAAGGTTGCCAAAGAGTCACTAAATTGTTAAATGGATAGAAAATATTAATTATAGACTCTTTAGGTATATAAAATTAGTCATGGGTCACTCTTTTATGGAGTATCCACCTTGAATTTTGTGCAAGGTGAAAACTTACTTGTGATGACCATTTAGAGGTAGTTTTGGTAGTTATTCTAGATATAAGGTGGTAGTTTTTTGGTTTTTGAGACCATGTTTGATATTGTATTCAAAACAATAAGGGAAAAGACCTAAGGAGAATCAGATGAAACTTTCAAGGGAAATGACTCTATCTTTCCCATTTTCAACATAGGTTTTCTGGTAGTTACATCCAACCACCCTAATATAACTAACTCAATGTATAATCTTGGAGTACATGATTAGACCATGAGTTCTAATAGAATATCTTAGGCTCATGTGCAGTTAAAACATCTTTTAAAAATCTCTTTGGACTTTATAAATCAACATAATATCACCTACCCACCTTAAACATACAAATGACCCTCCTAGACCCTTGTTAATATTTGAATTTTCAAATTCCTTATTTTAGAGGGAAAACACCTAGAGACCACATAACACAACTTTATGAGTCCAAATGGATTTATAAGGTGAAAATGAACCTAAGAAAGTCCCTTACACTCATTTTCATTAAAATTTGACCACCTATAAATTCATATTGACAAAAAACACTAAATGAGGTTGCTTAGCTAGACACTCCTACATATGCATCTGCAACCTTGTTGCTTTGTCCTTATTAATGCTTGATGGTAAAGGTGAAATTTTGCATGTACTCCACCCATTTCACATGTGTTTGGTTCAACTTGGGATGATTAGAGATTAACTAAAGTGAATGATTATCCATGTACACTATGATATCCTTTAGCATGAGATAATGGCTCAATTTCTTCAATGCTTGTACCAAAATGATGCAGAGGTTCCTCTACAAAAGTCTTAACTTGAAACTTTTTACCAAACACTCTAGGCTTGTGACCCTTCTTAGTAGCCCTATTTTCTTGATTTTATATAAAAATTACAATGATATAGGAGAAACCAAAAGTATTTCTAGATACCCTCTATGGAGACCATCTTGTGTACCAAATTTCAAGGTCTAAGTCCACCTGTAGACCAACTTTATAACTACTAATCTTCCCTAATTAGGCCCCCTCAAGGCTAAACACAAGACAATCAACAAATTTTTATACCAATGAATATATATACACTTGATACCCTATGAATTAGTTAGGGAGCCTCAAAATTAACAAAAATACTCCCTAAGAATGACGCTCCTACATCATATTCCCAAGGAAAGGAAAAAGAACTCATGCACTATTGTCCATGAGTGATTCCAAAGTACTCCATCACTTTTGTATATCATGTCTAGTCATCCAAATGGCATATTATATTGGATAATTTTTCTATTTGACCATATACTTAAAATACAACTTCTCTCTAGTCCTCTTGATCACCTGCTTGTCCAATATGCACTCCATCTCCACTATATTGGCCTTAGGAAACTGTGTTTCCCAATCTGGGCCTACTTTAGATACATCATCTACTATGTCTTCTCCTTCATCTCCTTCTTTGTAAGGGTAAAAGTTTGCAACATTAAATATAGGTGAAATTCCTACTCCACTAGGCAACTCTAATTTGTATACATTATGTGAAAACTTTCTGAGAATCTTACAAGGACCTATCTTTTTCATCTTCATCTTGTTGTATTCACCACTTAGGTACCTCTCCTTTTTGAGATGATCTAAGACTAAGTCCCCAACCTATAAATTCATTTCTCTTCTACTCAGATCTACCTATTTCTTTTACTTATCAACACTAGACTCTAAATTCTTTCTTACTTGTTCAAGTATCTCCTTCATTGCCATTGCAAACTCTTCACCTTCAACACTTCTCTTGTCCATATGGCTGATGTTTCTAACCTCAAATACACTATTGAACAAATTTTACCCCAAGTAAAATTTGGCTCAACTTATACTATTTTAAACTTTTGAGGAAAGTTTCATAGGTCCTATGGGGTCTCGTATTGTCCCACATATCTCACTTGCCCTTCCCCTAGTCCCTATTGAAGTCCATCCTCCATGTACTGACCTAGTCAACAAAAGTCAACATTGGTCAACCATGGTAAATCTTATTCAAAGGATAAATTTATTTTTGAAATTTCCTAAAATGGTCTTTGATAAGTTTCAATGTTTTTACAAGTCATAAGTTGGCCACTTGTTAGGTCTCATGTGCTAAAAGGGCCATTTGGCCACCTTATTAATTAATTAAATGAATTTTATGGACTTTTAAATGACAATATTTGTCACAAAGATGGATGAAAATGTGGATAAGGTAAAATAATGTTAGGAAGTAGTTAAAAATTAGTTTCATTAGTCAAATGGTAGTTTCCCCTTAAAAATAGGCCATTTATAACACTTATATGGACTTCTCAAGTTCCCTTGAAGCTAAAAACGTGGTGGTGTGACTCTTCACCTCCCCAAAGGTCATATACATGTTTTAAATTCATATATTTCATACAAAATTTCATCCACAACTCACTTATCTTCTTTTTCCATTGGGAAACTAAGGAAAAGTTCAAGCACTCACTATGGGTCGTACATGTGGATTCAGGAAGAATGATTCTATAGGTGGATATTAATATGGCTACACTTAAAATACATAATAAGAACTCTCATATTGGTGGCTCCTCCTTCATGAACAATCACTTACACTCTTAACAACTTTTTATGAACTTGCATTCAAGAGGGGTATGATTGTGCATCTATTTCTTATTTTTAGGAATATATGGAGATATGTTAGTTTGATAGGTGTTTTTAGGTTGTAATAAGGTCATATCCATGGTGTTATCATCATCCAATATCTTCTCTCTTAATTCCCTTGAAACAAATTTCAAAATTATGCTTGTTTTCAAAGTTTACAACAATGGATGGGTAACCTAAGTTTTTGCAATGTGGAAAAGGATCCATGGTGATGTTAATGATCTTGGGCTCATGTTTTTATGGTGTTTTAATTAATTTAAATTATGATATACCATTCATACTACTTCAAATATAAATTACCAATTTTCCTTGTTCACTGCCTTGTTGGTAAAGGGTGATCATAATTAGCTTCTGCAAGAACTTAAAGAGGTTTGTACAGAGGTGTGAGTCATGGAGTACATGATGGAATTTATATTTGAGTCCTAAAATTACTCAAGATACATGGATTTCATTCCATGAAGATGTAGGATGCTACATAAGTGAAAATTTTCACTTTAAAAGATGAGCAGATCATATTGGGTTCTCAGTCCCTAAAGGACCAAAATAGAGATCCTAGGGCTTTTTTAGGATAATATATGTCATGAAAAAAGGATATTAAAACACCCTTGATTATTTCACCTTGTATCCTTATCCTTGCCCTATACTCATGCCAATTTATAAAAGTAAAGGAGGAGTGGAAGATGGAGTTTGAGACCCTTAAAAGTTGTCAAAAATCACTGAATTGTAACAATGATATATACAGGGTATGGATGGAAAAATGGTCTTGCACTTCAATTTGATGATCCTAAACTATATTATAAATTTTAAACCATTAAAAATGATCTAAAGGAAATTCTTGAGCTAAGGTGACTAAGAAAAGGTGAAGGTTGAGGTTTTGATCACTAATGTACCATCCCTTGTCCGTACAACAAGCCTAAGACAAGCACCTACAACCAACACCTTAGACAATGGCCTAATTTGACTTATACGTGGTGTTTTTAAGGCTAAAAATTGGTAAGTTTGGTTAAAATAAATTTTTATCCCTAAATGGAATCCAATAAGTTTTATCACATCAAAATCAAGGGGAGACACTCCATATATACACCTATAGGTGGCCTACAAGGAGGATAAATTGGCAATGTGGATTAGTCATTATGAGGCATGTGTAGATGCATGGGGGTAACAATTGGAATAATTTTGGATGTTTATAAGTATTAAAATAACACATACACATGGATTTACCAAGATTACAACCCTCAGCTACCTTTTGCAAATCACCATTCTATAGAAGTGTTGTAGCAGGCCTATAGCAATGAAGAAGTAAACAAAAGACATGAAGAAGGGAGTGGTGACTTGAATGGTACCTAAATATTTTTATCTACCCAAAATTATATTATATATTAATTTAATATAACTCTATTATAGATGGTACATCTCATCTCAACTGAAAGTACATCCTAGGTGTACAGAGGAGTGTATAAAAGTTGCAATTAGCAAAGAAGGTCACACTTTGATGAGGGTAATGAACTCCTAGGAGACAAAGATGGATTATAAAGGGAAAATTAGTGTTTTTTGGATATCATAGGTCACTTAAAGGAATTAAAATGAATCTTACATTCAAAAAAAAACATACAACCAACCTCCAAAGTGTTAAGAACACACACAACTACAAGTGGGATGAAGATAATTGGAGGGTCAAGTGCCTCCATAAGATCAAATGAGAATCTCCAGGACTTGAATATGAAAATAGGAACCCAAATTAACATGAATAGATATTTAAAAATATGAAAATCTATAAAAATTTCTCCACTTATGAGATCAAAAGGGCCAATTATACCCTTAACTTGCAAGCAGTCACCTTCAGAAGTTAGTTTTGAGTTTCATGCTAGTTGGAGGGGTAAATGGAGGAGTTAAGAGCTAAAATTTAGTAAAATTGGTCCTCATGACATAATTAATCCTCCCATGTATTTAAAAACTATGGAAAAATGGATAACAATCTATATTTTATCTCAAAGATAGGCCACTTTCATGGCTTAAAACTTGTAGAAGAGAGAGAAAATGGTGGAAATTGAAGGCTAGGGTTGAAGTGGCTGCCAAAAAAAGTTTGGGAAAGATTTTATAAGCATGTAAAAACATGAATGAAGAATCATAAGGTGTTATAACAATCCCAAGTGTGATAAATCCATGAAAGAGGATCCAAAGCCGCTAGGCCTAATAGAGAGATGTTGTCCTAAAGGGAGCTCAAAAACATTTGGAGTGATAGAAAGTGGATGAAATGGATTAGGACAGACCCATGGGGAATAATTTGACATTTTGGAGCTATCATAATGAATAAGATACCCCAAATTGATCATTTTTGGACCTAATGTCATGACAGGGTATGCAAAGAGAAGGGGTGCAATTGAGGTCACTTCAAATGTTCATACCTACCTAGAGGTTTCGCATGGGATTCAAATAATTTGAAAGAGGTTAAAGGGGATCCTAAAAAATAAATTTTGGGTATTGGTTTATAACTCCAATTTCATAGGTTTATGAACAATCCTTAAAGGGTCAATGCACCTAAAACCCTTCAAAACCTCTATTTTGCGACCTAATTGGAGAAATGAGATTAAAAATGCACCCAGATGGAAGAATTTGACCATAAGACCTGAAGCAAAGTTGTTGGAAACTCCATGAGGAACAGATCCATAGAGTCATTTTGTATGGAATCCATACAGATGGAGTATGGGACTAGTTTCTTTGACAATTTATTATGTTTAGTAGGTTTTTAAGATGATCAAAGGATGTTAATCACTTGGGAGGATAGATTGGGAATTTAATCAACTCCCAATATCATTTAAAAATCTTATAAATACTCACAAGTGACTCTACCAAGTCTCTCACTTCAGTTAGTCTTAAGTGACATATCAAATAACATAGTGAAAAGCATAGTAACTTAGGTCTGGAGGCTTTTAAAGAATTTTATGATAAGTCAAGCATATGAGGTGTCCTAACACATGTCATAAGACCCCTAGTATGGATCATTTAGGGAAGATAAAAATATTTTAGTGCCAAGTGTCAAAATAAGCCTATTGGAGAGTGATCATGGTTTCAAGGTGAGGATAAGCTAGTATAAGAGAATGTCATGATGAAAAAAACTCCCAATATAGGCAAAATCATCTTTTTAACTCGCTCTTCTCCTCACAATGAGACATTTTTCCACCACTTGCTTTTGAGTGCTCAAGAAAGACGTGATGAAGGTAGTTTCCAAAAGGATGAATGATTGAGAGGATTGCTACACCACACTTAAAAGAGGAGGTTAATTTGGGATATGATCAAGTACAATTCAGTTTCATGAATCTTCTTACACCTCATCCAAATGTATTTCAATTGATCCTCACCTTTAGACACTTATCATTGTGCCTCTTCAACTTTTCCCTTCTCTCCCATCTTCTAAGTTCTATAAGTATGAGCCATTTTGGCTATTAAAATGGATTCCAATAGTTGGTATGGAAAATCCCTACCAAAATTATACCTATGTTTGTTCTTAAGCTAATGCAAATCAAGTTGGTTATACTCTAAGTCCATTTTCACTATGTGTTGAAGTGATCCATCTTGAATGTCAAGTATAGATTGAATTCATCTTATTTTCATGTAATCTTTGAATGTGTTGCTGTAAATGACTTCTCTCCTAATAGGTTTCATGAAGTGTATGCTATTGTAAGAGACTCTTGAAGTTTGTATGAGTTTGGTAGTGTCATATCTGACCTTCCCTTCACTTTCCTTCTTTTGTTGAGTTGTTATTTGCCTTCATGAGAAACACTAATGCTAGGGAGCTCCATTAATGGTGTTTAGGTTTGATTTATGTATTTTTATTCCCCTTTTCACCCATAATAGTTAGTTTTAATATAATAATCACATCAAGTCATATCTAGGGAGTTAATCCTTAAAATCAAGATGTCTACTTCCACTATAGGTGCCACACACACATGGAAGTATTCCCATGTTGGCCAAATATTGAAGATTCTTAAACAACCTCTTCTAGGGTGAAATATTTGGAGACAACATACACATCTAGGTTGCATGCCATAGATAACCTAGAATGGGCTCATACTAATTCTCCTATTGGTATAATCATTATAGGAAAACTCTACTTGAGGAAACACAAGATCCCACTTCTTGCAATGGTCCTTGGATAAACACCTCAACAAGTTTCCTAAAATTCTATTCAACACCTTAGTTTTCCCATCTATCTGAGGATGGTAAGTTGAATTGAAACTCAAATTTATGCCTAGTTTCTTCCATAATGTTTTCCACAAGTGACCAAGAAACTTAGTCTCTCTATCAAAAATGATGTTCATCGGTAGTCCATTAAATCTCACTAGCTCCTTGAAAAACAAATTGGCAACATGTATGGAATCATTAGTGTTTATACATGGTATGAATTTTGAAATTTTAAAAAATCTATCAACAACTACAAAAATTGAATCAAAACCCCTTTGTATCCTAGGCAATCCCATCATAAAGTCCATACTTATGGATCCCCAAGGCCTATTTAGGAATGGTAGTGGATGATATGAACCTAAATTTGTGCTCTTAACTTTTTCTAATTGAAAAATTTGCACCTTTACACATACTTTCTTACTTATGCTTGCATTTTAGGCCAATAATAGTACCTAGTGAGCACCTTCAACGTCTTGTTAAGCACAAAATGGCCTGCCATGCTTCCATTCTGCTTATATTGGATCAGATTTCCTCTTATAGATATTTTTGGCACACAAAAATATACTTCTTTGAACAAAACTTACTCTTAAATTACATAATCCAAATGGCTCCTTGTTGAGTGTACTTGGTTGTTTGCATGCATGGTATGCTTCCTTGAAGTCTTCATCATATTTATATAAATATTTGAGTGCATCAATCCCAACACTTTCTAACTGAATATCATGCACCAATAAGACTCTCCTACTTAATTCATATACAACCTTATTTCTTTGTCCTTGTTTATGCTTGACGGTAAAGGTGAAATTGTGCATGTAATCCACCCATTTCACATGTCTTTATTTTAACTTGGGATGATTAGAGATGAAATAAAGTGCATGATTATCCATGTACACTATGAAATATTTTATCATGAGATAATGCCTCCATTTCTTCAATGATTTGATACCAAAATGATGTAGGGGTTCCTCTACAAAAGTCTCAACATGGAATTCTTTCCCAAACACTCTAGGCTTATGACCCTTCATACTAGCCCTATTTTCTTGATTTTACAAAAAAATTAAAATTAATTAGGAGAAAAAAAAATTATTTATATATACCCTCTATGGAGACCCTCCTATGTACAAAATTTTAAGGTCTAAGTCCAGCTATAGACCCACTTTCTAACTACTACTCTTCCCCAATTAGGCCTCTTCAAAGATAAACACAAGACAATCAACAAAAGTCCATACCAATGAATATGTACATAGCTAAAACCTTTTGAACTAGTTATGGCCCCTAAAAATTGACTAGATTGCAAAATTTTGAGAAATTTGTATGGTTGGAATGCGAGATATGGAAGAAACCCTATATTAGGGCTTTTGTAGCTCTATCACATCCCGAGAGCAGATAAATTTAAAATTTGAACGTCTTGAAGGGTTTAAAAGATAAAAAATAGGTTTATAAGGTCTATCTATACCTTTAACAACTTATCCAAGGAATAGTATTCACTTTCAAATCATCTATTAGAGGTTTCCAACACCAAATGTGGTTGACTATGTAAAGAAACTTGTGGTTTTACCAATCCATGTTCCTTTAGAAAGGAACAAAACATAATACTAAATGTATAAATATTAAAATTAATTTATATCATTTTAAAAATACTTATCTTGATGTCCCCAATCATTTTACCATCATTTTACATATCATTTCTTGTATTGGAATATGTACTTAGTCCATTCACAAAATGTTTACTACAGGAAGAAGAGTTTCTATACTAGTTTCCAATCATCAAATAGTCTTATTGTCATTCCTTATAATATAAACTCTTAAAACAATATCAACAACCTATGGATATGTTGAGAACACAATACATATAGAATCAATGACTAGTCCTTCATAAGAACAAACACATAGTCCTTTACACAATGAATGATCTAGGAAACAGGGGATCTATTTGTATAGATAAAAAATGATTTAATTATTGTGATAAAAATTCATATAATCAAGATAAATTCCACAATATTTCAAAAGTATTTAGAACCATAACTAAATTTATTTTGATTTTCAACCTTTGTAAACATAGTCTGTAGTAAAAAATAAGACAACTCATAAATAGGGGTCTGTATTTGATCCTTCAAGAACATGGATTTTTTTCTCCTTCCTTAGAATGTTGTATCTTACAAACATGTAATCACTATATACAACTCGAAATTCTCACCTTTTTTATGAAACCCAACCATTTGTAACTACCTTGGTCACTATCAACAATCACAAATGGAGTTACCAAGAATGTAAACATGGACAAATATGGGTTTTTCATATAAATGAAGCTTTTAAACCTTGATATAGTTTCAATAGGTCACTAATGAAATTTTAAAAAATTTCATAAACTTATTCAAGACTTCCACATAACCTTGCAAGTCCTAAAACACACAAGAAATTCAAATTTTGCATACAACTAGTTTTGGCAGGAAAATCCTATTTTGAAATTAAAATTACCTAGATTTATCCCTAGACTACCAATTTGAATTCTAAGCATAATTTGGGCCTTATAAATCCATCTAAGGCATTATCTGACCTCCATTAATGCAAACAAACCAAATTTTCCTTCCTTATACTGAGGTTCAAATGCTCAACTCAAGGATGCTTTAATGTTTACCTGACTGATGGATTTTGTTATCCTTCATTGGCTCATTATGGTCTTTAGAGTCCTATTATACCATTATTGACACATTTATTCACTTATTTGTCCAACTTGGCCACTTTCTTTATCCCTTAACCTATTCTTTGTAGCCTTTATTTAGGCCAAAATGACATGTATGACTCTATATGGATTGAGAATGATAAACCAATATTAGATCTAAATACCCACTATTGAAATTTTCCTCTTATTAAATTTGGATCTCTCAAATCCTTTTATAACATCCTTTTTGTCCCCTTTTTGCCCTCTTCCAGGTCTAATTAGGCTTACTCTATCTCTTTTTACACACAAACCTTTGTATTGGTATGAACACGTACAACATCAAACTAAAAAATCTAAAATCTCCTAATATGACCAAAGATATCTTGAATTACCAATTTTTGGACAAGTTTGTTGGTTGGTTCCCTAAGAAATCGTAATTCTAGGTATAAACCCTAGTTTTTAGGTTTGATAGTCTTGAGAGGACTTGAGAGCATGTTATTTGCTCTTACTCACTCCACAAAGGCTTTCAAGATTCTGTGATGGATGTTTAAACTCTATGGAATTGATGTACATTATGTTCAAGTATTGTATTGGCACAACAACCTCTCTTCTCACCTATTACAACTCATTCTTGCTCAAAATGAATAGACAGTCTTGTACATAGGGTTTATAATTTCGACTATGAGGGTTATTTTGACTTCAAAAGGTTTATTCTAATATTGATATAAGTTATCTAAGGCCTATGGGAATCACACCCACCTTATTCCATCATTAAATCCTCATGCCATCTCTCTATTTAAGATTATATTAATGTTTCTAGACATACGAAACACTCAATTGCTTTCTACAAGACACAAAGAGATCTTAATATGATTTTGCACATTTCTAATAAAGGTAGTAAGGACTTTGAGGGTTTTTTTAAAGTCTGTATCTCACTTATAAACTTGATGAAAATCACCAAACAACCTCTCTCAATCTCTATTCTTCTTTTGAGTTGATTTCTTGATCTTAATGTGTTAAAACTCTATCTGTAGACTCTTGAAAATACTTCAAAGTTTAAGATATATCTGAATGATAAACCACCTTATATAAGACTTATTAGAGGTCTATGGGACTTCTAATAACCTCTCCAAATTGATATACTTCCTTCAATGTCTCTCTATTCAAATTTTGACATGTTTTGATGGTTTTGTGAGCACCAACTTAGATTACTACAAATTTCCAAATTTGTTGCATGAAACATTCATTCACAATGGACTGGGGTTTTAGAAAATTATTTATAACAATTAACACCACTTGATTAATGTGTAATAATATATAACAAGATTTTTATTTATGAACTACCTTATATAACTGTCTTTTACAACACAAAAAATAGGGCACTTTGTCTTGGTTTGCAACTATAACTAGTCAATTAAAGTCTTTGAAAACTCATAACCCCAATGCTTGGAATATGATGAGAAAACATATACAAACTTATGAATAGTAATTCATTTACCAAAAATAAATCTTAACTTAGAACTTCCTTTACTGAACTCCAACTCTACTAACATAAATTGAGCATACACCGAAAACCAAGATTATCTTCAACTATCAACCCTAGGGTTTCATTTCCAATTTATTGGGTCTTAATCCCTTCTTCATTCAAATTCATCCTCCATAACCACTACAAAACCAAAAATACATAATTTTTATTTTCCCTAAATACCTATCAAGAGTAACCACAAGTAAAGTCTATCCTTGACACAAAATTTTAAGGTTGATGTCACCATACAAGTGTGAATTAAGACCATGTTTATAACCCTAAGGGTACTTATTTACTTTACCTATCCATATGGCATCTCAATTAAATAACCTTCTTTCTATGCCACAACATTCAAATTTTCAAACTGTGCAATTTGGCAGGAAAGCTTCCCATTTGAATTCCTAAGCACTCCTAATCACTTGATTAGCATTCCAAGATGCATTTAAGATTAATAAAATTGATACCACACCCTAAAAAATCCTATTGTCTCAACATTCACTTTAATTTATCAAAACTTGTAATCATCTATTTCCATGGGGGGTGCTCCTGCATCACACTCTCAAGAGAAGAAGAAAATGAACTCAAAGAGAGTTTGTATGAATCCTTCCAGATTATGATTGCATATTTCTTGTCAACATCTTGCTTCCTTTTAGTGTCTACTTTGAACTGTGAATTCTCATTCTTGACAAGTTTCTGGTTCCAAATCCTTTTATCTCCCTGTTTATCCAAAATGCATGTTGCCTGAGCTGAATTGGTGTGAGGCAACTGCTTTGCCTAACTTGAACCTATTTTAGCCTCTTTCCTTGTTGTATTCATTCATATTAATTTTTTTAAATCATTGAAAATTATTTTCATACCTATACCATTATGAAACTCTTGTCCATATGCATGACTAAAATCAAGGAATTGAATGCCTATCTTGATATGTCTTGTTTACTACTTCTTTCTCTTCCTTTAATTCCAACAATACTTCTTGTACTCTCTTTTCTTGATTGGCCTTGCTACTTTCTCTATTATTTGTTGTATTATTTAAACCTTGTTAAAAAAAATAAGGGAAATGAATCATAAAACACATTATCATCTTGCTTAAAATGACTTACTTCTTCTCTTTGCATCCAAATCACTCCTCTCCTTTGTACAGCTATTGCAACCTTGTATATCTCCTCCAATGCTTGATTTTATGTTTCCATTTGAGCGTTCTTTCCCTACTTTACTTTTTGTACCTAATTATTCTAGTCACTTGAAACTTCAAATTGATGTTTTGAATACAAATTTAGACATATGGTCCACTCTATGAGGTGTTCTAATTGTTTGATCTTCACTATGGCTAAGTGTTCCACCATTTGAATTCTATCATGATTGAAAACTATTTTACTTATCATCTCCTCTATAATATGAGGCTTTCTCAATACACATTAGTTTTGATTCTTATCATCTTGTCTAGTTATTACTCCTTAAAACCACAAACAATGTATGTTTGTATGCAAATCAATGGGTAATGGTTGTTTGTATTCATACCTGTACCTTATATCATGATGTAAAATGTTCACCACTCTTGATAATATATGAGAGATAGCTTCCCAACTTTCACTTACCTATGTTTTAGGGTTATGACTTGGTAAGTCCACATCTAACACATCTTTTGACTCTTCTCCTTTAATCTCCCATTTGTTTTTCTTGGCCTTGATTATCTTTTTACCCCTTTCAACATAATCAATATAAATTTCATTATCATAACTTTATATTTTTACATGCCTATCTTTGTTAGAATTCTTCCACATATCATCTTTAGCCATCATTGTCTTGTCACTTTCTAAGATTTGAACAAATTCAAAATCCTTACCATATTATTGCATGTCTAAATGCTTATCATGACTATGATTTTTCTTCATACCACCTATGTATGTGACAAATCTACCATTAGACTAAGAGTTATCATAAAAATCATGAATTTCAAAAACTTGCATGAAGATACCTTTATCCTCTTTTCTTTTTATATGCATGTCTAGTCCTTTGACTATCTTTTCTTGACCTCTTTTAATCTTCATAGCTTTGTATTGATCTTCACCATGCTTCCCTCCTTATTAAGACACTTTACATCTATAAAATTATTCATGGGTCACTCTTTTATGGAGTATCCACCTTGAAGTTTTTGCAAGGTGAAAACTTACTTGTGATGACCATTAAGAGGTAGTTTTGGTAGTTATTCTAGATAAAAGGTGGTAGTTTTTTTGGTTTTTGATATTTTGGTTGATATTTTATTCAAAAAAAGAAGGAAAAAGACTGAAGGAGATGTAGATAAAACTCTAAAAATCTTGATAATGGAATACAATTTTTTTTTCTTTGTGTATACTCTATTTGACAATGTTTAAAGCATGTAATAAAGAAAGTTGTGACAATGTTGTGTTTTAAAGCTTAAGTGAATTGTTGAGTTTGATCTATGATTATTGAATGTGTGATAATAATTCATATGTTCTTTCCCATATCACTTCACTAATAGGCTATATATATCTTTACTGTAATGCATTTTTAGATAGTAAGTTAATAGAATTTGGTGACTAACCTAGTGTAGACATCTTGGTGAGTGATTAGTGTTTTATTTGAGGTTAATGAAGTGAAGGTAATTCCATTTCAAAATAAATAAGGTTTAGAAACCATTTAAAACTAAAGTATAACATCAAAGAACACTTTCAGACTTGTGCATTGTAAAGTGTGGATGCAAAACATCTAAAAGACTATTGCAGATTTGTTTATAGTTGTAATTAAGTATCTAATAAGGCATGTGATGGAGTTGGTAAGCATAGAAATCATTTATAGGAATGGAAAACATTTATTGGAGGATTTAATAGCAGAAATTAGCCTCAGATCCTGGCAGATAAGAATGTATGTGCTTTGTAAACCAAAAATGTGAAGAGAAGGGAATAACAAAAGTTTACTCATGAGTTCTAATTCATTTTAATAAGTGAAGGATCTATAATGATCCCTAATAAATCTGTGTGGAGTGTGAAAACTCATTTTTTAAACAAAATTCTTGTAGGAAGAATCAATAGGCTTGGTACCCTGTAGTGGTGAGTGTGTATGCAGTTAATTCATGAAGGATTTCAAGAAGATAAGAATTATGATTGTTTTTAAAAATTGTAAAGGGTGTTTTTAAATTTTATTTATAGATACTAATCTTGATAGTGCCTAGGAATTCCATGGAAGAACTTACAATTCTCTTAAGTCACTTACAGACCCCACATTGTAACTATGCATACTGTGTCCAAAAAGTGAGGTGAAAATGTAGAATAGAGTAAAGCAAGAGAAAAATAATGATTGTAAGGTTATTCAGACATGCCACAGAACCCACTCAATAGTTATAGTGACTTGAAACCCCATCAAAAATGTAAAAGAGTAAATTGGAGCTTTTTGGGTTACCATAGTCACTGCGAATCCTTAGCTAGGGTTTTGAACTAAAAATATGATTTCCTAGAGTTTGAATTGGTCAAAATTCCCCAAACTTGGTCATTAGTGAGGTATCATGGTAAACAAAGAGATTTTTTATTTTTAAACTTGATTTCGTATGTGTACAAGTGAAGAAAGGCGATTGTGTGTTTACATGTAGGGAAGGCCTAATTAGGCCTTATAGAGACTAAAAGGGGTCAAAAAGAAGGTGTTACATAAAGATATAGGTCTTTAAACTACGTTAACATTTAGAGTTTGAAAAGAGGTATTTTATTTTGGTATTGGATTGTCAAGGCAGACCATACAAGTCTATATTTGCAAGATTAGTGTAAATAAAGGCTATTAGGAGTAACTATGATTCAAAGGGAGAAAGTTTCCAAATGCAATAAATAGTTGATTAAGTGTGTTTTAATTTGATAAGAGGTCTCATAAGACCATACAAAATATGGAAAGATTAATGAGATCCTAGAGAGAGAGAGAGACTATTAATGAACCCTTGTTTGACCACTTGCACCTTGGCCTATTGAAAGAACATTGCACATTTAAGGATTTTAGTGAAGTATTGATCATCCCTAAATTAGGTACCTCACAAGTTAATACCTTTGGATAAAAAAATATGTGATACCCATCTCACTCTAAATGAGCTTTAAGTTGCTGTGCAATGTATGACCAATGATGAAGTGCTAAGGGTGGATGGTTTTCAATGCGAATTTTACAAATCCACTTGGATTTTTTTTTTTTAATTTTAATCAAGTTAAAAAAAAGACTTGCATAATAAAAATTTAGAAGTCATCATAAATAAAGAAAACATTAAGTTTATTTGTAAATCATGTGATCCATAACTCATTACTAGATGGAAGTTGAATGAACCCTATAGAATATTTCCTAAAAAATCAATGCCAAAGTCTTAGTTCTTTACCTTCACCATATTATCCTTGTAATTATTATATGACAACAAAATAATTTTATTAAATGTCACTACATTCTACAAAAAATTAATGTTGTTTAGGAAGGAATGGAATGGGTCATGCCTCTCAACATAAGACGATCTTCCTTAAGTTATACTTTGAAAATGATTGTGATTAGATTGAGAGGCCATTCATTCTTGTCATGCTGAAAAATTTGGGTTTTGGTGACTTCTTTATATCATAAATATATACTATGTTTTTAGAAGTATCACCTTGTCTCACCATCAATGTTCACAAGTTTGATAGATTTATGATTTTCCACTCAATTAGGCAAGGTTTCCATCTCACCCCAACATTGTATGTCCTAGTTGCCAAAGCTCTTGAATGTTTTATTATTCACAAAGATGACCATGGATTAATTATCATACTTTCCCTTCCTAATCTCTCCACTCATCCTATTATTGATAATTTTTTAGATGAATCTTTCCTCATGCTTGCAAATCAAGAGGGCTCTTTCAAAGAGGTGTGATATTGACTTGGATTTTTTTTTGAAAGCCTCTAGTTCAAGCCTACAATGGGATAACATGCATTTCTATAAGTAGATATCCATTCCCTTGCTGGAATGGATTAAATATTATCAATTGAAATAGATCCAAAAGGGAGATAATTTAGAATTCCTTTATATCCCCTTCACCTTTGGCAATTCTCCCTATGAGATATGGAAATATGTAATCAAAAGCATGGAAAATAAATCACTTACTATATTACCAAGCCTCCTTTTTTAGTATGCAAATTTAAGGTCTACACTAAAATTATTGTATCCACTCATGTCTATTATTCTTCCTTTTGGGATCCTTCTAAATCGTCATATGATAAATTATCAAAGGTGATTATATATTTTCCATGAGATAATGCTAGACAAACTCGATGTTTCCACATAATAAAATGCAATAAAGGTTGCCTTTGTCATGACAAAGGAGGAATGGCCATTATTGATATATATAGATAAACCACCACTCTATGTGCTAAATGGATCATGAGGGATGTTAAGGGGAATCAAGCTTGGAAAATTATTATATATAACTAAATTTATAAAGGTTATCCTTATGGCATTATTTTTTGGAAAGGTTGTCTATCACACTCTTTTGATTAATTCTATCCCAATCAAGATAAAAGAGTCATTTGTTGCTAATAACACATATAAATATTTTAAAGTAGTGAATCCTTATCTCAAGTGTGTTGGTGATGGATTTATAACTAGCCTGTCTTTTAATGACCATAAAATTTTATGGTCCCCTCTCATGACAAACACCTTCCTTTCCATGGCTAATACACCAGGTATAAAATATATTTAGATTTTCAGAAAAGGAATCAACACAATTTTGATTTTATTTATTCTATAGATTGGATCCCATGGCACACTCTAAAAAAGTATAAACTATTGAATTTAGACTTTCCTTATATTCTATGTATTCAAGAATTGATGTTGAATTTCATAATTCATAAGATGGATCTATAATTGTTGATTTCCTAGTTGAATGATTATTAGTGGAATTGTAACACCACCTTTAAAATTATTCTCATGGACACCTCTATCAAACTATGAGTCCATTTTCTTCGGCTCTAGATAAGCTAAATAAGATATAAAGTATGAATTCCTCTTCTATAATGTGGCTTTCCAGAATCTATAGGATTCTTAATGCCAAGATTGAATCCAAACTATCTCACTTTGTAAGATATCTAGTTTATCAATGTTTGTCTATTGGGGAGAGTATCAAACACATCGGGATTACTAACCCTAATTGTTGCTTCACCAACATGTATTCTATACTCCTAACTCAATAAGTGATTGATAAAATGACTATTCTAGACTAGTTTATTTGTTAAAACAGAGATGTAGTGTGCTAGAATTGAAATGTACATAATTTTTAACATAAATATAAGCATGAAAGAAACATCAAATCACAATATAAAACCAAGATTTGACTTGAAGAAACCTAGTGAGGAAAAAATATAGTGGGTGAGGAAATTGCACTCCCCTTTCCACTATGTAATCCTAAAATGTACAAGTTAATACTATGGGTATATCTACCCTTAATTCCACTATCAAAAATTGTACCTATATTAATTTCACTCTTACACACTTCTCTAAATAAAACAACACTATAAACAACTATTAATAGCTAAGAAACAATGAGATACTATGGAAAAAGACTGAAACTTGTAAATTTCAATGTGAATCCAACTTCATGACTCCTCACTAACTTATTTGATATATTTTGGATTAAAAAATATGTGAATATGTCTTATTACTTTGTAATATACCAAGATTTTTATAAAAAACATTTTTTATTAAAGTGTTTTCAACCATTCCAATGCTTGTACTTTGTATGGTGGTGAAACCACCAGTTTATACAGACTGGGAGTTACAAAATTGCTCAAGTGGTATTACAACTACCACCTATAAGCACCAATGATTATATAAACCTCTGAGATATTTTTGTAGCTTTCACCTACATATATAAATGGATCCACTATCTATGAAATTTTTTGCCAATTCAAGATATGAAAATTACTAGTTTTATCACTTTGAAGATGTCTAGATCATCCCCATACTTACTATGACAATGTAACTTATTTTACATTAAATTTATTACATTATGAATTATATAAATTAGGAATAATGTAAACATATAAAAAGTGTAACTAATACATTAGATGCATATTTTGAATCACATCTCCCCAATTGGAGGCTTTTAAGTCCCTAAAAGCTTCAATAACTCTATAAGTGAGGAAATAACTTCCCCACATATTATTTGAAATACCATATGGCCTTTTAAAGTAGCTAACACTTTAACCCAATTATTCAATTCTATTTAACCCCTCTTCTTGTTATTATTTCATTCTTCTAACACAACATTATCCTCTAATTCCAACTAAATGAGAAGTAAGATCTTTAGTTGAAGGTAGTGATGGCCTTTCATCTTCATTGTACAACATAAAAGTCTCAAAAAGACATAAGTTCTCAACATTGATAACTGAATAAATCTTCATAAATAGAGGCAAATAAAGTATACAAACATTATTGAACACTAGTTATATAATTTAAAATGGACCACACCTAAGAGGCTTAATCTTATTAGTCATACCTTGGATTATTTCACTACTCAAGTACAATCATGTCTTGTCGTCAACAAGGAAACTATGCTTAGTCCTATGTTAATCATGTTGTACCTTATACTTGGATTATGACTCCAACTTGTCTTGCACTTGGAGGTGAATTTATAGATTCTTCTCAATGAACCTTTTAATTTTATGGGCCTCTAGATCCACAATGAAAATGATGAAATCATGAATTAATGAACATATATGCCTCAACAACCATTGGAGAAGAAGTGCTTACCACTACAAAAACCTCAACTAATTACTCTAAATATAATTGTAATTATATTTTTGGAACCAAAAAATTAGGTACATATGTAAATATGGAACCATAAACTAGGTTTGTGTGTTAAAATGGAACCCTAAAACATGTTCATATGTAAATATGGAACCCCAAAATAGGTTTGCATGTCAAAATATAACCCAAAAATAGGTTCATATGTAAATGTTGAAAATTGAAATAATTTCATATGTAAGAAAAGAACCCCAAAATAAGTTTGTACATCAAAATCGAACATGGAAATAGGATTCTATGTAATGGATAAAATTCTACAGATAAAATATAAATCTAAAGTGATTATATAGTACCATCATTCCCCATCAATCCATCATATATAAATAAAAAGTGTTTACATGAACAACATTCAAGCCCCAAATTGTATTCCTCTGTGTCTAATAATGATATATGTAGATGATATTTTGTGATTATGTAGTACCTTAGTCTTGTACACTTGGAAAACTCAAACATTGGTTGTTCCTTTTAGTTCTACATATGTCTTGCTTCTGAAAGCCTCACATATATTCTATATGGTGCCCCTTGGCCTATCTCTTAGTCTGAACAATTATATATTGATGACTTAAACATCTTATTTTTCTCAAAATGCTTAAAATGTACTTATCTTAGACCTCTATAAGTTCTATCTATACTTGTTTTGCTAATCCCTAGACAATAATATCTATGATAGATAGTAGTATCGACATTATTAACTCCTTGATGCAAGTATCTAGTGCCCTAAAGTCATCCAATTTAAAATTAATTTTTTTATAATGGTTGGCCTAAGTGATTTAATGCAAGTTATATCTTGATAGGATTGGTATAAATACAATATCAACCCTCATTCATTCCTTAGCTGGCTACACTTGGGGAACACCTAACAATCAAACCAAAAGACCATTAAAGAAGACTCAAGTTACCAAAACATTTTTAATTTCTCCCTATTCTAATATAAGTCAAAGGAACATCCTATTTATAGTTCTAAAGTACTAAAGGAGTAGTTATAATTTCATACTTTCCAAGTTACAAGCTAGGTCACTGTTGTACATGATTTACACACATCACATGATTCACACATAAGACAACATACAAAAGATAACTACATGAGTCGAAGGCCCTCTTTTAGAGTACTATCTATGTAGGAAAGCACTTTTTGACAATGGGGTCATTTCACATCAGATTGACATTGTGTGACCACTAACTCATTTTCCCTAAGGTCACATTGAAGATGGAAAGCTAGGGTTTTACCATTTCACTAGGAGTGATAGTCCATGACTGAGACCTAAATACACCATAATGAAGGTGAAGCTAAACCCAAAAGCATCAAGGTGGTTGCACCATATTTCAACTGATATTTCATATAGGACACTAATGTCTAAATCATATAGTAACATCAATGCAATCATTCAAGGCTATCATAACTATCTAGAAATCTAAAGGCACTAGATCTAGAATTTGACAACTGTTCTAGAATCTACTTTCTACCTACTTTCAACTTGTATAAGATTTAGATATGTATTAGTATTAGAACCAACTAAGTACATCACTTTTGAATCATTTTATATATCTATCATAGTTATAATTTTCATTTATAACTTATCTTACTTTAATAAATTTAGCATATGATACATTTGAGTTTAGCACATTAATTGGCCTACTATAGATTTGATATTCACCCTTGTGCCCTATCATTTCTATATTCTTAACCCTATCTACCTAAGTAAGATCTACAACTAAATTAGGGTTAAACAATATAGAGGGACATAATATATTTATCATAATGTCAGAGAATGTCCCTCAATATACTCAATATGATAATTCTAATAAATCTGTTTAGTGTAACCCATACAATTTTTCTTCGAATGTCATAATATGTTCCAATTGTTCCTCACAATCATTTAGAACTCACCATATATGATTCAATCTATATAATTTATCCCATTTGAGTCACATAATTTGACTGAAAGTATGAAATATTTGTATATCATGGTTTTAATCTTTACTATAAACTCATTATTTCCCCTCTTTTTGATATGAGGGATGAATCCTACGAATCACTCATCTCAAAATAAAGAGCTATGTGCACCACATGTTATTTATAAAAATGTAATCATGTAAACTATGTATAAAAACATGATAAGATATGCCATAATATAAATATTTGATCATTCAAGTAAATATCAAACATTTAATCCAAAGAAATGGGAATACAAATGTTAAGTTAAGTATATATATCAATAAGTCACATAATAATGAGTAAGACAATAGATGCATGGCAAAAATCATGGCATTGCATATAATAAAAATATGCGTGATGAAATCATGGCACCAAGCTCAACAATAGTCATATATGTAACCATACATAGAACAATATGATGATCATAAATCACACAAGCACCCAAGAAACAAATCGACTCTAACCCAACACATACAGAGCATGGCCATGACTCCAACTAGAGGATCCTTTGACACAATTGAAATAAAAGCTAAAAAATATAGTTAATACATTCATATAACACATAATATAATAAATAATAATATTCACATAATGTCATAATCATCAATATCAAGCACGCATAGAAAAAATAATATTATTCCACATGATCAATCAATGTCATCATCGAATATAGTAAACATAATATTCATAAAAAATTGCACTCTAGGTAGTATGAGCAATAACAAGTCATGCATAAGAATCTACTATGGTAACTAGACTAATATATAAAGATACATTGTAATAAATGTATAAAGATTCCCCCACTGTAGGCGTGCCCCCAGTGTAGAAAAGTTTTCCTTAGGTGTAAATAATGTCACCCATATGTATGTCCATGTATCATATGTAAGTTGTATGTTTTGCATCCCACTCATGTAAACTGTTAAAAACATGTTCAGATAAATATATATGTATTTCACCATGTATATGTTAAATAACATTAATCAATTACGTATACCAACAAACATGTTATTCATAAATCCTAGTTTTGTAAATTTTTAACATTTGATTTTTTTAATTGTTTGTTAATGTTTGTAGATGTTATGTGTAAATGATATAACATTGAATAAAAAAATATGTATCAATTTTAACTATCCAATGATATCATCATAATCTAAAAAATTGAATGGGAAAGAATCATCTAATCAACTATGCATATAAAAAAAGTCATCTTCACTTATAACATTATGTTTATTTAACTTATTCATCTCATGAGTAAGTGAATATTTTAGATAAACACTTTTAAATGAATTTGTAAGAACACTTATGATTGCAATCATATTAGATATTTATGTTAAACCTACTTGAGATAATTCACATAATGACACGTGACCCATGATAATATTTGGAGAATCTATATCATATGTTTTCAAAATCCACTAATTTAGATATGTCGTTCCAATCACTTTTTATCTTCTACATTTTTAATAGGGTATGTATAACCAATAGCACCATATTTTGGAATTGTTTTAAGAAATTATTTATAATTTCTCTTCTTGATCTTGATATGTTCCATCTCTTAAAATGGAAATAGTCTTGCCTTGGATCTCAAGTGTGATGTGCTTATGATTCTTGTCAAGTGTTGCATCCATTCAATTTATCCTTGAGTTTCCTAGTGTAACATTGTATTAAGTATAGATTTGTAATGTGTTGATTATTTAAATTATATCTAATTTTTTACTGGATAATAATTTTACCATGGAACTTCATCTTTTTTGTGTAGAGGAATTGGTAATACAAAATAAACTCAAGTTCACTTCTATTTCAGTAAGCAAGGCAAATATTAACAAAGGTTTTTATGGCTTTTGTTTAGTGGATGGATTAATGTTTTGGATATAATGAAACAGGTTATTTAGGATTTGAGATCATTATTGTCATTGATATTTTTTCATTGTTTCTTTCTATGCAAAGATGAGATTATTGGAGCATGGTTTTGCTACTACATTGGGTTCATATCCTCAACCTACTTTTCTTTCTACCTATCTTATATTTAATATCTAAGTGACATTATTGAATATTATATGGTTTCATATTAGGTCTTGTCCTTTACTACATAATAATTTGACCATCTACCTTTATTTTTTTGTGTAGAGATATTGGTAATATCATATATGTGTGTGTATGTGTGTGTGTGTGTGTGTGTGTGTGTGTGTGTGTGTGTGTGTGTGTGTACACATATCCTTCGATTTAATTTCACTTAGAATTATTAAACACATTGCTAGCCAATGAGATGTCCTTATTATGGGTGCAAAAAATATTATTTGATGCTCTATGATTGGAGGAAACATTTAATACATTCCTCATGATCTCTCTTTATTCGAGACAAGTATTGAATGCAATTGATACAACAAATAATTTCCATGTGTTAGAATGTGCAGGCAGGTTAAATACAAGGATTTCATGCTATGGGATTTTGTAGGAAGTTAAATGCATGTTATCAAACTTGGCTAGTAGCAACATGGGAAAACAAGGTTTATGATTTTGCTAGAGTTAGTAGGAGATTTGTTATGTTTAATATCTGATTAAAATTATTGAGAATTATATGCTTATAGACTATGTCAAACCATTCCATTCACCTTCCCCAACACTTATAATCTTATAAAACCTATAAGTATTATACAAATGCAAATTGCAACCAAATAATTCAAAGTCTATAATTCAATAATGTGTTCATAAGCAACACAAATTATAACAAGATGCTTTCTACAATTCATATTGCCTAAAGTCAAAAAGGTTAGCCATGATTTGAGACAATTACCATAATCCTAGACTTCACCCATATAGTCTCCATTAATGTATAAATATATATTTTTATTTTGTTTTTTGGGTTATTTGTAATCACATTTATTCAAAGTTGATCCATGTTCTTTTTTTTCTAGGGTCTTTTTTTATCAGCAAGATTTTCAAAGACCTTATTTTTTGTCAATGAAAATTACTTGCTTCAAGGCTTTATTTATAGCCTAGCCTATCAAAGTATAGTATAAAGTTATAAGGCATAGCTTAAAAGCTCTAGAATACCTTACCTTAAAAAAGTCCAATGTATATAATCTACAACAACATTCAATGCCAAAAATAACTGCCAAATATGAATCATGTCCTAGTGGTCTCCCTCTTGTATACCCATAAACAATCAAATTAAAATCAATGTCCAAATTCTTATTACTACTTGAATTACTCACAAAAGATAGAAATAAAATCAAGTCATAGATATGAACCTAATATAATAATAGAACTAGGCCCCCATAGTTTCCTCTGTCCGAATTCATAAATAATGAAACTAAATCAATGACACTAATTGCCTCTAATTCTGACTATTAACAAAAATAATTATACTTCATAATATGTTTGATAAAAAAAAGAAATAATTTAATATATTTATATATAAAGAATAAAAGATAAATAACTTAATAGGCAAATTCATTGAAATCATACATAGAGCTAACATGTTTTTGAATACATCTAATATCATGATGTAAACAACGATAGGAAGAATGTTTATATTGTTATTAGATATATTATATACTTTTAGTAATAGACACTTTAAAAATTATTATAGAAATGAATAAACGGGTTTTTATTCATAACTCTAATGTGACCCAGTCAAGAAAAAAATTGATTACTACCAAAAACCATACGATCTTTGTCAAGCCTTCACTTACAACACAAATTGTCTCAAATCCTAAATAGCCAACATAAAAATATTTTGTCACTATTTACTTTATTTTCCTTATGTTTACCAAAAAAATAAAAAATCCCATGGTAAAAATTATTATCGAGAAAAAAATAGACCTAGACTACAAGCTTAAAAAATATACTAATACTACCCTGATGTTACACATAAGTCAAATGGAAAGAAAACTAGGTCACAGATATGAACCTAATTATTGTGAAGAAATACACTTAGAGAACTTTAGTAAGGATTTGACACTAAATTAAAACCATAACACTAAAAACCATTGTTATTACTATTTGCCTTACTCACAAAACTAGATGTTTGTTCTACCCATTTTTGTATTACTAATAACTCTGTGGAGAAAAAGACCACACAGTAAAATTATTACCCAGTAAAAGACCCCACCTAGTCTGCAACATCCTAAAAGAAAAATAAAAATTATAGCCCCACGCTAAAATTCTTACCCAACAAAAGAATAGATCTAATCTACAATCATATAAAACCTATCAACATTATTGGGATATAATACACAAGCCAAATAAATAAAAAAAGCACATTGCAGATACGAACCCAATTCTTGCAGAAAACCTAGATATTAAACATAAGTTCGATAGAAAGAAAAACAGATTGCATATACGGAACTGATACAATGGTAGAGCCATGGCTCAATAGTCTCCTCCTTGTATACCTAGAAATGACAAAATTAAAATCAATGACACTAATTGTTTCTATGCTATATTCGCTTTCTACATTCAAAGAGAGAAATAAGAAACTGAGAAGAATGGTCTAAGGCTTGTATGTACCTGGATGAAGTTGTGCGCACCGTTATCCAGACGTCGTGAGAACTCCTCTTTGGTTGTGGAGGATGACACCTGCAAAAGAAAGAGACTAAGACAAAGAAGGCGTTAGATGAGGAGATGGTGGGTTGCCAAGCAAAAGCTTGATCCCAAAAGTATGAAGACTTCCTTAAGGGATGTCAACCCACTAGTCAATAAAAAGGATGTCTGATAAATAGCAGAATGATAAAATACTGAAATGATTAAAGATTGAAAAGGAAATGGAAGCAAATGCTTACCTGAATGTTGTTGTCGGCCTGATCACAGTCGCCGACATCGGTGGTCCTACCGGCGTCGGTTGTCAATGTCTGTCGATGTCGGTTAGTCTGCCGACGTCGGTGGGGGCAGTGGTCAATGTCGGTCTGGTCTGGTCAGATCTGTGGTCTGTGGATGGGTCTGTGGTCTGTAGACGGCTCTGGAAAGGGGTCTGGATGGGTTTTCGTGTTGTTTAGATGGTCTGGGAGAGTCTGGTTTTGGTTAATGGTCTGTGCAGAGGTTTGGGCAGAGTTGCAAGGACAATGGACAGAGTGTATGGTCAGACAGAAGACAGAGGCAATAGGGAGACAGAGAAATAAGGATTCAGGTCTGGTCTGGTTGACACTCCGATCTGGGGGGTGATATTACTTGAAAGCAATAACTGAAAACATAATGAGAACACAAACAATATATATACCTGTGGCCTGCTGAAGGAGTGTTGCTGATACCTGTACCTGTTGTTGATGTAGCCTGTGTGGAGGACCTGTTGCTGGTGCAGAAGCCCTATGAGAGGGAGAGTGAGAGGTCTGGTTTGAAGATTGGCAGATTGATTGGCAGAGTGGCGGATGGTCGAAGACTGAAGATTGAAGGAGCCAATAATCAGAGGTTGGGTGATTGAAGGGCGAAAGAGTGGATCCGCGTTCTGGAGGTGGAATGCAGTCTTGAAGGCTGCTGACGCCGGCAGAACCGTCGACATCGACTGAATAATGACCGACGTCGGTGGCTGCAGAATGGGGGCAGAGGCTAATTTTAGCCTTCTGCCCATTCTTGCACGCCGTCGGGTCAAAAGGGCCGTGGGAAAACGGTCGAGAGGGTCTAAATAGGCATGGGAGAATGAAATGGGGGTCATAAATGGGGTTTAGGTCACTAAGGCATGGGAAGAGTGAAGAGAATCCAAGGAAAGGGATCCTAGGGTGGGTGTGAGGTGGCATGAGGAGAGAGAAAAAGGATTTTATTAATTTAAAATAGCTAATTATTTTAAATTAATAAGTGTGTAGGGGGTTAGGAGTGGTTAAGTGAAATAGGATGAAGAGGACCAAGGGGGGAGAGGATGAGGAGGATGACCAAGGGAGTAGACACGATTTCGGTGTCTACACTAATTGCCTCAAACCCTAAATAGCCTACTCCACTCCAGCTAAAGAATTAAACCCTTCATCAAATGAGAACCATAAAACAAAAAAAAACAAAGACTCATACTAAAATTCTTACCTAAAAAAAGAAGAGACCTAATTTATGAGCATATAAGATCTAATAACACTACCAAGATATAACACACAATCCAAATAAAAATGAAATCATGCCACAAATACAAACCTAATTCCTATGAAAAACCTAGATATTAATGAATTTTCTTTTATATAATATTGATAGGCACATTTGCATACATACAAAAAATGACTTAAAAAGTAAAAACAACTTAATTTTAAATAAGTTAGATAGAAAGAAAAGCAAGTCATGGATACAAACTCGATACAATGATAGAACTACGACCTAATAGTCTCCTCCCTACATACCTAAAAACAACAAAATTCAAATCAACAATATTAATTGCTTCAAACCTTAAATAGCCTACTCCACCCCAATGAAAAAATTAAACCCTTCATTGAACAAGAACCCTAAACCAAAAATAAAGCTCACACTAAGATTCTTACCCAATAAAAGAACAGACCTAATTTATGAGCATATAAAACCTAACAACACTATCGACATATAATACATAAGCCAAATAAAAAGAAAAGCACATCACATATACGAACTTGATTCCTGTGGAAAACCCTAACTTCTTTATTGTTGCTTTGCCCACAATGCAAACAAAAAATAGTAAAACAATCCACGAATTGTAAAGCTCCAACAATCTCTCATCCAAATCCTTACAAACAACGAAGCCAAAATGAATGTCACTAATTGCCTCCACCTCGATCAAGCATTGCATGAAACCAATATTCAATGCCAAGTACTCTAGCAGCTCTTCAACTCCACTCTAACTTTGGTGAAATCACAAACTTAGTTTTCCCATGTTGCCACCAACCAAGTTTGATAGTTGCATTTAACTTGTCCCCAAATCTGCATGGCATATACTCCCCACATTTAACTCACAATTCTTAAACTTCTAGCTACATTCAATACTTACCTCAAATAAAGAGAGGGCACTAATAACATCCCAAATGTTTCGATCAATCACAACATAACAAATAATATTTTTAAAATCGACTTGTTAAAGACCTTACACCTTACCCCTCTAACACTTTCATGCATATTTTATATACCCAGAATGAAGACATCTCATTGGCCAGCATCCCGTACAATAATCACAGTGCGGCTTTGTGGTTTATTGGCCGAAAATTATATAACACGTATAATTAGAAGGTAGTCACACTGTAATTGCAGACTCTACTTCAATTTGGTTGAAATTAGGTATTTTGGGTACATTCTGCTATTGTCAGCTGGCTTATCCCCCTTAGCTTGATTGTGAAGACTTATTGTGCAGCAACAAAGGCACCAGGTGCAGGCATTGGGTCACTTGCAGAGTAGCGACGGAGGCTGATCTGCATCGTAGATCCTGTGAAAGAGCCCGATTGGGGATCTTGGTTTTTGCAGCATCTCTGACCCACCTTACACCCTTGTCTGCAACAAACAATCCAAATTGTTCTTAGTTTACACTCAAATTTAAAAAAAGATGATGCAGAAACATTGCAAACGTAAATTTCAAAGAGAAATGGATAGTTTTAACTAAAATTAAGCTTAATTATTTACCAAATTGAAGATTGACGAAGAGAAGAAGATAGACAGACATGTTATTACCCTTTTTAATCTGAATTTGTTTGGACAATGTTGTTTGCCACGCTGATTTTTTCTAAAGAAACTATTTTGAAACTTTCGAGCTTGCAGTATCAAATTGGATTGACAGGATTCATTAAAAATCATAACTTTACTGTGTGATAACATTAATTCACTGAAAGATATAAAACACTATCTTGTTTTTCATGTCGATTGAACAACTATCAAATAAATAAAATAAACAATGATTCCAATTACTCTCAGATAAGAAGTTGCATATGAGGAAAAATATTCAACAATGATTCTAATCACACTTAGATAAGAAGTTGGATATGAGGAGAAAAATTCTTTGATACTATTTTTAAAAAATTCTAGATTTTGCCCATATTTTTTTCCTTACCATTTTTTCAACATAGTTATGAGAGGGAAGAATTAGGATAGCAACTATACAAACAGAAATGAGTTGGGCAACTAGTCCAACTGATTTTCCAGTAAGTCTTCCACAAATGTTCAATTCTGACAGTTATTTTACACTCTCTCGCAATGTTGCTTCTCAATATTAGATTCATTGCAAGTCATTGTTTTTTTTTCCAGTATGTTTGTGACAATAATGCTTCTTTTTGTCACTTTTAAAATTATAAAAATTGGGGAGATTTTAGATGTTAATCATTTAATTTACCATGAGTTAGAAAGATTTATATTAAAAGATGTAAATGTTAAAGGAATTAAAAAAACAAGGAAAAAAAAAAAAAAAGTTTAATGTCAACTGAATTTTTGTTTGTTCATAATAATTTGTCATTCTTTCTTTATAATTATATTTTTTAGTTGTTGAGCGGTATAAGTTAAATAGTTCATAATCATTTACTTTTATAGATATTTTATAGACTCATAACTTTTTTTAATTCACTTTTTATAAATAAATATTATTTTAGAAAAATAAATATCAGATAATATTTTTTATAATATTTTAATTTTTAACAAATTTAATTCTATCCTCAACTTATAAAAACGCATGGAACTGTATTATTAATATATAAAAAATGAAAACAAAAAATAATATAATAAATGTTCTTTTAACATATAAAATAACCAACCCAAAAAAAAAAAGAGATAGAAGAAAAGAAGGAAAAAAAAAAAGAAGAAAAGGAAAAAGTGAAAGTGGGTAGTAATAAAACTAAAACAACGTCGAACAACTATTCTCCAGGAAAGAATGTTTTCGTCGTCTTCTAGAAAGTAGAATAAAATATAGGCTCAAAGTCCATTACAAATTTACAATGAAATTCATCGAGTTAGAAGAGTTCAAAATTCCAGGAATCATCCTGCTTCTAGATTGATTACCCAGTCCTCCATGACAATGCGATATCTAAAAGAGTTTAAATAAGACCATCTTCTCCTTAGAAGTCCCCATTCCAGCATTTGACAGATTCTTTCGCCGAATCGCCCTCTCTGCAGATATTTCAAACACGATCAGGCTGACCCTATATCTGCCTTTTGTATGACTCTTTTTTTTAATATAATAGAACTCTCGCTATCAAAAAAAGATGATCAATAGAATTCTGATTATCAAATATAATAGAATTCTGATCATCAAAAAGGATGATGGTGGTGCTGCTATTATTACTAGTGTTGTTTATTCCAACATCAGAAGCTGCTTGCAACTTCTCCACTGGTTGGAAGTCTGTAGCAGACAGTTCCAGGGCATTGCAGGCAAGTGATGGAGGTGGTGGCATCCTTATTCCCACACAGGCTTGCAGTCAAGAGCAGGGCTACTGCCTAACATTTGCTGGCTTCATCCCAAATGCATACTATCTCTCCATGGTGACCTTTGATACAAACTCCTCAACTATGGATGCCGCCAAAGTCATTTGGACGGCAAACCGCAACAATCCAATCCCAGAGTACTCCACCTTAGAGTTCACAGAAGGAGGGGACCTCATACTTAAGACCCCTGACAGAAAAAGAATCTGGTCCACTAATACATCTGGAATGGGAATCATTGCTTTGCCTGTATGTGGAGGAAACCTGAAGCTTGTTGATGCTAACAATGGATCTATATGGGAATCATTTGCCCATCCCACAGACACACTCATCCCTGGGAAGGATCTTAAGCCTGGCATGAAATTGATAAGCAGCAAGTCTTCCACAGATTTATCAGAAGGAAACTACTCTCTCATAGTGCAAAACTGTGGAATTGCACTCTATTATAACAACAGTGCAATGCTTACACCTTTGCCATATTGGGTGTGGGCATTAAACAAAACAAATGATACTGTGGCAATCCAAGATCCTGATTGCAGTTTCAGAGGGTTGTTGATGAGGCCCACAAGTTTCCTGCTAATAAGCCGTAGCCCTAAGCGTGCTCCCATGAATAGCACGGGCTCTAATGAGATATTGTTCCAAAACTCGGGCGGTTTTAATCCCACTCCATATACATATCTCAAGCTCGAACCTGATGGAGTACTGAGGGTGGCTTCCTTCACTTCCGGATGGAGTAATGTATTCCAGTTAGACAAATATCTTCAGGATCCTTGTTTTGTGCCAACTGCTTGCAGTTCTTATGGTATCTGCAGCAGCAATTCGCAGCAATCGTCTCCACAATGCAGATGTCCAGTTACCAAATCCATGGATGCATTTTTGCCCACTGATACCACGTGCAGCCGTCAAGCTCCCTTAGAGGTCAATTGTGCCGGAAAACAAGTTCTAATGGAATTATCAGGGATAGACTATTTTCCCAATAAATACATGACAGCCTCTAATAATCTTTCCACTGAACAAAATTGTAGAGACGCATGTTTGCATAAATGTTCTTGTTTGGCTGCATTTTACTGGAAAGAAACTGGTTCTTGCTTCCACACCACCGGGAGTCTTGAATGTCTGAAGAACACTGAGAACCAAACCCAAATGGCTTATCTCAAGATTCAACTGCCACAATCCAGAACTCAATCTTATACTGGTTTAATTATTGGGTTAAGCATCGCAGCAGGTGCCTTAATTGTTCTAGCAGTCCTATGCATTCGCTATCGTTTGAGAAAACGATCTATAGATTTGGATTCTGCTGAAGTGGAGAAGGAATTCAAGGATTATCACACTACCGGACATTTCAGAAGATTCAGTCTATAAGAACTTGACAGAGCCACACAAGGATTCTGTCAAAAGATCGGTGAAGGCGGCTTCGGCACAGTGTTTTTGGGATGTTTGGAAGGAAATGGTAAGATTGCAGTGAAGAGGGTGGAGTGCTCTAAGTGGGGGAAGAAGAGCTCTCGGGCAGAGATCGAAATTCTTGGGAACATCCAACACGTGAATCTGGTGCATCTGTTCGGATTCTTTGCAGAAAGAAATGAACTTCTGCTGGTATACGAATGTGTTGCCAATGGTTCATTACATCAATGGATATTTCATGCTAGCAGCAGTTCCCTAGCCCTGAGCTGGAAGCAGCGCTGGAAAATTGCTGATGGAGTTGCCCGTGGGTTGGCTTATTTACATGAGTGCAGAAAAATGCATTCTTCACTTGGACATCAAACCCCAAAACATCCTTGTGGATGAAAATTTTGAAGTGAAGCTATCAGATTTTGGCCTTTCAAGTCTGATGGAGAGAGAGCAATCTCACCTATCAACGACGATGAGGGGAACGCCTGGGTATTTAGCTCCAGAGTGGTTGCTGTTTTTATTGTTTTTGATGGATGGACAGACATTGCATTTAGACCTCTCATAAAAATTCTAGTTTCCTCTCCTAAGGGAGCATTGCTTTTTCAATCAAATGACACTTTAGGTCATGTGAAGATGCAAATTAATTGATGGATTTGTTTCAACAAGAAATAGAGCAGGTGGGGAGATAAAATGTAGTGCAATTCGTAATAAATAGTGATGCAAATACTTTTTTAGCTAGAGGCATGATTGAGGATGAGTATCCATAGATCTTTTGGACACTAGTGTAGTTCATTGCATGAACTTATTATTCAAGGATTTACATGGTGGACTTCCATGCATTATTCAGTTGGTGAGAAATGCATAAAAATTTCAAAAATTTATAACCCACCATTCTATGTCCCTAGCTATATAACAAAAAGATTATCCCTTGTAGCATCTACAATGTGATAATACATAATTCATCTTGATTGAACGTATAATGAAAGTGAAGAAATAACGTAGGGAAATAGTGGTGTTAGTAGAGTGGGATAGATGGAGAAACTATCCTAGCACCAACACATTTGCATACGATGACATTTCTAATCTCATTATTGACACTGGCTCTATATTATTTTGGCAACAAGCTAATGACTTATTAACACTTTTTTGGCCCATTTTTGAGGTACTCAAACTCTTTTATAGTGTTAAACCATGCATGGGGGGTGTTTTTGAGAGCCTTGACCAAATGAGGGATAGGTTAGACATCATATTTAGGGATGGATCTCATGTATTTGATCAAATGACAAAGGACTTGGATTGGGCATGCAATGAGAGAAGGTGGAAGATGTTTCATAGTCCTCTTCATTCTATTGAATGTGCACTTAATTCTAGGTGGTTTTATAATAAACCATGGTTAGATGCCAAGGTATCTTAGGGATGAAAATTATATCTTAATAGATTTTACACCAAAATAGAGGAGTGTGCTTAGATTAAGGAGGAACTATTGCAATATAATAATGCAAAGGGAATTTGTTCTCATTAATAATGCAAAGGGAATTTGTCCTCATTATAATGTCACATATGATTGTGCCCACTTAGAATTCTTAATGTTTTGGGAGACATATGGGACAACACCACCCCTACTTCAAACGATAGAGATTCATGTCCTCTCTCATATTTTTAAACTTTATCTATTTATCATCACTTACTAGTTGAATTCACTAATTCTATTAATTTTGAAAATACAAATTTGGTTTTTGTTAAATTAAAATTAAAATTATTATTGAATTATTTTAAATTTATTTGCTTCACAAGTGTCTAGTGCTTCTGCATTTGAATGAAGTTGGAGTGAGTATGACTTCATTCATTCGATGAAGCATAATAGGCTTGGGAACAAAATGGAGGAGGATCTTGTTTATGTATATTTTAGCCTTCGCCTTGTGTCTTGTGGTTGAATTGATTACCTTTAAGAAACTCATAGAATGTGGGATTACGCTAGCTCTATGGATGATGATGATGATGAGTTGCCGATTGAAGTGTTATGGGATAATGTAGAGGTCTTATTCTCTATCTCTAGATTCCAATCATCTAGAAAGGAGGATCAAGAAAATAGAAGCACTAATAATCTTTCAACTTTGAGTGTTGAAAAGGCTATGGAGGAGTAACTAAGCTACTAATGAAATTTGATTTTATACAAGACATATATTGTATACATTTTTATTTTAAACACTATTGAAATCATTAAATCATAAAGATGGAAATTTTTAAAGCAGTTTTATTTTTTCTATATTATATAAATTATCTATTATTTTTTATAAAAATTTAAATTTTTTAGTTATGTTTATAGTTAAATTTTAATGAAATTTTATAAATAAAAATTATACATATATCAAGATACGTTTCTTATGCATAACTTCTCCCAATCTTATTTTCATCACATTTTTGCTTATGTCACATTTCTTCATTTCTCACTTATTGCTAATTCTGAAATTAATTACATCATCTATATTGTTACATAGATGATTGGCATGATACATCCCATGTTTCCTTCATTTACAAACCACCTTTTCTAATTATTTCAAATTTGGTATGTTACACTGCCAAATTTTACAAACAATGAAAACTATATTTCAATACAAGGACAAGGATGGTATTATCAAATGGAATATGTTCTTTAAGTTGCAAAGAGAAAAATAATTCTAATATATCAGACAGCAGGTACTTTGTCTTCAAGCATAGTCAAATATCATTTGAGAAGTCTGTGTATCACATTTCCCCTTGTTGGGGGCCTATTACTTTTGCTTTTGATTTGATGTTCACTTTCACACCTACTAGAATAGGCTTCTTCAACACACTTACAGACTGATAATTATTTGGAATAAGCATTTTCCAAAATTTGGAGACCTAAAGAGACATGGTTTCGTTCACATGCAGAGTTATTTATTTTATTGACTTCAAATAATGCCTTCTAAAACTTGTATAAAATTAAACAATGCAACAATTAGTTTCAGAAAACATCTTCCCTTAATTGAATGCATCCTTAGTCGAACTAATATAATTATTTTTATTTTTAGGTTGTATTTTTCACAGTATAACATTGTAAAAGAAGAGCTATCTATGAAATTATTTGTTATCAATTTATATCCCTTGATTTTATTCTTGTTCCTCAATTGAAAAAATAGTTTGAGGATATGGATCAATTACGATTGAAGCTGGAATTCGATCATCTCCTACCAGAATGACTTGAAAATGGCATATCTGCATTGATTACCACATGATAGGGTTTTTGTTTTCAATTTACTTGTCTCTTAGATCATATTCAGAAGTTTAATCAAAGGCATAATTAGACATTAGTTCATCAAAAAGACTCGGGTGTACCACCTGTTTGATTTTGACCTATTGACACACAAGGTTAAAATATAGTCATGTGATCATTATGCATCTATATTCAAAACTCAGATTCTGAAGAAAAACTCCAACTAGGGATATGCACTAGTCACTTGTATTTGAGATTGAGCAGAACCATATTGATTCCGCTAAGATGGTTGTAATTATACAAGATAACTTAGTAGAGGTTGGACGAGTGTGTACTCATAGAATGGTGATAACATAATATTGTGTCCCACTTTTTACCATTTATATTTTTTGAGATTTATTTTTTAAATATTCTTTGTTCCAAAGTAGATACATTATTATGTTCTAGTCCAAGATTATGGTGGGAATGCAAAATGGATTACTTTCTTCCCTGATTTTAATTTTAAAGAACTGGTATGCTTGAAATGGCGATTGCATAAAAATCATAACTTGATGAACAGGTAAAAGAATAATAGGAGAAAGCATGAGATGAGTTTGTGAATAAATTTGTGGTGGGATCATGAATAAGTTAGTGCAGTTGATCCTAGATGGGCAATGTACCCATCATTTATGTTAGGCCAATAGTTGTCCAAAAGAACATTTCTCTTACACATTTTTTAAATTATCTTTAGTGTTGATCAATCTGGGATCTCTAGGTGGAGAAGGCAGAACCTAAGCCATAGCACAATGAGCATCTCCCCAATGGGAGAGGAGATCCTGAAGATGCCCAAGCTCCATACCCATTTTATTAGCTTGGACTTGAATCTACAAAAGAACATTGGAGATGATAGAAGATTTGTGCAAAGTAAAAACATTACAATCAGTAGAATCATGATTAAACACAAAAGTATTTCTTTCTAAATCCAGAAGAGAATCTCCACTCTGAAAGTATGTTAGGCTTGTGTGTATTTGAAGGGCATCACAGGTTTGTCTCTAAGGAGGATAAACTACCAAAGGAAGAATTCACACTGGAAAGGCCTAAAAAGATCATGGATCGAAGTCCAGACCCTTTGAGATTTAGAACAATACCAAGAGAGATGAGGAAGCATCTCAAAGTGGCCACAGAAGGGGCAAGTAGGCAGGTGGACTCCAAGCGGGACAAGTCTTCTGCCAATAGGCAAGCCTTGGTGTAGTATACACCAAGCTTGGGCTCCATACAAGCCCCCCAAATCGTGTTTAAACAAAAGATCCACATTTTAATAGATGAGTGTAGCCCCCAAGGGTGTTAAGCTTGTCAATCATGGGCAAATGGGGGGTGAGCCATGCATAGCCAAGACGAGGAGTGTAATTACAAAAAGGGGTCTTGACATACCATTTCCAGTCCTTCTACCCCAACAGAGTGGAATGGACTAAGATTTTATAGGGCATGGAAGTTAGGATAGCATTGAAGATCTCTTGAAAGGATTCCTCATCTGCATTGGCTAACCAAAATTTAACTTTTGCCTCCTCCCAGGATAGCCAAGAGCGAGAGTGCCTACAGAAGATATCCTAAATGGTATTCATTCCTCAGTGGTAAAACTTGAGAGTGTTGACCCAAGGGACTTCTGCCAAGGGCATTTCATTGTGAGAGAAAATGTGAGACCACCAGAGAGAATGGGAGTTAGCAAAGAGCCCAGTCCATAAATTGGAGCCATTCCAGAGTAGCCATGGTTTAATCTTTTCCCAAGCCTTTCATATGCTTTTGGCGGCAAAGGACCCTATGATTTGGACATGAGACTAAATGAAGAGTAAATTGGGTAGCTTGAACCCTTTCTAATACTTATTGCCCTTAGGTAAGTCTGAGGAGATATAGTGTCTGAACAACACCTTTCAAGCTTCTTGGCCCTTAATGGCCTGCACAATCCATTTGGCACATAAGGTAGTTCCTTGTCGGGCTATGTTGATGAGCCCCATCCCTCTAGAATCTTGTGTGAGACAACAATATTCCCAGACCACCCTGTGGAATCCTTTACCCTATAGGGAATTGGCCCAAACGAAATCTCTGAGCAATTTCTCCAACTTCTGGTAAGATTTTTTAGAAGGCACCCAACATGATGAGTAATACACATGGGTGGATGCAAGAATGTTTTAGCAGATTTGAACTTTTCTTTATAATGAAAGAGACTTGGTCACCCAGTATTCTAGCTTCTTAGCAACTCTGTCAACAATATATTGCTACAAAAAAGGTGGTAAGGCATCAAAAGTAAAGGGGATACCAAGAAATTTAAATATTTCATCATGTTGGATCCACTTCCAACCGAATTTAGTAGCCCACACTAGCAGAGGGAGGTATGATTATCTATAGCAACAAGTTTTTTGCCATTTGATGTTGGAGCCAGAGGCTAGGCAGAAGGTGTCGAGACACTGTAAGGTATTGTCCACATTGGTTTCATCCTCAATAAAATTGTCTTCCCTTCACATCACCATTCCTCTGAGGAGGGTTTCAAGAGCATTTAATCATATCCCACCAATCAAAAAGTAGAAGAGTGGTTGGCCATGAGTCTGAAAATTTGAAAGAGTTAGGCACAAAATCCTCAAAACCTTGGGACAAAACGTTAGCAGCCAGAGGGGTGTTGAACACCCTGGGCTTTTCTACCAATTTTGGGGCTTCAGTCGGATAGGGCTCTTTCTCAACAGGAGCTTACTCTAGTGGGTCATTGCTCAAAGATGGCTTGCCTCCTTTGGGAGCAACAACTGTGTGTGCGGCTTTTGTGTGAGAGCTCTTCTTCCCTACCATAGTCCATCTGTCATCAGCTACTTTTTTGCTAGCTTTCAGAGAGGGCTTGGGGGGAGAGGATGAGTGGTTGGGTGCATTATTGCAAGTCAACTGAAGGGGACAATCCTGTATCTTATGGTCTGTGGCTTGGTAGCTAAAGCAAGTGTTAGGCAAGTTGATATATAAGACTCACTGAGAGTGCCTCACATCCCTGACTTGAATTTACACAAACTCCTTGAGGTCCCAAAAGAGGTCTACTTCTTCACAAACCCTTTGTTTAGTGTAGTAGAGTAGAACTTGTTTTGTTCATGACAAACCACACAGCTTATGGAGGATGCTATTTGGTGAATAAAGTGCCAATAGGGGAATGAGAGACTTGAAAATTCAACCTAGATAGGGACTTTAAGAGCGGTGTGCTATGAGACCACAAAGTCTCGTGTTTAGGGGGAGAGAACCATAAGCGAGTTCTTGACGTACCAAGTGGAAGACCTATGGAGGATTCCTCCTGCATGGGAAAGGTCGGAGAAGTGAAATAGGAAAAAGCCTTTAGTCATGTTCTAGATGCTCTTTAGCTTAATGCTGTGAGCTACCTAGTGAGTTTGAACCCAGGACCGTGGCATACTTTCAGAAGGGATTCTCCCAACAAAATAGCCTATTAAACAAAATTGCTCTAACTATTGACATGCAGAATTGAATTTAGGAATGAGTAATATAACATCAGGTTCCAAAGCATTACTTCATGGTAAACCTTCAGGACAAACTTTTTAGAGTGCTTGTAGGGGGCCATTGTGCGATGCTCTATCGTTCTTCTCCGCAGCTAAAACAATCGAGATAAAATGGGAAGTAGTCATTATAAAAGTTGGCCTCATCCGTAGGTGAGAAACCCTTAAACGACAATAAATACAAGTCATTATAATAGCTTTTACATTTCTTGCAATAAGGAGTTCTAACTCATCATGCCCATTTCAATGTAAAAATGTGAAAATATTTTTTACATTTCTTGCAACATAAAATTCTTACAGGGTCTAGAATGAATTTTTTCATTTTTAATAGTATGCACCAATTATATATATACATGTCATCAAGATTTTCATTCATAGGCAAGAGTGAGAGTGTTTGGCTACTGCAACCCACTTATCCTTGTGGTAATTCTTTTAACACAACTTTAAATTTTGAAAGTCTAAAAGATGGATATACCACACTTTCAATGATTTTTATTCGTACTAAAAATCAAATTAAATGAATTTTTAGCCTTTTGTTCCACACAACATATAAGTTTCCAGTTTAACATATCAAATATCAAACTCTCAAAGATGGCCAAATTATACTTTATGCATAAAACAGAGCAGAGGATAAAGTTTTGAATTCACATATAGGAGTGCAAAAACAATTTGATTTTTACCCTTTTGAAATTTATTTTCCCAGTTTAACATATCAACTCTTAAGCATGGTCAAGTTGTACTTTATATATATAGTAGAGCAGCCGATAAAGTTATAATCCATGTTTGAATTCACTTATGGCAGTGCAAAAATACCATTGCTGATAGAGGGATTCAACCCATTTAGATCAGACTGAATATGTTATTTTCTCTGAGATTTTACCTTGTTTCACTTTCAATTTTAGTATGCATGCAGGTAGGTGGTAGATGAGAGCCCTCTCTCTTAGGGAATCATAGGGAATCAGAACAGGTTTAGTGGATGCATACATTCCAAAAAAAAAAAATGCAATTTACAATCTGAATTAGTATTTTGATTATATCAGTGCAGGGACTGCTTCTAATTTAGTCCCTATTTAATCCTCGTCTCTTTAACTTGTCGAGAGACATGCTTGGCCTGTCATTTTCACCATTTTCAATGCAAAATATTCTGACCAGTCATCTGCCATGAGTAAGAAGAGAGGAGTATTCCATCGCTCCACTGAATCTATTCTTCAATTCTGAAGTCTCCATTCCCTTGTCATGCATATGGGAACCAAAGATAGGATCTGCCAGGAAATGATTACCCTTTATTTTCTTCTCAGCAAGTATCTTCACTACCTGCCCCATCGTTGGTCTTGTCGAAGCATTGCCTTGAATGCACATGAAACCTACATTTAACAGTACCTCCACTTCTTTCATGTCATGTTCACCTTGTAAGATAGGATCCACCAATCCTGCTGCCAACTCTCTATTGCTTTCCGCGACTACCCTCCAAGCCCAAGAGGGGTAATGCCTCTTTCCTTCATCCTCAACACTCGCATCCATGTTCTTCCGCCCGCTTATCAACTCGAATAACACCATACCAAAACTATACACATCACTCTTGCTGCTAATTCCAGAATTCAGCAACCACTCTGGAGCTAAATACCCAGGCGTTCCCCTCATCGTCGTTGATAGGTGCGATTGCTCTCTCTCCATCAGACTTGAAAGCCCAAAATCTGATAGCTTCGCCTCGAAATTTTCATCCACAAGGATGTTTTGGGGCTTGATGTCCAAGTGAAGAATGCATTTTCTGCACTCCTCATGTAAATAAGCCAACCCACGGGCAACTCCATCAGCAATTTTCCAGCGCTCCTTCCAGCTCAGGGCTAGGGAACTGCTGCTAGCACGAAATATCCATTGATCTAATGAGCCATTGGCAACAAATTCGTATACCAGCAGAAGTTCATTTCCTTTTGCACAGAATCCCAACAGATGCACCAGATTCACGTGTTGGATGTTCCCGAGAATTTCGATCTCTGCCCGAAAGCTCTTCTTCCCCTGCTTCGAGCACTCCACCCTCTTCACTGCAATCTTATCATTTCCTTCTAAACGTCCCAAGAACACTGTGCCGAAGCCGCCTTCTCCGATCTTTTGACAAAACCCTTGAGTGGCTCTGTCAAGTTCTTTTAAACTGAATCTTCTGAAATGTCCGGTAGGATGATAATCCTTGAATTCGTTCTCCACTTCGGCAGAATCCACATCTGCAGATCGTTTTCTCAAACGATGGCGAATGCATAGCACTGCTAGAACACTTAAGGCACCTGCAGCGATGCTTAACCCAATAATTAAACCAGCATAAGATCGAGTTCTGGATTGTGGCAGTTGAATCTTGAGATAAGCCATTTGGGTTTGGTTCCCAGTGTTCTTCAGACTTTCAAGACTCCCAGTGGTGTGGAAGCAAGAACCAGTTTCTTTCCAATAAAATGCAGCCAAACAAGAACAGTTATGCAAACATGCATCTTTACAATTTTGTTCAGTTGAAGGATTATTAGAGGCTGTCATGTATATATTGGGGAAATAGTCTATCCCTGATAACTCCATTAGAACTTGTTTTCCGGCACAATTGGCCTTTAAGGGAACTTGACGCCTGCAGCTTTCAGTGGGCAAAAATGGATCCATGGACTTGGTAACTGGACATGTGCATTGTACAGACGATTGCTGCGAATTGCTGCTGCAGATACCATAAGAACTGCAAGCAGTTGGAACAAAACAAGGATCCTGAAGATATTTGTCTAACTGGAATACATTACTCCATCCGGAAGTGTAGGAAGCCGCCCGTAGTACTCCATCAGGTTCGAGTTTGAGATATGTATATGGAATGGGATCCAAACCGCCCGAGTTTTGGAACCAGATCTCATTAGAGACCGTGCTGTTGGTCGAATTATTTATGATACTGGAAGCACTCCTAGGGCTAAAGCTTGTTAACAGGAAACTTGTGGGCCTCATCGACAACCCTGCGAAATTGCAATAAGGGTCTTGGACTGCCGCAGTATCATTTGTTTTGTTTAATGCCCACACCCAATATGGCAAAGGTGTAAGCATTGCCCTGTTGTTATAATAGAGTGCAATTCCACAGTTTTGCACTATGAGAGAGTAGTTTCCTTCTGATAAATCTGTGGAAGACTTGCTGCTTATCAATTTCATGCCAGGCTCAAGATCCTGCCCAGTGATGAGTGTGTCTGTGGGATGGGCAAATGATTCCCATATAGATCCATTGTTAGCACCAACAAGCTCCAGGTTTCCATCACATACAGACAAAGAAATGATTCCCCTTCCAGACGTATTAGTGGACCAGATCCTTCGTCTGTCAGGGGTCTCAAGTATGAGGTTCCCTTCATATGTGAATTCTAAGATGGAGTTCTCTGCAATTGGAGTGTTACGGTTTGCTGTCCAAATGATTTTGGCAGCCTCCATAGTTGAGGAGTTTGTATTATAGGCCACCATGGACAGATAGTATGCATTTCGGATGAAGCTGGAAAATGTTAGGCAGTAGCCCTGCTCTGGACTGCAAGCTTGTGTAGGAATAAAGATGCCGCCACCTCCATCATTTGGCTGCAATGCCCTAGAACTATCTGCTACAGACTTCCAACCAGTGGAGAAGTTGCAAGCAGCTTCTGATGTTGGAATTAATAACACTAGTAATAATACCAGCAACACCATTACCTTTTTTTGGATAACCAGAATTCGATTATATTTAAAAAAAAAAGACATTCAAAAGGCAGATATAGAGGCCACTAATAAGTGGGAGGGTGGAATATACAGACAATGAACTGCCACATAGTTAATAACTGGAAATTATCTTATTGGCAAATATCTAATGGCAATTTGACTGTCATAAGATGTTATTACCTTGACAGAGCAGAGATGTAATGTCCCAATCAAAATGCTTGGAACGTCTAGGGATGTAGCCAGTGTTGAAAGAACAATCCACACGATATAATGCTCCCATTAGAGACTACACATTTAAGATTTAGCTGGTCCATATAAAATAACAAATAATGGCAATATGCTAACTCACCTGTAACTTAATCTCTATCACCATGAATTAAACAAAAAGATAAGTATATTTGTATCTAAATTATATGTAACTCAATTTACAATAACATTACTCCAATCAAGTTGAACCAGACCAGATTTTCAACTTTCTCTATTTTTTAAAATTAAAATAATTTGGGTAGTGGAGAAGAGGAAATCAATTGCAAGTAAAATTCCAATTAAAAAGAATAAATTTAGTCCAATCGATGATACGTCTGGAGCTTTTTTGATGCCCATTTCAATACTGTTATGTATTTATTAATGGCAAGGGTCATGTCAGATACAAATTTTTACACTTCGGACCAAAACATGATGTTTCCCGTGACTAAAGGCCACGACATAGGGACATTATGATTATTAAAACGCTGGGATATAATCTATGTTGGGATTATATGTATATAATCATATTTCGTGTTATTGTAATATATAATATATATATTTTTAATTGTTATATATATATATTTATTTATTTGTATAGTTTATTGATCAATAAAATTTAATATTTATAATTATTATTTATGAAAGTGATATTTTAAATGTTTTTAAGACATGTTGGCTTCTATTCCTCTAATATTTTTTAGTATGTATTTACATTCAATGTGTAACTGCTGTGATACTAATTTATATATGCATTTCATCCTATACTAGTCTTTGATGTCTCATTTTATAGATTCTATAAAATGAGTTGATTGATGTCAAAAGTTCAAGTCGTACATTCTATATTAATTAAATGATGGTACATACAATTAGATATTTTATATGCTACTTAAATATTCCATCTTTTACATAAATATTTCAATATTATAATACAAACTATAAATAGTGATGTATTTAGAGCCCTAGTTATGATTTATTATAAGTAAAAATTATGTGTGAAAAATGAATTAATGCTCTTTTTATATATATATGAACTATCTAAATTACCATTGTCAACATCATATTTAGTGTGGTCCATATTATAAATAAATATTACCAATGCTAGGTAACTCAACAAATGATCTGGTTAAGATAACTATTATAGTTTATTTATTAACTATGAATAGATATTATTACCGTTAGGTAACTTAATGTGCATAGTTCATAGTCTAATTACGAGAGCTACCACCTATTAAATATATATCTATAAATTAAATTTAATTAATTTAATCATATGTAATTCAATATAAAATATTTACTACCAAAACTTGTCATGTTTCAATTTTTATACTTATGAACAAATACTCAATCATAAACAATTTTCAATACAAACACAAGAACTAACCACTACATGACCTTTGTTATATTTTTAATTACATATATTATTATTAATAATATATACTATAATAGTATTGGAGATGGTGCAAGGAACAGGACCGTGTGTGGGCCAGGATTTTATCCCATAAGTATTTTTTTGGGATCCCTGGGAAGGATATTCCTAGATACAGCTTGTCTGGAGTTGGGTCGGTGATCTGGACCACTCTAAAGAAGGGCGCAGCATTGGTTAAGAGAGGTCTTTTCTGGATTTGCAGAGGAGGGACTAAGGCACAAATCTGGTATGATTCGTGGGATGGCTTTCCCCCTCTAGTTGCTCAATATCCTCATCTGAGTGATCTGGCGCAGAGATTTAGTGAGGCTGGGTGGAACAGGGTGTGTGACTACAAAATTATGTTCCTTAGGGGCCAATTGACAAAAGCGAGATGGACTGTGCCGGAGGAGTGGCTGATTAATGGTATGGCTGATGAGTGCACTGAGCTAAATCACATCCTGGCTGGGCGTAGCTGCTGTGCACTTAGGGAGCGCGACATGCTGGCTTAGTCCCCCCATCCCAAAGGGAAATACATGGTCGTGGTGGGGTATCAAGAATTGATTGCACAGCAATGTGAGGGAAGAGGGGAAGTTTCATGGTGGAAAAGGGTCTGGAGCAATTTCTCCTGGCCGAAATGTAATTGTTTTACCTGGACGTTGGCCTGGAATCATTGCCTGTCTTGGGAGAACATTAAGAAGAGGGGATTTGTTGGGCCTTCGTGCTGCGTCCTATGTTTGGAGGCAGAGGAGGAGTCGACACACTTATTTTTTAGTTGCCCTTTTACTCTTCACTTGTGGCACGCTTGGTGGGACGCATGGAGATGTCGTTGCTTGCATGCCTCCTCCCTGGTTGATTTTTGGTCTAGATTGGGCAAACTGCCCTCTGATGCTCATTTCTTGTAGGAGGCGTGGTATGCTGGACCAATCTTTCTATTGTGGCAAGTATGGCTAGAGAGAAATCGTAAAATTTTTAAGGAAGAGAAATTGGCGCTCCAGCAGGTTTGGGGCAGAATAATGGGTATGGTCCAGGAGACGGTGGCAGCTAAGAGTGAAATCGTATTACCTCTAGAGAAGGGTGATGCAGAGTTGGTTGAGAGACTGGGCTTACAAGATATCTCTCCGGCCTCTGCTTGCATCAGACGCGATCGGAGTGGGAAGCAAAAAATTCATAGGCAAGGGAAGTGGACGCCACCCACCACAGGATTTTTAAAAATTAATACTGACGGATCTTCTAGAGGTAATCCTGGCCCAGCCGGGATTGGGGGAGTTGGTCGGGACTCCTTCGGATTGGTTGTTTTTATTTTTTTGGTCCATATGGGAGAGCAGACTATTAACAGGATGGAGGGACTTGTTGTTTTGTATGCCTTGAGGAGAGCTTATGAGTTAGGCTGGTGAAAGGTATAATGCAAAGCCGACTCGCAAATTTTGATCAATATGCTCCTGGAAAGAAGGATTACTGATGTGAGCTGGCAACTATCCCTGATAGTGCAGCAGATATTTCAAGTTAGTGCACTTATGGAGTCCGTGTCTTTTGTGCACGTTCCTAAGGAATGGAACGGAGAGGCAAATTGCCTGGCGAAATGGGCTTCAGAGGAAAATGATGGGACGAAGGTGGATGAGTGGGCATTGCTGCCCAATGAGGTGTGTCAGAGGTTGGAGCAGATTCTTAGAGAGGACAGAGATGGGGATAGAGAGTGACGGTTGTTGTTGGTATGTTTTGTAGTTTTTCTTTGTTTTTGGTGGCTTTCAGTGGAGTTGTTGTGTTGTAAATTGGCTTTTTCTGATTAATAAAGTTTTTACCCCTTTTATTTTATATATATATATATATATATATATATATATATATATATATATATATATATATATATATATATATATATATATATATATATATACTATAATATATTATGTGTAATTAGTATATATAAATATAAACTCTGAATATCAAAATTTTATCTCCACGTCAGTGGTATTGAAGTGATGATTTGAGATGCACATCTAATATAAAGCTTGTCATAATTAAATCAGCACTCTTGATGACCTTATCCACCCTTATAGTATAAAACAATCAATCAAATATACCAACACACTACAAGTTGTTGACCCTTTTACAATAGATGCAATATATTTAGTTATATAATAATAATATATATATTATACTACAATTTAATAATATATATACTTATAAATATATAATATAATATTTTATATATTATTATAATATATTTTATTTATTTTTAATGTATTTAAATATAGATTCTAGAATCTCAATTTCTTGTGTCTACAATAGTGGTATTATATAATACATCTAGGTAGGAGAATATAATGTAGATTTGGGGTATAATAGTGGAATATAATAGTATGAATTTTAACGAATAGTAATGTCAGAAAGGAATAATTACACATGCATAGAATGAAAGAGGGAGGTAGATTAGAATAGTATAAATAGAGGGGCATAGGCCATTATAAGACATCCAAGCAAAATATATCAATTGAGCTATGTAACATCTTCATTGAGATCTACTTAAAAAAATATGCTTAAAAAAAAAAATCAACGTATTCTTTCATTAGATTTCACTACAAAAATCTAGTTAGTGATCCAGATAAAACACTTTAAGTATGTTAACTTTAAATTAAGCATGTGACATCTATCCATCACTGATCACTATCATCATATGAAACAACATAATTGAATAGAGAAAGTAATTATAAATATCCAACTACGAATGGTACCATGATACAACCAATGCTGTCGATGTAAAAATAAGTAAATAGTTACATCTTATTGTAAATAATGTCTGAATAATAATAAATATAATACAAGATATAAGGCTTTACGGAGTGTGAGTCCTCCAAACTCTAGTATCTATGGTAATCTAAAATGTAGTCTCCAAATAAGTATTTTTGTGGGGAGAAAGAACATCATCTGAGTGCTCTTTCATATCAACCATGGACCATCAATTCTCCACACAATCCTCCATTAGGGAATGGTCCTCCCTTCATGGATGAGTATATAGTGATGGTGTGAGAATCTAGAGAGATAAGCTAGTCCCTATGTACTATATGATTTCTAAGAACATGAAGTGTACCATAAAAAATTCATTCGAATATGAAGGTAAGCGCACAAAGTTGGGGGATAAAAAGTGGCCTACCTGTGGACATGATTTTCTTAAAATTTTAAAAAGCTAAACTTTTGTAGTTAATTTGAGATATCTATATTCCAAATTTGAAGATGGTCTAAGAACATAAAATGTAGTATTTCGAGTCTAGTTTTCAAAACACTATTTTTTTAAAAAATAGTTAACTAGGTCAAACATCTAAAATTTGAAGAGAAACTCATTTTTTTTCAAAAACATAGTAGATAGATGAGCGTGGGGCGTACCATTTTTTGAACAATATTTAATATTATTTGAAACCCTTTGGGGAAAATTTAGATAAGATATTCTAGTTTGTGACCTATAGTTTTTTTACATTTTTTCAATGAATATTTTTTTATGAATTTTGCAAGTAAATTGATCCTGAAAACTGACAAAAAATGAATAGATGTCTGTACGACGTGCCTAACTACCTCAAAAAAATGAAAATTATTTTTTTAAAAATGTGTGTAGAATTAAGCCTAGTTTGCGACCATATAACGTATTTTCATGTGGACCAACGAAAGATAAATTAAATTAACATGTTTATACATGTATGTTTATGGCATGTAGTGGCCTAAAAAATGTATAATTAGAAATCAACATAGTTTGAAACCTTAAATTAATCTAAAAATTATAAAAATCATATTTTTGGAAAGATGAGAGCGTGCTCTAATGATAGTATTAATTTTTTTTAAATTTAAGTTGAAATTTTTAGTGTATTTGGTAATCAAAGTTGAATTTTGTTATTTTTTTATCATAACTCTCAAAACTCGTTTGTACATTGACAGTCCAAGCCATCCCCGAACCAAAAGGCACAAAAATTGAATTCAAATTCAAATTATCTGATCACGTTAATGTATAACATGATCATGTTAATAGATAATATGATTGTGTTATTATAAAAATAATAACGTGATTGCGTTATTATAAAAATAATAATGTGATCGTGTTACTATTATTTTACATATTAAAGCAACGAACATATAGATGGATTAAATGTTGGTTAACAGAGAATGTGATTGTGTTATTGATAACACGATTGTGTTCCTATTATTTTGCACATAAAATCATGTGAGAGTTGCCCATGAAGGCAAATTTAGCCAGAAGCTTATATTTACTACTCTAAATGTTAAGTATAAGTTTAAATTTTATGTTATTCATTTATTTTATTATAGAGTTGGGGTTACATTTAAATTTATTTTAGTAAATATAATACATTAAGGTCACCCAACATCTGATAGAGTTGGTCTCATGGTTGCACATCTTATGACATGAAAAATATTTTTTTTAAATCCAATTTGGTCAGTACTTAGGCATTTTCAAGGTCTAGGTATTAAACCTAGGGATTTTAGTACATAAATTTTATAATTGATATCTATTTTTGGTAAACATATAGTTGTTTTTTAGGTTTTTGTGCCTTCCAGGTTGATTCCTAGCATTTGTACAAGTCCTAGGTTTGTCAAAATTTAAATTTAAAAACTACTCACTTTGAACTTGATACAAAGTGGTGTGATTGGGGTAGTGGAGGTCATATTGATGACCTACATACATCAAAATGCAGACACCTAAAATTGGCCACCGATAACCTCCAACCAAGGTTTTAGCTAGTTTCAATCCAAAATACATAATTTAGCCTAAAAACACTAAAACATATTAAATGATGTGAAACTGACATACTTAAGTTCCAATTTTGGCCAGGATATCCCTAAATGAGGTAATACAATTTATGGGCCAACTAACTTTGATCAGTTTATTTCGAGTCAAAATGCCAAATTTGCACTTAGGTGCTCTAGATTGATCTTTCCTACCAAATCTTATGCACAAGACATGTGCCTTCGTTATTTGTTGTCAGAAACATCCTAAATAAGAATACGGTTCCAACGCATTTGATGTCACCTTCCAATTTTAATCTAGTCAAATTTTGGATCAATAACAAGACATTCTGATCAATTTGAGTAATTTGTGAACAAAATGCTTAATCATGCTTAAAAGATAATTAACCCAAATCAAAGCCTAATCAATAATTCCATGGAAACTTGTTAAATATTTGTTTTGGAAATGAATATTAAATATCTGCATCATCAAGTGAACTCATTTCTTGGGAAGACATCCCTAGGCCATAAATTCCACAAATATCTGGATTCATGCCCTCCATGCCTCATCAATGCCTTCCATGATGCCCTCCATGCCTCTTAATTGCCCCTTTTTTTAATGCCATAATGAGGATAATTACAAACTTAATTCCAAAAATTGAATTAATGATCAACCACACATCTCAATCTTGAGATGGATGGTTCAGGTTGATTCTAGCCAAATCCAAAATCTATAAATAGGAGGCCTCACAACAACATTTCTAGAATTTTTTGATACAAAGTTATAATGCCAAATTGGTTCCAAAAGCTTCAAAAAATTAGTGTTACCATGCCAAATTGATTTCAAGCCAATCCAAGCCACAAGCCAAAGGTGCCAAGGAGAAGAGGAGGTAGCCAAGCTTCCATTACCAAGGAATTCATGAGCACAAGCTGAGCAAGCCACCATTAAAAAGACATTTAGAGCATTCAAGGAAAGTGAAGGAAATTTTATGTTTTTATTCCTTACTTTCTAGTTGTGTTTGTCATTTATTTTTGTTAACTAAGCTCTTCCTAGTGTCTAGGCCTAGATATGCTATGTTATTAGTGTGTTTGTTTCATTTTATTTTCATTTTAGAACTAACACCATACTAACCATTTTCTCTTGAGTCAAATTATTAGATCACATAATGACATGCATGGTGGGACTAGATGCATCCTACACATGAAGAAGACCATTTTGTAACCTTAAAATATTTATTTGAGCTTTTAAAACTCTTGTAAGTTGATTTTATAGATTTATTTTGTTGTTTTTAGTTGCCATAATTTTTACATAGTAACTGGCATCGACACAAAATATCAACATCGATCATTGATCAACTGACGTCGATTAACAGAACTGACATTGACTAGATCTTGGTAGCTAAGTAATCGATGTTAGTGGTAACAGTGAATGTCAGTCGCTATGTTTTTTCAAAAATAGAGACCTGAGACCTCTTTTTCCAAATTTTGTTGTTTCAAGCAAAAAAGGGCTTTAAAGCTAAATGACATGCTAAAAAATTTGCTATAGGACCAAGTAGGATATTTGCTCAAAACATGTTTAAATTACTTTTGCATGTTTAAAAATTGATTAGGAACCTTGTTTTGGATGTTTAACAAAATATTTAGATGTTTTGGTGAATGTTTTTCAAAGTTTGCAACTAAGACCAAGGGGTCAAATGAACACCACCAAACATTTCATTTGGGTTTTAAAATTAAACACACTTATCCATTTTTGTTTTCAATAGTTATTTAATCAAATTTTGTTTGGCAAAAAGAGGAATGTTGCATGTATGCTCTTCTGTTTGTCCCCTATAGGAAACCCTTGGAATCAAAAGTGCCATTCCTATTACAAGTAGCCTAGTCCAAGGCTTAGAAAGAAAGTCATCTAAAGCACTCCCTAAAAACTCATCAAAGTTTGGGTGACCTTGAAAATGACCCTAAAGTCTTTCTACTTTCATGCTTTATTTGTTTATGCATCTTAGCTTGCAAAGGGGACTTCATCACCTCTCACAAGTTCTTTAGGGAAGCTTTGACTTGGGTTTTCATCTCCTGGGATTGACTTCATTTGGCTCCTTTAGATTTTCACATAGGACGTATCTGCATTTGAACATCACACTACACTAAGCGAATAATAGGATGTAGTGGTTGTAAAAAATAATGGACCTTTTTACAACTAGCCAATGCCACAGTCATCCAATTTTTGTGCTTATCTTTTACATCATTTGACGTGAAAGTCATTGTGAAATTGATTCCCCTAGAATGATCGAGACCTTGCTAGTTTAGTAAACCCCATTTTTCCATACCCTTGCTAAGATTTGAATGATTATACTTAGTGTATTTTGGTCATTTTTGTTTGGTATGTTTTGAGACCAAAAACTTGTTTGTTTGTTCATAAGCCATGCCAAAACAATGTATTTGAGTTGTAAAGGGTAGTGTTATGCTGCCCAAATCATGTCAAAACATTTTGAACTTTTTAAGTCTTTTGAAACATAGCATTGATCACATAATTTGAGCATGATTATGTCGTTAGGCTACTCGATTTGTTTCAAGACTTGTTTACCATTATATCAAAACCATTTGTTTCAAACCATTTTGTATATACTATTTAGACCTTTGTCTTATGCCATCATGTTGTCCAATATTGTCTAGCCTGTTTAGTTAAATCTTAGTTTTCAACATTGAGTTTTCAATTAACCTTGTTAATTTTGGATCCAAACATTAATTGATTTATATTTAAGCCTTAATTCATGAGGTTGATACACATATCTTTCTCTTTTGGGTTACATAACTTTAGTTAATCTATTATCCAAATTTAAAAATTATTGATCATCATTGTTTGTGCCTTTATTTGGGAAAAAACAACCTTTTTCAAAGAGCCTTTTGTCTTATGCTTTATGTCAACTAATCATGTTTATGTTTGATTCCATGTGTTAGGCCTATGTCAAAGTTGTTTCTAAACTTTTTAGATTAAATCAAATCACATTAGCCTTTATTTCAAGTCTAGATTTTGACATCGTTTGGCCAAAAGTCCTAGTACATGCATGTTTGTTTGAGCCTAGCTTTTGACTTCATGTTTGGACAATAGACCTAGTAACTCAACTTTTCTCTTTCCTAGTTTAGACCTTATTTGGAACAATTTGGCCTAGACCTTTGACATGCCAGTTTTTATTCAGACACTTGACCTTTTGTGCGTATGACATTTGACATTAGACATTTGATGATTAGGCTATTTTATGCCAAGTCTTAGAACAAATCATTTTGAAGATACAGCTCCACTTTTAGACCATATTGGAGATATAGCTCTACCCTTTCGACCAAGTTAGACCAAGTTTGAACCATTTATCTTTTAGACAGTTTTTTAGAGTTTATATAACTCTAAGTCTTTGTTTTTGGAGCTTTCATTATTTATGTGGATATGTCTCACTACACTTATGGTGGAGTCACTTACAATCCACCTTATTATAGAATGGCCACACAAAATGACTTTTATGGATTTTGTCAAGACCCCAATGATGCTAATATGGTTTGTGAGATAGATTTCTATCTACCTCATATTAATCATTCATGGGAATAAATTCGTGAAGAAACTTATGTTCCAACTCGAGACCTTGATTGGTATGAAGAGGATTATGAAGAAGACTTTGAAGACCCAACTACAAATAATGTTGTTTGGGATATAAATCCATACCCTCTTTTCAAAAATCAGTACATGAAACATAGTTAAGAACCAACTTATGAGCCAACTCATGATTGGGATGATATGGTTTATGAGGAAGACTTAGATGCTTATGCAAGCAATCAAGCTCTACAATGCCCCTTCATCATTCCAAAACCTCATCCTTTGATTTGTGAGAGAAATCAAGCCCCATAATTCCCTATCATTACCATCTCAAGAATTTTTCCTTTGGCTCATGTGAGAAATCATGCTCTTCCAGGCCCTACCATTATCCAACTATAAGTCATTCCTTGTCGAGTACCAATCCCATCCAAACCTCAACCCATCTAATCCTTCGAAGACCAAGCTGTGTTCAAAACTAGTATTTTCTAACTCATTAAAAACCAAGGCCAAGAGAACCAACCAATCCAAGATATTTTTGTTGAACCAACCATTTGTGATAAGTCAACCTGTGATGAATCACCTATTGATCCTATACTAGTTGTCAAGGATTCTCAGTTCGACAAGCCAATCTTTACTAAGTCACTTCTTAATGATTATAAATGCCTTTAGTCAAATCATTACCTCAACCATGTGCCTATTTTTCAAGATCCTCACTGCATCCATGGTGACATAGCAGTTGAAGAAGAGCAAGGAGGCCAAGATAACATTCATATAGTAGAAAAATAATCTCCTAGTGAGACCTTTTTAGAGGCACTAGGAGACAATCCAAGGCATAACTCAGCACCTTCTAGCAAATTTTTTTAAAAAATACTAGAAGACAATCAAAGTCAAAAGTCAACATTCCTTGGTGAAACCTTCTCAAAGGCACTACACGAAAATAAAGATAAACTCATTAGTGAAAACCTTTTTAAGGCACCAATAGCTAAGCACAAAAGTTCTTCATTGCTTGATGAAGACAAAATCAAATATCAAATCAAAATGACTTTCTATCTACAATGTAATTAGATGGTAGCTACTCTCAAGATCAAACAACAACAAAATCTAGTGGTCCTATCGAGAGAACAAGTCTTCAGCCTCACCACAACCAAAATTATGTCAAATCTGGCATCAACAACATTATGTGTGACTGAAAGTCTTGATCTACATTTATTTCTCCACCATTACCCATTCCATTATCATTTGCCATTCCATTTCATAATCAAACCTACCATCCATTATTTGTCCTTGTTTACCATCTATGGTCACACTTTCCTTTGTAGAGGCTACAAATATATCTTGTCTCGATGTTTGAAGGAATTAGAATCAACAACTAAGGAAGAACACAAAAGCATTCTCAACAACCAGATCTGCATTCATTTCTTGATAGAGCAACTATTTAGACAAGGTGTGGGATAGCAATTAATATGATTGAGTATTTTGTTTGTATCATTTGTTGATTAGAACATGCATCTCTCCATCAATAGGAACAACAGAATCAAAAACCACACCCAGGATAAAAACATGTACCATACCATTTCACATTGTCATATGCCATTGCCATTATTACATATCTTTTTGCCATTGTTGTAGATTCCTAGCCATTCACCCTATCACTTGGAGGTAACCCTATTACCATTTTATTCAATCTATCTAGACTATAATTATCCTTAGAAAATTGCCATGCCACCCTATCATTCCATTCCTGTCTAGACCAAAGCTTGTTTTTAGTCATCATACCCAATCTTATTTTGATCTTGGTTACTTTGGTTCTTTTCACACCTTTTGTGGAGGGATTCCAATCAAGTTTCAACAATCAATCCAATCCATGTTTATAATGACAGTCTATGAAATTAGTGTGATGATTGATCTGGCAAGATATCTTTCATCCTATATCCATATTTTTTTATGTGAGATTGATTATAACTGCCTATGGGCAAATCAATGTTTCACCAGTCTTGATATTAATTATAAATACCTATGGGCAAATTAGTATCATTGACCTATGTTGTTGTATTCTAGTTATAACCACCTACGGGCAAACTAGGGGTAGCACTTGTTTACCATGCATTGTTACATCACCTTGCCATTATTGTTTTCATTTGACTGGCCATTTGCTAGATCTGAGAATGTGTTGGGACCTATTTGGTTTTTCCACACCTTTTGTGTAAAGGAAATTAATGTGACTTGAGGTCATTTCAAGACTGTGTGGGTCATATGCAATTCATATTGAGGTCACCTCAGTCCCCCTTCCCATACGCTCTCATAATTTTGTGAGAAACCTAAGCCAAATGCTCTCATTGTTTTGCGAGTAGGTATCTTGTCATTCTCTAATGAGTTAAGATACCTCAAAATTACAAAAACATTTGTAACATTTCAAAAATCTAAAAATATTTGTCTTATCTAAGCCTAGTCAGTTATCCACGATCTGCCTTATTGGGGCATGGTCATTGTTAGGATGCTTTCTTCTTCTTTTATTTTTAGGTATTTTGTTTGTTTGTTTATTTTAGGTTGTTTGTTTGTTTTTCTATTTGTTTGTTTGTTTGTTTTCTTGCTTGCCTATTTTTTTGCTTTCAGCATTATTTCCTTGACTCAGTCTATATGTGTTCATTAGGTGATTCCTTGAACACATTATTCTTGAGTCTATCCATATTCATATGTCAATATTATCATCATGGGTTTTATCATTGGTGTATTATTTTTGGGTGTTTATTGTATATATCAGGAGTTAGTTCTTATACATATATTGGCTAAGTCTTCATGGTGTTCTATCATGAAGCCTACCATCACATGCTACAACAAAATTTAGCTTCACAAAGGTTTACAATCAATGGATCCACAAAAGTTTCTCCTTGTTACCTTGACAAATCCTTCCATCCCACCCTTGATCAAGATAACTCATTTGACCATTCTAGTTATATCATTGTTAATCAGGACGAGCATCTCCTCATTGATAGGTATAACTGAATCATTCTATTAATCAATCTTATTCCTCTATCCATCTATTTCATCATTTTGTGCTTGCTCATCTTTAATCTATATTCCAAGTTATATCCTTGAGTTATACTTGCTAATCAACCCTAACTGGGGCACAATCATCTTTAGCCAATCTAGGTCTGCTTAATTATTATAACCACCTATGGGAAAATCATTATTTTGACTTTTATTCTTGATTATAACCACCTTTGGGAAAATTAGCATCCTTTTTACATCAATGCCTACAAGCATTTTCTCATTTGGATTAATCTTAACCATAGGTTAATTCCACTTTTTTTCTTGTTTTTTTTTAGGGATCATCCATCAACAAATGTGATGACCACTCCCTCTAGGGGGTATCATCATAGGCTTCCCAAAACCATTTGGAGCTTTGTTCTTCAACCATCATCTTATTTTTGGCATACAGGCCATTTATCATTCTTTGAGAATACATTTCTTTACATATGATTTACAACATCTTACCAAATAGGGGTAAACTATAAACACCTAAAACTGGTCATCGATAACCTCTAACCAGGCTTTTGACTAGTTTCCACCTAAAACACACAATTTAGCCTAAAAACACTAAAAAATATTAAATGATGTGAAAATGACATATTCAAGTACCAATTTTGGCCAATTTATCCCTAAATAAGGTAATGCAATATATGGGCTAGCTAACTTTGATCAGTTCATTTTGAGTTAAAATGCCAAATTTGTACCTGGGTGCTCTAGATTGATCTTCCCTATCAAATATTCTACACGATACATGTGCCTTTGTTATTTTTAAAAAAAAAATCCTAAATTTTAATATGGTTCTAATGCATCTGACGTTTCCTTTCAACTACAATCTAGTCAAATTTTGGACCAATAACAAGACATTCTGATCAATTTGAGTAATTTGTGCACAAAGTGGTTAAACATGCTTAAAATATAATTAACCTAAATCAAGGCCTAATTAATAATTCCATAGAAACTTTTTGAATATTTATTTTGGAATTTAATATTGAATATCTGCATCATTAAGTGATCTCATTTCTTGGGAAGACATCCCTAGGCCATAAATGCCATAAATATCAGGATTCATGCCCTCTATGCCTCATTAATGCCTTCCATGATGCCCTCCATGCCTCTTAATTGCACCTTTTTTCAATTCCATGATGAGGATAATTAAAAACTTAATTCCAAAAATTAAATTAATACTCAACCACACATCTCAATCTTGAGATGGATGATTTAGGTTGATTCTAGCCAAATCCAAAAATCTATAAATAAGAGGCCTCACAACACCATTTCTAAGATTTTTTGAAGCAAAGTTACAATTACAAATTGGTTCCAAAAGCTTCAATAAATTAGTGTTACCATGCCAAATTGATTCCAATCCAAGCCAAGACACAAGCCAAAGGTACCAAGGAGAAGAGGAGGTAGCCAAGCTTCCATTGCCAAGGACTTCATGAGCACAAGTCGAGCAAGCCATAACTACAAAGACATTCTGAGAATCCAAGGAAGGTGAAAGAATTATTGTGTTTTCATTCCTTGCTTTCTAGTTGTGTTTGACATTTTTTTTGTTAACTAAACTCTCCCTAGTGTCTAGGCCTAGAGATGTTATGTTATTAGTGTGTTTGTTTCATTTTGTTTTCATTTTGGAACTAACACCATATTAACCATCCTCTCTTGAGTCAAATTCCTAGATCACACAAATGACCATTTCATGTTAATTTTACTTATTCATCTCCCTCCCTCATCCTTTATCACTTCTTACTCATCCCTCATTATCCCTAATCACTCTCTCATCATTCCTCATTATCCCTAATCATTCCATCATTGAATTTCACTATCCCTAGTCATCTCTAATCAATCCCTTATCATCCATAATCACTCTTCCATTGACTCTCACTACCCCTCATCATCCCTAATCAATCACTCCCCATCCTTCATTATCCCTAATCACTCTTTGCTCATCACTCATTATTATTAATCACTTCCTCATCCCTATTCACTCCTTCATCCCTCCTCATCCCTAATCACTCCCTCATTAACCTTCATTGTCTCTCATCATCTCTAGTCACTCGATCTTATCATCCTTAATCACTCCTTAATTGATTATCACCATCCCTTATCATTCCTAATCACTCCCTCATCATCCTTCATAATCCTTAATTAATCTTTCTTTATTCTTCATCATCACTAATCGCTCCCTCATTGACCCTCAACATCGCTCACCATCCCTAATCATTCCCTCATCATTTGATGTAAGTATATACTCTAAAGATACATTTGATTTCAATCATATGTTTTTTAATCCATTATAATAGAAATCAAATATTTTCTAGGACTATTGTTGTCAATACCCATTTGTGATAGTCAATTTTATTACTGAATGAATTAGATGATCTTCCAAATTTATAGTCAAGTAACATAAGTACTAACATAAAATAGACTTTAAATTTTACTTCATATAATTATCTTTGTTATGTATCTAACTAGATAAAACTTTATTTGGTTACACCTTTGGTAGTTTGGTTCAAAAGATAAAAATTAAACACAAATCTTTTGTATAATTTTCTAATTCTAAGAAGATTTGAATCAAATGCAAAGTTTTTTAGTGTTTCCTATTCCTGTATGACTTGAATCTTCTTAGGTTTACACATGCACTCATTGTGTGTGTAATGTGTCCCAAATATTTTATCTCTTGCATGGAAAATGAATATTTATTCATGTTATAATAAAAATATGTTTCTAAAAAATGTGAAACACTAGTTCAACATGGTGTAGATGTTCATCCCATGTTTTATAAAGATTAATATGTCATCAAGGCCGATTAAAAAATTGACATAGGTAAAGGGCCTAAGGATGTAATTCAACATCTTGAAATGAATGAATTCATTACATGAATTAACTTAAAAGGCATAACCAACTAGTCAATCAATTCTTCCTTTGTTTTTAAGATTATATTCCAAATGTTTAGAGGTTTAACATGAATATGATGATACCCAAACTTAAGATCAATTTTGGAAAAGACTTATAAACCATGGATATGGAATAAAAATGTCTTAATATTTAAATAAGGATAATATTTCTTCACTTTAATATTATTAATATTTTTTTAATTGATTCACAACTTTGACACAAACATAATTGGGCTTCTATAAGGCAATAATGTGGGTATGATGTGTCCATTAGCCATGATTTTATGGATCTACCACTTAATCTATTCATTCTCTAGAAATGATATGTTGTATAAAGAAGTTTGACGTAAAGGTAGTTAAGGGATCAAATCAATAGTATTGTTTAGTGTAAAATATGTAGGAACTTATTTAGGTGACTAAAAGATATCCTTGTATTCATCTAGTTTATGGTTCAATTATTTTGTCTTTGTTATTGTTGGATAAACCACACTATGATATGGTGACATAAGGATGTTATTAAATTTAATTATTACCATCAAGAGTATACTTCTTACTAGAACTAACAATATTCTTGCATTTCCTGGCACTAATAACTGAAAGCTTATGAACTGACTACGATATATGGTATTTCAGATCATGAAAATCTATCACAACATTTCAAATATTAACTTCATAGATTACATGTAAATGGTAAATATATGGTTGACCACATGTAAAACATCACACACCTATAATGGTGAGATGTCATAAAAGATTGCATCTTTAAAAAGATTGATTTTGTACACCAAGTGACACTACTAGGTGATCCATTTCTCAAGGATTACACTAGACCATACACTAGTGTATGGTTATGGATGATGTATAAATTTCAAGTTAAATTTTTAAAAATATACTTTAGGATAAATTAAATTCTTATAAATTTCATTGGAAATGATGAAGTGTATTGGCTCACCTTTGATCTACATTTGTTAATGAAACAATATTTTTAATTCATATAATTTCTTGTTGGGGGAAGTAGAGATATTTTTACTACTGACCATATCATTGGGTTCATAATCTATTATCTACTTACCTTTTTATAGTGCTAGATAACTTTCACCCACTTCTCAATATGTGCAAGTAGAGATCTCATAGTGTGACACTCTTCATTGGATTGAATATTGAAGTTATGAATTAAGCACCACTTTCAATCTTAGACTACTTGTTCTAATCATTTGAAAATTATTTTCCACTCTATGGTATGATGACTCAATCAATAGACATACAAATAGAAGGACTTTATTGTAATTATTTAGATCATAAAATGTCCTCATATGGAAATCAATTGATTGGTTTTAGGAAATTACATAGCTTGGTGATCCTCATGTATTTACTACCCATTTTTGGTGCTATGGTGGTTTTACTTGCTTCTCTTTTTTTGGTAGATTTTTAATTGTAAATTACAACATTTTTAATAGGCCCATATTTTTTCATAGGTGTTAAATATTTATGTTTAAAATTTATCTCCACATCATTTTGATTTCTATGTATCAAATTTTATGCCAACACTCAACTCTCCACTTATAGCTCCTAAAATTATTAAACCCAAACAAAATACCACCATCAAGGTATTAGATGGAGTGATTAATAATGAGAAGGGATGAGGAGGAATTGAGTAGATATGATGAGGGAGTCAATAGGGATGATGAGGGATGGTGAGGATCAATGAGGGAGTGATTAGGGAGGATGAAAGAGTGATTAGGGATGATGAGGATTAATGAGAGAGTGATTAGGGACATGAGGGAAGAGGAATGAGTGATTAGAGATGATGAGGTATGATGAAGTAGTGATTAGGGATGATGAGGGATGGTAAAGGTAAATGAGGGAGTGATTAGGGATGATTATAAATGATGAAGAATGGTGAGTGTCAATAAGGGATTGACTAGGGATGATAAAGTGATGATTGGGGATGGTGAGAGCTAATGAGAGAGTGATTAGGGATGATGAGTGATGTTGAGAGCCAATGAGGGAGTGACTAGGGATGATGAGGGAGTGATTAAAGATGATGAGGGATGCTGAGGGTCAATGAAGAAGTGATGAGAGAAGATAAGGGATGAGGAGTGAGTGATTAAGGATGATTATGAATAGTGAGGGTCAATGAGGGAGTAATAAGAGATGATGAGGGAGTGATTAGAGATGACTAGGGATAGTGAGGGTTAATGAGGGAATTATTAGGGATAATGAAGACTAATGAGAGAGTGATTAGGGGTGATGAGGCATGATTAAGAAGTGATCAGGGATAAGGGAGGGATAATGAACAATTAAAATTAACACAAAGTGGCATTTTGATGTGCTTAGATCATCAATGTGACCTATGATACCCCAATCACACCACTTTGCATTAATTTAAGTGAGTGGTTTAAAAAATTCAAATTTGACAAACCTAAGACTCATATAAATTCCAAGAATCCATCTAGAAGGCACAAAAACCTAAAAATGATTATATGTTTACCAAAAATAGACATCAATTGAAAACATTATGTCCTAAAATCCATAGGTTTAATACTTAGACCCTAAAAATGCTTAAGTACTGACCATATTGGATTTTGAAAAACTATTTTCCACATCATAAGATGTGCAGCTATGAGACCAACTCTATCAGATACTGAGTGACCCAAATTTATTATATTTACTAAAATAAATTTAAATTATAATAAAATAAATACAACAATATAAATGTAAACTTATACTCAATCCATCTACATGTTCATTACTTTAATGTGCAAAATAATAGTAACACGATTGTGTTATTGTTTTTACATTAACATGATCATGTTGTTTTTTTATAGTAACATGATTGTGTTATTTTCTTTATAATAATTCGATCGCATTATTGTTTTTACAGTAATGCGATAGCATTATCATTTTTACAATAACACATTCTTGTTATTATTTTTACAATAATGCAATCATGTTATTATTTTTACAATAATGCGATTGTATTATGGATCAGTAATTACCAAGCCATAATTTAAATAATGTGATCATGTTAATTAAATAACATGATCATGTTACCTAAAATATCCAAAAAATTATTCCCCAACTCTGTGCACTTACCCATGATATCACATAAACATATAAATTATACATATAAAATGACAATGTCTAACTAACATTACTTTGACCAAATTTTTTAATAATTACTGATCTCTAGGATCAGTCAAATTCATACACCACTTAATTGAATGACCATCATCTGGCATTGGTGATACTAATAAGCTAGTGAAGTCCATCTTACTACTTACTTAATACTAGTAATACAAGATTTGGTTAACATGAATATAACCAACAAATTCATACATATTACTTCCTACTAGCAAGCATAAAACATGCTAAACACAAAAATAATAAAAATTCATACATTTAGTCCATCAAATGTATGAATGAATCTCCACCATATTATTTATCACTTAATAACAAACATAAAAAATATAGTTCATACCATCTGCAAATAGTATACATTAGACTACATGTTTCTAATTTTTGTAATTAGATTAAAATATAGTACATTACATGATAAACATTAATATCATAGTCCATCATTTACGTACACACTAATCAAGTTCAAATAACCAATCATAGTAAAGAAAGTCATAAATGTAACATATTCTTTCATTTAAACAACTTGTTACATTTCTAGGAGGTTGGTATGCATAGATAAATAGGGTTCTTTTCTTCAAGAATCTATAACTTGGTTTCAATAGACAATAAAACTCTAATTATAAGCACACCTCTTAATGTACTAATATATACAATATGAACATACGAGCACCTAAATATTCATATTGATATATTCAATATATAAAAACACTAATGCTATATGATCTAACGAATAAATGTAGTTTTAGTACTTAATATTCCATATTGATTATCTTATAAAGTAAACTATAGAAAGATATATATATACATATATATCTTTCTATAGTTTACTTTATAAGATAATCAATATGGAATATTAAGTACTAAAACTACATTTATTGGTTAGATCATATAACATTAGTGTTTATATATATATATGAGTTCAGCTATAGTGTGAAATTGATTACGACAGTGTCATGTTACAATCAATAGTGATTAAAATAAAACACTTCCATATCTATTAGAGTTATCTAAATTGATCAACACATATAAGAAAAAACATTGTACTATTAATCTCATAATTTTATCACAAAAAGGAAATTAGGATCTGAGATGCTTAAATTTTGTTTCACACCTTATGTCAGCATGGATATGAATCCATTGATAAATATGACTCATTAGGTCATAATCAGGGATCTCATAAAATTTCATCATCTAATAGTAGCAATTATACATTCCCACAATATAGATAATGAATATACAATATACAATTTGGAAAGACTTGAATATAGATAATGAATATATAGTACACGTAAATAATTCAATACAATATCTGTATCTAAAATATATAAATAGTCTATTAACTATACCTGATTAACTATATAATTATTTGGAGGACATCATGTTTATCTGATATCAACAATATTGAAACTATCCCCATTTGTGTGATATTAACTAGTTTTTATACATTGTATAGTAACTATATCGGGTTTAATGTTTCAAATAATTAATATATTATTTTAGATACTCATATTTTAGTTAGATACTCATATTTTAGTTAATATGATATAAGTAGTCTACGTAATACATAAATCTATATCCTCTACATATGACACAATTCATAAATCTATAAGAATGATTTTTGCACCCAAGTCACTATATTTAAATCTCTGTACAAAAATAAATTTAAATCACTGTATATATTTATATAGATCACCATAATTATATGGCTTGCTTATACCTTATATAAATCACTATACTTTATATACATATTGTTGAGCTTGTAATTTATAAATCACATATATCAATTGCTAAGCTTGTAATGTATAAATCACTATACTTGATATTGTTGTGTGTGTGTGTGTATGTGTGTGTGTGTGTGTGTATATATATATATATATATATATATATATATATCATATTGCTTGTATAATTTAAATTACATAATATTGTTGTGTACACCTTATGTTCTCCTATCAAACATATACAAAAAAATGGTCGATGTTAAAAAGGTAAGTCAATTTATGTAAAGCTAGAGATTTTATATTTTACAGATTCAAGATATGTACTAAATGATGTGGTGGAGGAAATAGAATCATTCCTCTACCACCATAGTGAGAAGTTGGTGATTGCATTTGGATTGTTAAATACATCTCCTTATAGAGACAACTTGTTAAGATTCACTGGGTATTTACCAAAATTTGAATGTATAGTAAACATCATCACTAGTTAAAGAAAATAAAAACATAACAGATATATGTAAACACTTCATTTAGGTGTGATGTTTTCTTATATTTTATTATTACAACTAGATCACTATATTTTATTATTATCATTATAAATATAACTAGATCATTGCATATATTTAACAAGTTTGCCATGCTTTGTAGAGTTCAAAATACAAAAAATCACACAAATTCTAATGACATCACCTACCTTCCATCACTATGTTATTCCTTCTCTTCAAGCGCTACCTTTTCTTCTCCACTTCCTACTCTTCCATGCTCTATTATCCCTGTCCTTCTCCAATTTCACCCCTCTTTTTCTTTTCTTTCCTTCTTCTCTTCTTATATTATGCCTCACCTTGCCTTTTCTTCTTTTTTACCATTGTGTGAATATTGAACTTTCTTTAAAGCCATTATTTTTTTCTTTTGTTTTGTTCTAGATATATATTTATAGTTATAACACAATGGTTTTTATTGTTTTTATTCCCTTTTTATGTTTACTATCACTTTTCCTATTTTTATTTTATAATTACTTATTAATAATATGACTTAATTAATAAATAATCATAATGACTTACTAGCAATATGGATAATATAAAGTCAATAATTCTTTTATAAATTTGAAATGGTGAATCAAAAAATATTACATCAAAATATGATGGTTAGACTATATGCAATAGTAACTGAATCACATAACTTTACATTCAATCATGAATTCCATAACATGACATAAGCATATTATTATATTATACACTAAATATACGTATAATAACCACACTTAATCACACAAGATTAATTCCACATAATCATTGAACTGAGCTAACACACAACTAATCATGTATAAATAATTATCTAAATACAAATAGCATAAAAATGCACTAATACTAACCATTCAAATATGAATATAATGAGTGGAATTAATGTAGTGTGTGCAAGGGTTTTATCTATTCCTTTGTCATCTACCAACACCTCTATCTATGTCACCATCTGCGATGATGCTCTCCCTCTATCATGCTCTGAGCGATGAGTCTCTCCTACATCAAACTCATAAAAAATAGGTAGTTAGTCCATAACATCATGACATATCTCATAAAATATTATTGAAATAATAAATAAACATGATCATATTATAAATAATATACAATACAACTACCTCATAGTAATGACATCATGAAATCAAAAAAACATACATATGTCCCATAACAACATATGACTTATAGCTTAATTAAGTAATAATCAAATTAAATTTTCAACCATAAAAATTCATGGATAATCAAGTAAATTTTCTTAGTAAGAAATCAAAATGTTACATCCTTCCCCCTAAAGCTAGTCATTGTCCCAATGACACTCATTCAAATGTAAGTTATGAATTAAAACATTATTCAATAGAAATTTAACATAATATAATGTATCAAATCAAGTAAATAAACGTAGAAATTATCTATAGAACTCATGATAGTCCTCCTAAGTAGCACTATCTTTAGAGTATTGTTCCCACAAGAGCTTGTATTGTGACATCTCTCTATTATGTAAATAAATTTTGTGCATGTCGATTACTTTGATTGGTTTTACCATGACCACCCCAAGATCCAAATTCTACAAAGCATTATAATCCAACACATGTATAAGATCAGCTATATACTTTTTAAGATAATAAACATGGAATATATTATGAAATAGAGATATTGATGGTGGCAATGCAAGATTATACGTTATAGGATTGAAATTTTTTAATACATCAAAGGGTCCCACATATCTTGATAAAAATTTCATTACCTTCTCAAATTTAATTGATATCTTTTATGACTTAACCCATAAGAACACTTTATCACCTATAAAAAATTACCTATCTATTATCTTTAGATCAACATAACTCTTCTGCTTATCATTGGCCTTGACCAATATCTAATTGATTATTTTGACTTGATCTTCCATTTTTGAAAGAATCTTGGGTCTAAAGACTACCCTGTCTTCCAACCTATCCTAACTGATTGGTGTCCTACAACTTCTTCCATGCAATGCTTCAAACAATGCCATATTCAAAGTTGATTGGTATAAGTAATTTTTAAAAAACTTAATTAAAAAAAAACAATCTTCCCACTTATGCTACTAATCCATGCAATACATACGAAGAAGATCCTCTAACACCTAATTAACTTGCTTAGTTTGGACATCAGTCTCTAGGTGATATGCAGTGCTTAAGTTTAATTATGTACCCAAAATTGCATTTAAAGTTACCCACAATCTAAAAATCATCATGAAATTATAATATAAAATTATCTTCTCTAGATATCCATGCAATTGATACACTTCCTTTATAAACCTCTTCATAAGAGTAGATGCATCATCTATTAGATTGTCTAGTATAAAATGAGCCACCTTGGTTAGTTTATCAACTACAACCAGGATCATATTGTGCCTATCCTATGATAATGGTAAACCTTGGAAAAATTCCATACTGATCACCTACCACTTCCATTCTAATATATCATTCAAATATAATAATCTAGTCAAATGCACATGTTTAGCTTTTACTCACTGACATTCTAGACAATGTGACACAAAGTCTACTACATCTTTCTTCATTTACTTCAAGAAATAAATTGGTCTAAGCTCTATCATAAGCTTGGTTAATCCTGGATGTCCTAAATATGGGGCATTATGTTATTCCTTTAGCACTATGCTCTATAGATTCTCTTGATCTAGCACATACATCCTTCCATTGTATCGTAAAAGACCATCATTCTCTAATTTGAATCCTTTATACTTAGGATTATGAGAATTTTCAAATAATGATTTCCTAACATGATCATAGTATTCATCTCTTGGTGAGAATTCAATCACTTAATCCCTAAAAGTATTCCTGATAGTAGCCAAAATTGCTATGTACCTTCTACGGCTCATGGCACCAACTACTCTATTTTTCTTACCTTTGATATAATTGATATCAAAATCATAATCTGAAAAGAAATATAGATAACATCTCTGATGAGCATTCATATTTGGTTAGGTAAAGATTTATTTGAGTCTTAAGTTATTCATCTTGAGCTCCCAATAGATAATTCCTCCAAGATTTCAAGGCATGCATAATTGATACAAGTTATAGGTCATGAGGACCATAGTTCACCTCATAAGGCTTCAACTTCCTTGATTCATAAGCTACCACTACACCATCCTACATAATGACTCCTCCTAGTCCATACCTAGATGCATCTATGATCATTTAAAATTGACCATTAGGGTTAGGAACTCTTAACATTGGTGCTAAAGTAAGCCATATTTTAAATTATTAAAAAGTTATTGTACACTTATCTAACTAGACAAAACTTTGATTCTTTCATTACAAAGAGGTAATCAGACTAAGTATCTTATAAAAAATTGGAATAAACTTCTTGTAATAGCCTGCTAATCCCATGAAAATTCTTACTTCGTGGACGTTATTTGGTGATGGCCACTCCATAATGGCTCTTATCTTAATCAAATCTACTAAAATACCTTACATAAAGATAATATGTCTTAGATATTACACTCTTTCTTAAAAAAATGTGCACTTAGACAACTTGCCATATAACTTGTGCTTTCATAACTATTGTAAAACTAGTTTTAGATGTTGAAGATGCTCCTCTTCATTCTTAGAGTATTTAAGAATGTCATCAAGAAAGACCAAAATAAAATGATTTAGATAATCTCTAAGCACATTATTCATGAGATTCATGAATGTTGCCAAAGCATTTGTCAACCCAAGTGGTAACACTATGAACTCATAGTGCCCATAATGAGTTTTAAACATTGTCTTTAGAATATTCTCATCATGTATACTCAGTTAACGGTATCATGATCTAATATCAATCTTAGAAAAGACTATTACCCACCACATCTAACCAATATTATCATCTATATGAGGTAGTAGATATCTATTTTTGATAGTTGCCTTATCCAACATTCTATAGTCTATGCAAAGTTAAAGAGTACCATCCTTCTTCTTGATGAAGACAACTGGTACACCCTATGGTTACACACTTAGCATAATCAACCCCTTTGATAATAATTCTTAGAGTTAAGCCTTCAATTCAACCAATTCAATAGATATAATCTTGTATTGTGCCTTATATTATGGTTTTGAGTTAGGTATGATATCAATAGATAAATCAAACTCCTATTTAAGAGGTAACCTTGGCAATTCCTCTAGAAATGTTAGGTTGTGGAGCTAAAAGCTTCACCAAGATGCAAACAGGAGGAGGTTGCTGAGTTGCAGGCAACTGACATCGGTCTGATCAACCGACATCGATCATCTTCAGTGTTCACAGTAACCGACATCGGTTATGGGTCGGCCGACATCAGTCAGACAGGAACTGATGTTGACAGCCTGTGTGTGCATGCATTTGCATGTGTCTCCCGAACTGGTCTATTTTTGGACAGACAGTTTGTTTGCATGTGAAAGACTAATTTTATTCTTGGAGCTATGGTTCTAATTATTTTAATTAGAAGTCTAATTATTATTTGCATGGGATATATATAATAGACTCATGGGCTATATTGTAAAGTGTGCTAGATAGAGAGAGTAAGGTTAGCTCCTTCAGAGGGAAGAGAGCAAGGTTAGCTCCTCATAGTACCACAGTGCCAAGTGTGTATGATCAGGTAGATCTATAGGCTCTTGGAAGATCTGGTAGAAGATCCATAGGGGTGCTGGTGTGCAGAATCATACAGACTTGGTGAGGTAAGGACAAGGGTTCGTCATGTGTGTATAATCTAGGTCGACAAGTGTGCAAGGCCAGGTTGATCTGCGGTGTAGCAAGATTAGGTTAGATCTACATTGTAAGTAAGGTCAATTGATTTGCAAGTGTGTGTGCATGTGAGATCTAGGTTTGTAGGTGTGCAAAACCAGGTTGGTCAGTAGGTGTGCAAGACCAAGTTGATTTGCAGGTGTGCAAGATCAGGGAGATTAGCAACACAATAAGTAACAAGATCAGGTGAGATCTACTTGGAGCATGTGGTGTACTCAGACTTAGAGTATGTGGAGTACTTGGTGGATTGGTAGTATTGTTACTGACTAGTGTACTGGCAGTATTTTTACTGAGTGGTTGGAGGTGAACAACTCTGTGTTTGAGTTGATTTTTGTGACCGTAATTGAGAGAGAACTCTTGAAGAGATTTATTGTATGCCCTAGAGGTGTGGGAGCCCTAGAGGTGTGGGAAGAAGATTGTGGCATCTTCTTTGTTGTATTTCCTTCTAGAAGAGTATTAATACAATTGGGTATTGTCTCTCATATTTTGTGTTATTTTTGAATTTCTAGTTACTTGTTATTTTTGGTTAAATTTCATGTTTAATTGCTTATACAAAAGTAATTAATTGTGCTCTTCAAGAGCAGGGGGTCCTGACAAAGTGGTATTAGAGCGAGGTTGGAGGTTATCAGAGCTAGGATCAACTAACAGGTGGTCAGAGCTTGTTAAGTGTTTGTTGATTACAGGTCACTCTCAGGGGTTTTTGATTGAGTGGGAGTATAACAATGGCAGAAGAAAGAATGAAGGAATTCAAAGGCATGAATGATCAATTATAGAATTATGGAAAGAAAGAGTAGGACAAGAAAGATTGTTGGTTGGTAGAAAATCAACATGAAGGAAATAAAGAAGCAAGTATTGTTGCAGGTATTGATGCATGGGATGCTCTTATATGTTCCTTGGATAAAGTAGAATCTTGGGTTTTAGATTCTGTTGCCTCTTTTCATGCAACCTGAAATAGAGGGGTTGGTGAGCCTTGTCAAATTGTTGGCAAAGGGGAAGTGCGACTGAAATTGTAGACGGCCAACACATGGGTGTTGAAGGATGTCATGCAGGTCCCAGTTCTGGAGATGAGGCTAATTTCTTTAGGAAAGTTGGGTGATGAGGTATGCACAGTAACTCTCACAGTGGAATCTTGGAAAGTTTCCAAGGGTGCACTTGAATTAGCATGTGGTAAAAAAGTAGGTACTCTTTATCTATCTACTTGTATTACTGATTCACCTTAGCCTAATCAACCCCTTTGATAATAATTCTTAGAGTTAAGCCTTTAATTCAACCAGTTCAGTAGATATCATCTTGTATTGTGCCTTATACTATGGTTTTGAGCTAGGTATGATATCAATAGATAAATCAAACTCCTATTTAAGAGGTAACCTTGGCAATTCCTCTAAAAACACATCATAAAAAATTCTAAGGAATAGATAAGCTTCAAGGGATGGTTCCTTAGATTCCTCCATTTCATTTATATTGTCAATAAATTCTTGGAAACCTTTTTCTTGAGCCTTCTTGAGTTGCAATGTATAAATCTGCCTTAGCCTTAACTCTCTCTTTTCACCCTGAATTTATGTCTAATTTTCAAAATCATACAGACACTCAACCTTATTAAGGTCACAATCAACCTTGGCCTTATGTTTTGAAAACCAGTTTAATCCTTGGATCACATCATACGACCCTAGTGGTACTACATAAATATCCACTACTATTGTGAATTTAGGCAACCTAATCTTGGCTTTAACTAAATACTTGTCAACTTTGACTTTTGAAACATTCGCATATTTACCAACCATGCATTTTCCATTACTCCATCTCTTCTAGATAATTTATTTAGAATTTTAAGATCTATAATTTTTTTTATAGCCCCTGTATTTATCAAAATGGAAATTGAATGTTCAAGCAAAATACTTGATAGTTCTATGGGTGAACCTTAGAATTCCACTTGTCAGTTATCAATTGTTGGATGAATATGTTGTTGAAACATTACTTGATGTGAAATATAACCTTTATTATTTGACTTATCCTGGTAAACTCAAGAGCATAATGGTCACCTCCACAAATGAAGCAACCTCTAGATGGTCCCTTCCTATTAGCTTGTTGGTTTCCTTTGAAACAACCTTTGAAACCATTATCCAATTTCTTATTACCTGAACCATTGTTAAATCTAACATTCTAGTTTTTGAACTGACTCTTGGAGTCTCCACTCCTCTGCCTCCAGTTATTATTTTTCAAAGCTGGTTTAGAGCTTCCAAATTTTTTCTTCAACTTGTCTCTAGCCTGAGTAAGAGATTTCAACTTTTATACCTATTTGACTACTTTCTTGAATACTTGGCCCATGGTAGATGGTCCATGAATATCCACCTCTTCATCAATTTGGGGTTTCAATCCCATGATGAGCTTCCTAATTTTGAACATCTCATCTGCATAGTACTAAGGTACATACTTTAGAAGTTTGGTGAATTATTCTTAGTACTCATTCACCAATAAGTCTCCTTGCTTTAGATTATATAAATTTGTAAACTTTTGGTCAAAGTATAACTATGGAAGCCACATGATTTGAACAATGTCATAAATAACTCCCATGTAGTGGTGGCCGAGTTGGTATTCATTTCTAATTTTTTATTGGCCCACCATGTAGATAATTCACCAACCAACTAGTAAGCTCCCCAAATGGCTTTAGTGACCTTAGAGTAGTTATAATATTAAAATATTTCTCCATCTTAGTCAACCATGATTCAAATCTATCACCAAAAATAGTTTCATCAAACTTAGGTGGATTCACCTTCTTCATATCCTTAGCCAACTTTATAGCTACCTAAGTTCTCTCGTCCTGAGGGTTTTCCTGCTTAGTGAGATATTATTAAGGTAAATATTAATATTCTTCCTCTTCATAGCCATCAAATTTCTTCTTCAAGGCTAAAATTTGATCCCTAGTCTCATTCATGATTATGATAATCTGATCCAACTTTGTTACTACTAAGTGACAATCGATTAGGATCAAATAGAGGGTTATTGGAATTAACATTTGAAGGACCCTCTCTAGATACTCTAACTTTCACCATTAAATGTTTTGGTAAACATAAGGATATAAAATATTAGTGGACTCATTAGTCCTAGAGTTTGAGTCATAGTGCTAATACCACATGTAACTCCCCACTGGGATCTATTTAGAAAAACATGCTTTTTTAAAAAATTAATCAACATATTCTTTCATTGGATTTCACCAAGAGAATATAGATAATGATCCAGATAAAACACTCTAAGTATGTTAACTTTAAATTAAGCATGTGACATATATCCATCATTGATCACTATCATTAGATGAAATAACATAACTAAATAGAGAAAGTAATTACAAATATCTTAGCCATGGTTGGTACCATGATACAACCACTATTATCAATGTATAAATAAATAAATAATAACATATTATCATAAATAATATCTCAATAATAATAAATACAATATAATATACAAGGCTCCATGGATCATGAGTTACCTAAACTCTAGTATTTATGGTAATCTCAAGTGTAGTCACCATATAAGTACTATTATGGGGAGGGAGAGCATCATCCAAGTATTTTTACACACTAACCATGGACCATAGATTCTCTACAAAATCCCTCATCAAGGAATGGCCCCACCTTCATGGATGAGTAGATAGTGATAGTGTGGGAATCTAGAGAGACAAGATAGTACCAATGTATTGTATGATTTTTAAGAATATAAAGTGTACCATAAATAAATCCATTCTAACATGATATCACATAAGCATGTAAATAATACATATGAAATAAAAATATATAACTAACATTACTTTGGCAAAAGTTTTCAATAGTTATTGATCTCTAGAATCATTCAAATTCATACACACTACTTGATCGGATTACCTTCATTTGGCATTGGTGATGCTAATAAGCTAGTAGAGTCTGTCTCACTACTTAGTATCAACAGCACGAGATTTGGTTAACATGAATATAACTAATATATTCATACATATTACTTGCTACTAGCAAGCATAAAACATGCTAAACACAAGAATAATCAAAATGCATACATTTAGTCCATCAAACATATGAATGAATCTCCACTATATTATTTATCACTTAATAATAATAAGCATAAAAAGTACAGTTCATACCATCTGGGTATAATATACATTAGATTGCATATTTTTAATTTTTTTAAGTATATTTAAATATACATTCCATGATAAGCACTAATATCATAGTCCATCATTTATGTACACACTACTCGTTCAAGCAACTAGTCATAATAAAAAAATGTCATAAATCTAACATATTCTTTCATTTAGACAACTTATTACATTTTAGGAGGCTGGTATACTTAGATAAATATGGTTATTTTCTTCAAGAATATATAACTTGGTTTTAACAAACAATAAAATTATAAATATAAGCACACCTCCTAATGTACTGATATATATGATATATGCATACGAGCACCTAAATATTCATATTGATATATTTCATATATAAGAGTGTTAATGTTATATGGCCCTGTCAAATAAATGTACTTTTAGTACTTAATATTCTATATCAATTATCTTATAAAGTAAACTATATATATATATATATATATATATATATATATATATATATATATATATAGTCACTATGAGTTCAACTATAATGTGAAATTGATTACAACATAATGTCATGTTATAATCAATAGTGATCCAAATAAAACACTTCCATATATATTAAATTTATCTAAATTAATCAACCTATATAAGAAAACACATTATAATAGTAAGCTTGTAATTTGCTCACAAAAAGGAAATTAGGGTCTGATATACTTAAATTTCATGTCACACCTTATGTCAGCATGGATATGACTTAATTGATCAATATGGCTCATTAGGTCATAATCAAGCATCTCAAAAACTTTTATCATATAATAGCAGTGATTATACATCCCCACAATATAGCTAATGAATATACAATATATAGTTTGGAAAGACTTGGAAGTTAAATACAATACATAAATAGTTTAATACAATATCTGTGTCTAAAATATATAAATAGTCTATCAAAACTAGTCTATTAACTACAACCAATTAACTATATAAGTACTTGGAGGATATCATGTTTGTGTGATATCAACAACATTGAAACTATCCCCATTTGTGTGATATTAACTAGTTTTTATACAAGTATGAAAACTATATCGGGTTTAATGTTTGAAATAGTTAATAGACTATTTTAGATACTCATATCTTAGTTAATATGATATAAGTAGTCTATGTAATACATAAATCTGTATCCTCTACATATGCTGCAATTCATAAATCTATAAGAATGATTTTTTCACCCAAGTCACTATATTTAAATCTCTATATAAATATAATTTTAAATCACTTTATATACTTATACAGACCACCATACTTGATATGGTTTTATATATACCTTAAATAAATATCTATACTTTATATGCAGATCGTTGAGCTTATAATGTATAAATCACACATATCAATCGTTGAGCTTGTAACGTATAAACCACTAAACTTGATAATGTTATTTGTATATCAATTAATGAATTATATATATCAATATCTGAATTAAAGCATCATATTATTATGTATAATTTAAATTAAATAATATTACCATGTACACCTAATATTCTTTTGTCAAACATCTATGCAAAAGTGGGTGATTTTAAAAGGGTAAGTTGATTTATGTAAAGTTGAGAACTTGTATTTTACAGATTCAAGATATGTACTGAATGATGTGGTAGAGGAGGAAAGAGAATCATTCCTCTACTAACATACAAAGAAGTTGGTGATTGCATTTAGATTGTTAAACACATCTCCTGCTAGAGATAGCTTGTTAAGATTCATTGGATATTTACCAAAATTTGAATGTATAGTAAACATCATCGCCAGTTAAAGAAAAGAACAACATAACAGATATATATATATATATATATATAAAATAAGTGCTTCATTTAAGCGTAATGTCTATTTGTATTTTATTATTATCATTATAAATATAATTATATCATTGTATATATTTAAGAAGTTTTCCATGCTTTTTAAAGATTAAAATACAAATTAGAACAACATAACACACACACACACACACACACACACGCACACACACACACACACACACACACACACACACACACACACACACACACACACACACACACACACACACACACACACACACACACACACACACACACACACACACACACACACATAATTGCTTCATTTAAGCGTAATGTCTATTTGTATTTTATTATTATCATTATAAATATAATTATATCATTGTATATATTTAACAAGTTTTCCATGCTTTTTAAAGATTAAAATACAAAAATTCACACAAATTATAATGGCATCACCTACCTTCCCTCGCTCTATTGTTTGTGCTCTTCAAGTGTTGCCTTATCTTATCCACTTTGTACTCTTATATGTTATGTTATCCCCTTCTATATCCAATTATGCCCCTCTTTTTATTCTCTTTCCTTCTTCTCTTCTTATGTTGTGCCTCACTCTGCCTTTTTTCCCCCATTTTATGAATATTGAACTTTCTTTAAAGCCATTCTTTTTTTTTCTTTTTTTGTGTTTTCTCTTTTTATTTTCTAAATATATATTTACTAATTATAACACAATGGTTTTTATTTATTTTATTTCCTTTTTGTATTTTCTACCACCTTTCCTATTTTTATTTTCTAATTACTTATTAATAATAAGACTTAAGTAATAACTTATCATAAATAATCATAATGACTTACTAGAAATACAACGAATTTAAATTCAATAATATTACTTTAAATTTGAAATGGTGAATCAACAAATATTACATCAAAACTTAAAGGTTAGGTTATATGCAGTAGTAACAAAATCACATAAATTTACATTCAATCATGAATTACATAACATGACATAAGCATTCTACTACATTATATACTAAATCTACATATAAAAACCATAATGCAATCACATGAGATTGATTCCACATAAGCATTAAACTAAGATTACACACAAATAATCATGCATAAATAATTATCTAAATGCAAACAACATAAAAAATGCACTAACATTAACCATTCAAATATGCATATAATAAGTGCCATTAATGTGGCACTTGTGTGCAAGGGCTCTAAGCATTCCTCTATTATACCTAATATCTCTATCTATGTCACTCTCTTCAATGATGCTCTTCCTTTATCATGATCTGAGGGATGAGTCTCTCTTACGCCAAACTCACAACAATCAGGTAGTTAGTCCATAACATCATGACATATCTCATAAAATACTACTAAAATAACAAATCAACATGATCACATCATAAAGAATATACAATACAACTAACTCATAGCAATGCAATCATGAAATCAAATCAACATACATATGTCCCATAAAACATATTACTTATAGCTTAATCAAATAATAAATAAATAAAATTTCTAACCATAAAATTCCATGGATAATCAAGTAAATTTACTTAGTAAGGAATCGGGATATAACAAGCTAAAAACTCTCATAAAGAGGTAACCCCCTCGAAGTGGCAAGTGATTGTGGAGTTATTCCTTCCCACCAAAAAGGAATATTGTTAAATATTGAAATATTTTAGTACTTCAATTATATGAGTGTAGAAGGTCTTAACATCTGGTATCAGAGTTGTTTTCAAAGTCACTTTTGTACTATTATTGCATTTTTACTTAGAGCTTTATGTAGTAACTATAAGTTATCCATTATATCTTGGAGGTTTTCAACAGTCAGAGATACATCTTGTTCTCTTGTCCCAATTATAACTTAAAGCCAAATCTATCATTTACAAGTGCAAATTTCTATATTTTCCATCAATAAATATGATTTTTCTTCTATGTACAAATCTACAACCATAAACAATCATGCCAAAAATGTTCTCAATTTTGTTGGCCTCATTTCCAGTTTTCTAAAATATTTTAAATTTTTAGATTTCATTTAGTATTGTGAAAGTTATTGTAGTTTTAGTAACTGCTATTGTTGTAAAAGAAATATGGCATCTTTCCTCATTACTGATAAAAAAATAGGTTTATTACTTTATAAAATGGATGCTACTTTGCATCAAGTGAGCAATAATATAAATTAAATAAGTATCGATATAAAGATTCACTTCCATATAATAATACAATATGACAGAAATTAATGCATGGCTAGATTGGAAGCATAATTATAGTGAATGGTATGAGGATTTATTTCCTTTAGTTGAAGAATATGAAATAAAAATCATTACATTGATGGATTTGGAAACTACTTGTAGAGAATGACATAAATATCTCTTTCACATAAATGAACATGATTTATTTGGTCTTTTATTCATCAAGTATTCCATACATATGGTAGAAACTTATTTTCTTCTACCTTTAAATGATTTTGCTAATTCAATGCATTCTTTGGTGGGGTTAGCCACTCCAAAAAAATGTGTGTAAAGAATAATACTAAGGGGGATGACATGTATCCTCCATTGGCTCACCAAGTAGATTATTTTGATCATCTTTGTTCTTGTTTTGAGATGATGATCACTAAGATGTAAATTTTAGTGACAAACTATAACCTTCAGACTACAATGTTTCTATTTGTGATTCTTCCTTCCACTGATCTCTACGCACTTCAACCTCATGTTATAGTATTTCATTTCACATTGTTAATGTACCTACTCATATCCAAACATAGGAGAAAGAAGTAAAAGAAGAATGTTGGGCCCCATTTCATGCTAAGTAATAGATCTGCACCAAATCGACAAACACCTAGGTGTTAGGCAAAATTTTAGATGGTTATTGTTTTTATATTTCGATGGTGCCAACTAGTTGGTGGTTAACCACTCCAAGCAACATTAGGAACCAGGCACATAAGATAGTGATCAACCATTTAAGATAAACAACTCATTTTTAAATCACATAGCATTAGGAACCAGGAACATGGGATAATGAATTCACACCAAAGACACAATGTAGTGGAGGTGGTAGGATGTGTACCTCCAGTGCCAGCTCAACAGTTGACATGCTCCATTTCTCATGAACTAGGATGCTTTAAAGCTTATAAAAGGAAGCTAAGTTCAGATGGATTGGTGAGGTGAATGAGAGTAGTGAAGCTCTGGTAGTTTTTTATTATAAGATCATTAAGCTTGGAAATTAGCTTGGGATGCATTTAGATGCTCCCCCTTGTCACATCGAAGCTCACCTGTGAGGTTGAGCCTTAGTAGTTTATGTCGAGCACTTGATTAGTTTAATTGGACTTTGTATACATTATGGTTTAACATATTAATGAAAAATGCTCAATGCAACTAGTTAAATAGACTAAATGTGTTAAACCTTTAATTATTATTGAGTGTATCCTATATTCTATCAAATATGTGATTGAGTCCTCACGAGCTTCCAACCTAGTTCATTCATGATGGACCTATGGCTGGTAGTGAACCCTGCACCCCAAATGAATCCCATGCCTTAGTGAAAGACCATGTTTAATCCCTTTACCCCAACTCCCAATTGGTCCTTAGTGCTTGAATGTCATCAAGCCTATGAAACCTAAGGCTTACACCTGTGAATGACCAAACATTATTGTACTAACCCAAGCCCTTTAAGAACTAAGTTGCATAGTGGCACAACTAGCCTGACAAACCCTGATCCCTTCTCTACTACTCTTCAAGTGAGAACATAAGGCTTATGCCTTATGTATAGTGATGCTAGTGCCATCAAGTGCTAAATGTTGAGCACTATGGGGGTAGTCAATGCTTGTTCCCCTCTATAACTAGTTAGATCTAACATGATATAGCCATCTAGGTAGGAGGCCCATGACCCAAAATACCTACTTTACTAAAACATTTTGGTTTTATTATCAGGACTATTGAGTTTTATTGTTGTGATGGTGTACCAGGATGATGTTCCAACTCTCCCTTGAGAGCATCAAACATTAGCTAGAAAAGGTAGAAGATAAATTTGTGTTAAGGCATCTAACTTGTAGAGGGGAAAACCTAAGGGAGTGGGTCTAAAATTACTTATATGATGCCATATGTAAGGTGTTCTTTTATGAGTTACCAGAGCAAGTGTATCATTGGTTAGTTGCTTATGCGACCCATAAAAATTGAAGCTATGAATAACACCTTGAGTGGATCAAAGAGCACCTAGAGAAGCTTGATAATTTGGATTCTACTTGGACTATAGCTATAGATAAATGGTGACAAGGAGTGTTGAATAGCTATATACTTAAGTTCACAATATTGATGTACTTCTGCCTTAAAGAGGTAGAGTACCAATTCTTGTACAAGCCCAAAGCCATATTTAGGAATGAACTTGGCATTAAACTCAAGAAGTTAATGGTAGATTATATCTTCAAAATAGTGAGGATGGAAGGCTAAAATCCTTTCACATGTAAGCAACATAATAGGAAAGAAGGGGATGTGTAGGTGAGGCACAATGGAAGGAGACAAGCAAATTAACAATTGAGAGCTCAGGTGATAAGCTTATAATAAGAGGAGTTATGGCATGATAGAAGATTTGAAACCTGAAAGTGTCAAGAGAATCCATAACAAAAAGGAAGGGAACGAGGAAAGATCTCTTGAGAGGTATCTATGCCCAAAGGAAATAGCCCTCAAAACCTTCAAACAAGCTCACAGTTGGTGAGTGAATGCTAGGGGTCCCTTTAGAAATTAACCATTGGAGATATGCTAGATGCACCTACCCCATTTGAACTTATGGCATGAGCTTACGCACTAGATACCCTAAAGGAAAATAGAATATTGATAACTAACCTTGTTATCGATGTAGACTTTAATCACTTTACAAATTTGGACCAAAACTTCATGATTAAACAAGTCATCCCATACAAAGAGGTAAGTGAAGATACATCTAAACCATGAAGCGATAGCTTGATTAGATATAACCTAACTTAAAACACCCTAGTTTAGATAATGTCAGTTGTATAGCTCAAGAAATATCCTATAGGAAGTGTCCCTACATCACTAGTTGGTAACATGACACCATCATATTCTATAACACCAATAGTAACCACCATAACAATGCTTGGCATAAAAGCTAGAGGCATTGGAGGACTAACACTAGGAAAAACATCAAGAGTAGAAGCACCTCAAACACTAGATACCCCTAGCCCCTAATCTATTATGAGATGGCCATGCACCTGTCAGAATATTGAGTGGAAAATGTCATAGAGCATGTGCTCAAGTGTGAAATACAATGGTGTGCTTAGGGAATAACTCAATCTGAGTGTAAGGAAACTCAGTTCATGATAACCTTGATTGATCATTCCCATACTTGGTATAATAAGTTTGATCCTAATCAGGCTATGGTTGATTATGACACTAAAGGTAGCCTTCCTAAAGGAGTTTGATATACCTAAGTTTGAGCAATAGAGCATTGTCACGCTCAAGAAGATAAACTAAGGATTATCAAAAAGCATGCACTTATATGAAACTAGGTTAAATATGCTCCTCTCCAAGCTCCCTTATGATATCAACCCCTCCCATCATGGATAATGGTTATTTGGAGGACTACTAATGCCATTTAGAAGGGTGCTCTCCATGAAAACATTCACAGACCTCTAAGAAGTGCTTAAATTTATGCTCAAAGCCAAGTTGGTTTGGAGTGCTGATATAGGAATCAACCCATTCATGGAGGAACATATTAAATCTATGGTCTCCTAATTGTAAAATCTGATTGTGAGTTTGTCATAAGATACATGAAGTGGGTTGTGGTGTATTGACTATGAAATAAAAGGCCATAATTGGAACAATTGCCCTTGAAGGAATTTGCATGCACTACTTATCAACTATGAAGTTTGTCATGAGGCATATGATGTTCACAACTACCCCTTATTTCAATGTGTTAGTTTAGGTTAGCACAACCATCTACTTCAAGTTGTGCAATGCCTACACTCACAACATAACTAACTATTTAGTGATTGATTAAATACACTAGAACATGGAGAGAGGTGCACAATAGGTAACTACAATAGCTAGAGGGTAGGTGAAATAAGGAAATGACGGTTATGATCAATAGAATGCTGGCTATGGGAGCCAAAAAGGATCCATATGGTGAGGTGGAGGATGTGGTAGTGAATATTCTCACCATGATCATGTTACAAGTGTATGTCAACTAAACAATATCAACATGATTGACTAATGCATCCAACATGTGGGTATTGTAGAGGACCGTATGCCATAGAAGAATGCCCTGACTTGTACAAAAAGTTGACCTAAGGCAAAATGGGCATTGATAGAGGTGTAGGGATGATCAGGCTCAATCCTAAGGATACAAAGTGGGCTCTAAAGGCACAACTAGCCCACCTAGAGCCAATTAAGGTGTAGGAAACCACATGGAGTGGGTTCTCCACTCAGACACTAATTGTGCCAACATAACAGATATGCTTAGAATATGGTGAACCAAGTTGCACCGAGTGTATAGTTTGGCCTAAGCTAAAATGTGTGCCCTAACTTGACATAGTATGTCAAAAGGATGTCCTATAATAAGCCATGAGTGTAATATAACATTTTTAGAGAAAACTCCATTTGGCCAAGGATTTTTAAGTACAAGCTATCACCTCATGCAAAAAGCAAGATAACTAAGAGGCTAAGGTATATGAGTTGATAGAAATCTTGTACCTCCTAAAAATGGATGGGATGCTTACCTACTATAAAACTTGATCTCAAAGCATGCAGGGAAGAAGCCAAATGAAGTTGTTGAGACCCAATTAATTGAAGTTGTTGTACTACATATGGAGTAGGCATATAAAGTAAGGCATACTTAGAATGTAGAGTATGACCAAGATTTGCTAGTAAATGCCACCATCAATGGTTAGTCCATATGTAAGGTATTGATTGACACCAGTGCAAAGGTCAATATCTTGACCAAGAATTCATGGGAGAAAATGGATAGGCCAGCCCTAAGACCTTCTCCCCATTTACTCTTTATGTCAACAAGACCTGAGTATAACTGATTGAAATTCTATAGGGTGCCATTGTAGATATTATGGGCATTGAATTCCATATTTATATTGGGGTTATTGAGTTATTAGAATAGGATAACTACCATACACTTTTAGAAAGGCCTTGGTTTTATGCCAACAATGTAGATATGCATTTCAAGAAGTGATACATGACCTTTGAGAATGGAAAGGAAAGGGTAGTAATTCCCCTTTCAAGTGACCAACAACCCCCTTATATAGAGAGCATTAATATGGAGGATGAGATGAACCATATTTATAAAAATCATGATGAAAGGATTCAAGAATCTCCATCCTTCTAATTAGGGAGTACTTTATTGGGAAGATGGGTAGTCAGTCTTGGATACTACCCGTATCATTTGTGATCGATGGATTAAGGACGCATATGAGACCATTGCTCATAGATGTTATTTGGTGCATGTAATGGCACTAACACTCATGATGATTGGCTGGGTCTAAATTGATTATGCTTTAAAATAATGGGTCCCATGCCAAGAGAAGAAAGAAAAGAAGGTGATCTACTTGAGCAAAGGCAAGATTGTGGTACTCCCAAAATTTGAGGGGAGAAACCTAGTGGAAAGGTACATTAATTACCTTTAATCATGTGTCCCCAAGGAGATATACATAATAGGCACATTGGTGTACACCTTGAGAAGCACTATCATACATTGGTGGGTAGTGCAATGGTCTAACTTGCCAACCTAGTCATAAGTAAAGGTGGTTATGTGTACCAAATTTGGAAGGAGTAATGAGAACTTGGATATCTTGGCATACTTTGGTGACTCTTACACCATGGCATATGTGTACTTATATGAAGAGGTATAGATTGAATATGGTGCAACTGACCCAAAGAACTTATGGATTCACACCTTTGACAAAAATCTAAAGACATGGGCATGAACATGGTATGTGGCCAATGAGATGCATCAAGAGATATCTAATTGGGAGGCTCTTAAGGAGAAATTTGTATACAACTTCTCCTTTTCCTCATAAAACTTATATTTGGTCAAACCACTACAAGAAATCTAGAGGGTAGTGTTCAAAGACACCACAATCCTTGAGGAGTAATTGAAAGACATGTTTAAAAAAAAAGGGGTTGGTGCCCTCGACCTTCTTTGAGGAACAAACACTCAACAATGACTCTAGTGAGGAAGATGATGAATTTTGTAAGGAGTGATACTAGAAGATGTTTATCGCTCAAAGAAATCTCACGCACCAAGTGGATGATAATACTCTTGGCAAAGATGACCCCACTCATTTTCACATTGAGGCACCAAAGGGAACCTAACATGTCAATGATTCTCACTAGGAGAAGAATGAGCCATATCATGCCCCACTTAAGGCCATCAAAGTGTATATTGATATAGAAGGAGATCCAAATATGACTACTCTAGGTGCTTATTGGTTTGATGTAAAGCTAACATGAATCATAAACCTCATGAAATAATTCTAAGATTTGTTCCCCAGGACTTATCAGGACATGAAGGGCATCAACCCAAGCCTTGGGAAGATGAGCATAAAGATAATAGATAGTGCATGAATGGTCAAAAATCACCCCTACTAGATGAATTCCAACCTTTATGCCAAGGTGAACATAGAGATTAATGTAGTGTTGGTCATATGAGTCATTTACCTTGTGTAGGAGTCTGAATGGGTGAGTCCAATGGTAATAAGAATCAAGAAGGATGGGTACATTCAAATTTGCATTGATTATAGAATGTTGAATGCTACCTATATTATTGACCCCTTCCAAACTCCTTTCATTGATGAAGTTGTAGAAGGTGTCATAAGTTGTGATATCTACACTTTTATTGATGGGTTCTCTGGCTACCACCAAGTCTAGATTGAGGAGGAGGATAAACTTAAAACAACCTTTGCAATTGAATGGGGTTATTTTTATTAGAACATGATGCCCTTTGATCTCAATAATTTTCCCTCCATGTTCTCCACATTGGTGATCACCATGTTCAAATATTTCATCCACATTTTACTCTAGGTCTATCTAGATGATTGGATGGTGTATGGCCTTGTGAAGGGCCATTGTGACAACTTGTGCCTAATGTTTGAGAGGTGCAAATAGATAAATATATCCCTAAACCTGAATAAGTCTATCTTCACAACATCATTTGGAACCCTACTCTGGCACATCATTTATAAGGATAGTTTTCTCATTGATCCAATGAAGATTACCATCATTATTAGTTGTAAACTCCTTTTACATAGAAAGATGTTCGTGCATTTCTTAGCCATTTTAGATATTTTAAGAAATTTATAAGTTATGAAAAGATTGTTATGCTACTATAAGATATTTTACATAAGGATGGACCTTTCTACTCAAGCAAGGTACAAGAGGAGACTTTCAAGACCATGAAGCTTTGATTGGCTAGCATGCCTATCTTATAGTTTCCTGACAAGACAACACCTTTTCATGTCTTGTCGATGCCTCTAGATATATGATTAGTGAAATCTTGGTGTAACCTGGTGAATGGAAAATGGATCATCCCATCTCCTTAGTAAAAATTTGACCTTAATAGAGAAGAATTACACAACCACAGAATGTAAGGCATTTTACATGGTCTATGACTTGAGAAAATTCAAACAATACTTGTTGGCAACCCCATTCATCTTTTTTACTAATCATGAGGTGATCAAGTACCTCATGAAGAAGCTTATTTTACATAGGTACATATGTAGATAGATAGTTCTATTCCAAGAGTTCCAGTTCTTAGTTGTGGTTAAGCTTGGAAAGCAAAATTTGGGGCAGACCATTTATCCTACATCAATTTTAGTGATGTGGTGGTGTTTATTGAGGATGATATGCTAGATGCATAATTATACAAAGTCTAACATGTTATTAAGGATTTGGTAGATATTTTCACCTTTCTAATATCTAGAGTTGCATCCTAGGATATGACAAGTAAAGAAAATAAGTAGATAGTAGTTTATGTTACCCCCTTTTAGCTCATCAGTGGAGAACTGTATAAGTTAAGTAGAGATGAAGTGTTACACTGATGTGTCTTGGAGCACAAAATAGATTACATCATGAAGGAGGTCCATGAAGTCATAATAATAGGACATTACGTTGGAGATGTAACAAAAAAAAAAGTGTTGTAGTCAAGGTTGTGGTGGCTGAAGGAGGCACATGGAGACATAACAAGAGGACATTATGTTGGAGACGTAATGGAAAAAAAAGTGCTACTATAAAGGTTGTGTTAGCTAAACTTGTTCTAAGATGTGAATAAATTCACCAAGGCATGTGATATATGCCAATGCATGGGGAAGCCCAACCATCAAGATGAGATTCCCCTCATCTCCATTTATGCCTAAACATCATTTGAAAAATGGGCCATTGATCATGGTGGCCATAGATTACTTCACCAATTAGGTTGAGGTTACATCGATAAAATACTACACAACCACCACAACCACACAATTCATTTGGGAAAACATCATAAGCTGGTATGGGTGCTCGATTAGTCTGACTATTGATAGGAGCACTCACTTTATCAATGAAATAGTGTGCATCTTATTGACTGAGTATATGATAGTGCACCAAAAAAAGACCCCTTACCATCTACAAGTAAATGGAATAGTTGGGTCATTTAACAAAATACTAGGACCGTGCCTCACAAAGATATGTGACATGTGTTGTAAGGATTGGGATGATTGAGCATCAACCATGTTATGGGCATATCACACAACCTACAAGTGACTGAACAAAGCTACACCATTTCAATTAGTTTTTGGCATTGAGGCAATCATATCAATGTAATTCTTGGTACCATCATTATGCATCACATTCATTGGTTAGCTAGATGACCAAGAGTCACTAAACACAAGGCTAGAGGACTTGGAGTGCCTAGATGAGATGTGTGCTCAAGCAAAGTGGATCCAACAAATAGAAAAAACATGCCAAAAGATTTAACATGACAATAACATAAAGAACAAGGTGCTATCAAAAGGAACATTCTTGTTACTTTATGACTCCAAGTACTTCAAGTACCTAGACAAACTATAGATAAGGTGGATGGGTCCTTATATCAGCCACCACATATTGGAGAGACGTGCATGCAAGTTCCATACTTTGACTAGTGAAATATTCCCTAGGCATTTCAATAGAAACAAATTGAAGGCATATCAGCAATAGGGTGGTGTTTTAAACATAAGATCACTAAATTTTTGGTCACTAGTCAATTTGAGTTGAGATGACTAGCATAACATTTGGCACAAGCCAAACAATTTTGTTTTGTTTTGTTCTCTTAGGTAGTAGTGTAAAGGGTAAACAAGCAATGATTTAAAGCTCACCAAGAAATTCTATTGACATTTCACTCATAATTCTAGCTAGGTGAGTTGATCACTTGAGCTTCCTAAGTGCCTAAGGCTAGACACCTAAGTTTTTGGCACACGAGGATTATCACCATCCGACAAAGAAAGTGTACCACACACCGTGCACCAGATTCTAGTTGAAAGAAGTTTTCAAGCCTTAGGTAAAAGTTCATATGGTCTTTCATGAATAAATCCAACTAGGTGAGTCAAGCCTTTGTGATTTTTAAAAGTTATTGAAGCCAAACATCTAAGTGGTGGGTGCATGAAACTCACCAGACTCAAGAAGAAGATGCATAAAATCTAGGTGTGTAGAAGATAAATTACATGGTCATAGAGTTCAAAAGGATGAATAATCTAGTAGTTTCATACATAATTATGGCTAGGTGAGTCAAAACCATTTGCTTTTGAAGCACCTAGGGCCAAACACATGAGTTTCTATGTGTAAGGAGGTTGCTAGACTTAGTAGAAATAGGAGTCAAGTGAAGGCACATAATTTTGATCATGCAAAAGAAGGATAGTGAAGATGCACCATATGATAGTGCATAAGGGAACCAAAAAAAAAGAATCAAGTGTTAGAGGACCAATGCAAGGGATTTGTATGGGGTAAGATAGGATAAGGCAAAAATGAATCATAAGAAATTGACCAAGATAGATAAGTACACTTGAAATAGAAGTGCATCAAGAAGAGGTGGAACTGAGGAGGTTGAATCATGTGCATGCGAGGCACTATGCCCAAGTTACCATATTAAAGCAAAGGTCATGCCAAGAGAACAAAGCACAGAAGGAGAATCATTGTAGATAGCTAGCATCTACCCAGATTTGAGTGGGAAGTGATCATTTGAACCACAAGTCACTTCACCAAAATACCATTAGAATCATTGAATGCAATGATGGTGGAAGCATAAGGATACATAATAAATGAGTTGGTAGCAGAGAATTTTAATAGATTTCATAGATTTTTGTGGAGTTTAATAAATCTAGACGTCACCACACCATTAATGCACTTGCATTAAAGATGGTAGATGCAAATAGGGTATAACACATCACATAGTTGATTGGTTTCTATTAAAACCTTTGTGCAAACTTAAGACATCAAGAGAGCCAAAGTGAGCCAACAAACCAGATGGTTGAAGTAGCAAAAACCTTACTAGAGCAAGAATCCAAGCACCTCTAGGCACCTAGAGTGAACAATTGTGAAGCTGAAGGAATTGTACTCATGGTGTGATTGGTTTAGAAGGGGGTGGAAAGGAATTTCAATAAGAAACAATTGATATAAAAGTGGGTTTCCACCAAAGATGCCATTAATGGACTATGAAGTTTGGAGCCAAAGCTACAATCATAATTCTCATGACTACAAATTAATAATAACAATTCAAGGATTTGGTAAGATTAACCTTCTGCACTTCAACACCAATAGGTTCAAGATGGGAAAGAAGTGGAAGGGAATGGGTCTGTAGTAGCAAAGTCCTAAGAAAACATGTGTGGTGGTAGAAGTGGCCCCTAGAAAAATATTAGTGCTATAGTTAGAGGGGGTCAGCATTGCACAAGTCAACTTTGAGGCATTGACCAAGATGTACTATCAAGTCATACAATTTCCCCCATGGGTTTTGGTTGAGAAAACTGGAATTATTTTACACACACTTGTCAGCTGAAGGAGTATAACCATCACACTTATAGCTATGCTCAAGATCTAGCATTAGATTGGATGGTAAATATAGGGAAAAAGATGAAATAGGGATGGTGCTTTTTTATGTCACCATCTGAGATAGTTGATAGCTTCTGTGAACTAGGAATTTGACTCAAGAGAGGTGATTAGTATTGTGTTAGTCCAAAAATGAAAATAAATTGATAAAAACACACTAATTAGCATACTTCTCTAGGCTTAGTTACTAGGGTGAGCTTAATAACAAAAACAAATGAAAAACACAACTAAAAAGTAAATAAAAATAAGAATCCTTCACCTTCCTTGGATGTTCCAAATGCTTGTTGTAGTGGCTTACTCAGCTTGTGCTCATGAAGTCTTCATCAAAGGAGGCTTGGCTATCTCCTCTTCTCCTTGGCACCTTATGGCTTTGGCTTGGCTTGGCTCAATATTTTGACATCATAACTTTGGCATGTGAGATCTCTTATAATCAATTTAACTTGGTAAATTTGCACAAATTAAGCTTTAAAATGATGTTCATGGCCTCTATATATATAGATTTTCAAGAATGACTAGAATCAACCATGACCATCCATCTCAAGATTGAGATGTGTGGTCATGGATTAATTGAATTATGTAATTGAAATAAAAAATTATACTCATCATGATTTTGGAATAAGGGACACTAATGAGGCATGGGAGGTAATAAAGAGGCATGGGAGACCCATAATCTTGATATTTATGGCATTTATGGCCTAGGGATGTCTTCCCAAGAAATGAGGTCACCTGATAATGTAAATATTCAATATTCATTTATAAAAACAAGTTTTCAACAAGTTTCCATGGAATTATTAATTAGGATTTGATTTGGATTAATTATCTCTTAAGCACGATTAATCTGTTTGTGCAAAAATTACTCAAATTAATAAGAATGTCTTGTTATTGGTCCAAATTTTGATTAGATTAGAATTGGAATTCAATTTTAGATGCATTAGATATGGTATCCCATTTAATATGTTTCCAATACCAAATAACAAAGACAAACATCTCATATAATAAATTTTATAGAAAAGAGCAATCTAGAGCAGCCAAGTGCAAAATTGGCATTTTGAATCAAAATGATCTGATCAAAGTTAGTTGACCCATAAATTGTATTCCCCCATTTAGTGATACCCTAGCCAAAATTGGCACTTGAATATGTCAATTTCAACTCATTTAATGCGATTTATTGTTTTTAAGCCAAATTGTGCATTTTGGTGGAAATTGGTCAAAACCTTGATTAGAGGTCATCGGTGGCCAAATTTAGGTGTCTATAGTTTGTCCCTATTTGAGAAAGCATTGAAAACTATAAGCACAATAAAATATTTTCAAAGAATGAAAAGGTCTTGTATGGCTACAACTACAATGATGACAAACTAATTGTATGATGGTTTGCCCCCTTGAGGGAACGGTTGGCACAAGTATGTCAACAAACAGTCCCTCGATAAGAAGCAAAATGAGGGGACCAAAGAAAGGAAAGATGATGGGGTGAAAACATAATGATTTTTAAAAAATATTCAAAATCACTGAGAATGCAAGTGGGATGGTGTACAATGGTTTGCCCAAAGGTAGTTATAAACATTGTACCCCGATAGTGGTAACATGGTATGATAACATAATGATTTGCCCAAAAGAGATTATAATCATTGAGAAGATAGAGTTGCTCCAGCTAGGATAGACAAATAAGATAAAAATGTGCCCCTATATGGGTAGAAAAATTAAAATTGTGAGAAGATAATGATTTGCCTAAAAGCGGTTATAATCATTAAGAAATGCAAGTGGGACGGTGTACAATGATTTACCCATAGGCAGTTATAATCATTGGACCTAAATTATGGAAAACATGATAAAATTGGCCGAGGATGATGATAACTTAACATATAGGGTAATAATGAATTGGAATAACCTACTAGTAGGGAGATGCTCATCTGAACTAATAAAGGTTAAAATTCTTTCGTTGTTAATTACTCTATTTGGGATATGGTTGGGATTAAATCAGGATGTCGGTGCTAAAGAGATGTTGATGTCACCATTTTCAAATAGAATTCTTGAAGCTAAGGTTTTTTATAGCATGTGTCAGTAGGTATCATGGTATAACATCATGAGGACTTGGCCAAAATATGCATAAGGAATAACTCCCATAATCCAATACTTAATAGAAAATAATGCACCAATGATAGAAACTATGATGACAATGTAAATATATGAATATGAATGGATTTGAGTTTAAGTGTGAGAAAAGAATCACCTAATGAACACACATAAATTGAATCAAGGCAACAATGCTGAAAGCAAATAAACACGTAGACAAACACATAAAATGAGCAAAAATAAACAAACAAACAATGCAATAGAAACCTTATCAACATTACCCCTAGAAAATAGGTGACAACTTAACAAACAAACAAAATAGGGGAATAGAAGAAAAAGGAAGGGGGTGGTCAAGGTGTCTCTATATGCACTAGGCAAGTGGACGTTGCCTACATAGTTTCATGGATGTAATATCCAATAAAAAACTTCAGGCCAAAAGTAGTTCTCCTAGGGAATGGGAAGAATGTGATAATTGATGAAAATAAACATAATGGATGTGATAGAAGAATAGGAATGGTCTTGCAAAATGAAAATTGCGTGAGAGAAAAGGCTAAAAAGGATGGGGAAACTAAGTGACATGTGGTTTGCTTGTAACTTAGTAAGGGTTCCCAGAATCCTTAAGGCACATAAATGGTCAATGTTTTTATTTTTTTATAGTGATTTTACAAATGTTTTTAGAATTTTTTGAAGTATCTCAACTCGATCAAGAATGATGAGACCAAAAATGCTTCAAGCTCATAAAATGGTGAGAGTATTCAAACTTAAGTTGCTCATAAAATGATGAGAGTGTGGCATAGGGGTGACTAAGCTAACCTCAACAAGTATCAAGTGATACCTACATAGTCCCAGAGTAGGACCTCAAGTCACTATAGTTCCACCCTACAATGAAGGAATTCAAATAGTGTAGTAGTCAATTCAAACAAAATAGGCACAAGTGGTAAAAAGGCATAGTATGACATAGGAAGTGGAAATTCGGTACAATAATACTTAATAAACAAATGTTGCTCCTAATTTTCCCATAGGTGGTTATAACTAGGACACAACATCATAGATCGATGGTACTACTTTTCCCAAAGGCAGTTATAATTAGTAACAAGACTAGTGATAATAAAGGAATAAAAAATAAAGAATGCAAATACTAAAACTTCTATCATACTACTCCAAAATATGATCTCTATATAAATTACTTGAAACAACTAATGAAATTGATCAGATTCCCTGATGCTGAAAATGCGTAATGAATGACAAAAACCAAGGTCAAATGGACTAGGATTTAAAACATGTCTGGTTGATAGAATAGAATGGTAAAATGGATAAGGATAAGAGGATGGATAAGAATGATATTTTTACAAAGAAGAATAGTGATAAAATGGCACCATTGAAATGGTCTTTACATATAATACACCTTAGCGCTAAAGCATAGTATCGCTTTAGGTGAATAATATTCATTAGCCTAGGAAGTTCATCTCTATTTGGTGTGGCAACCATATATGCCCCTGATCCATAATATATAATAATGATGAAAGGCCCTATCCAGTTTGGTTTGAATTTACCTATATGCTTCTTCTCAGCCATAATATCCTTTTGGTTTTCTTTAATAACAAGATCACCAAGTTTAAATTTTCTATATTTGACATATCGATTGTAGTGGACTTTGAGTCAGTTTTGATATGCCTAAATATTTTTGATGTCAGCTATGAATTTTTTATCAAGTAGGTCTAGCTCTTGTAGGTGAGCTAATCGATAGTCGTGATCATCTAAGACATGTTTGAAAGATATGATAGTGAAGGCAATTTAACCTCAATGAGAAGGATGACTTTAGTACCATAAACAAGTGAGTATGGAGTGGCTCTTGTAGGATTACGATGATTGGTGCGGTATGCCCAAAGGGTAGGGAATATCTGTAGGTGAAAATCATGATTGAAATCATTTAAATTTTTTTGATAATATTGACAATGGTTTTGTTCAATGCTTCAGCCTGGCCATTACCTTGAGGGTAATATGCTATAGAAAAATATTGTATGATGTTATATTCAGTACATAGCTGGTCTACATCCTTGTTCTTAAATGATACTCCATTATTAGATATAATATCGAAGGGGATATTGTAGTGGTAAATGAGATGATTTAAGATAAATTTGGAAATTTGTTTTCCAGTCATGTAAGTGAGAGGTTTAGTAACAACCCACTTAGTGAAATACTCAGTGGTGATAAAGATATGTTTATGGCTATCAGATGAAGTGGGTTTGATCTTCCCAATGAGGTCAATTCCCCATGTAGCAAATGGCCATGGTTTCAACATCAGATTAAGATTTTATATTGGGGCATAAATCAGATTAGCATACTGTTGATATTTCTCACACTTCTTTAAATATGTAGTTGCATCTGTGTCCATCATGGGCCAATAATAACCAATACACAATAGCTTTTTTAAAAGGACTACCCCACTAGAATGATCTCCACATACTCCTTTATTGACTTCTCTTAATGCTGGTGTAGACTCTGTTGAAGTTGAATAACAAAGTAGAGTTCCATCAAAACTATGGCAGTAAAGGGTGGATTCAAGTAGAGTATAATGATTGGAATGATGAATAAAGGCTTTGGTTTATTTTCGAGATAGGTTAGGTGGTATAACTTTTTCATGAAGGTATTTTTAAAGGTCTATGTACTAGATAAAATTAGGACAAAATAATATCACAAATCATTATAATAATTAAAGGTTTATGAGCTCGTGCAAACAAATTCTCAACAAGGAAATGATATTCTCTGGCTTTGTCTATTTGTCAAATCAAAAAGCCAATAGTAGCCATGGAATCAATAGTTCTATTACTAGCCCTTAGTATATGCTCAATTGGATATTTGCAATTTTTTGCTTTAGGGTATCGACCATAGCCTTATATAGAACCAACTTGTCATCTTTGGTCTGAAAATGGTCTGTGACCTAATTGATGATTAATAGAGAATCACCATGAACCTTTAGATAAGATATATTCCATTATAAGTCCTATCAAAGTCCTACGATAAGTTCTTCATACTTGACCATGTTTTTTGTACAAAGAAAAATGATTCTAAATGATTTAGGAATTATATCCCCCTATGGTGTAATAAATAAGAGACGTACCCCTAATCCATGTGTAGTAAATGAACCATCAAAATATAGCTTCTAGTGATGCTCCCCAAGAGGTGTGTCAATGATGGTCATTATGGATTCATCAGGAAAATGAAATGTGAGTGGCTTTATGTCTACAAGGGGTGCTTTAGCAAGTTGATCTGTAATGACCTATCCTTTGATTACCTTTTGATTGACATACTCTATGTCAAACTCACTAAGAAACATGATCCATTTGGCCGTTCTACCTTGTAAAGCTATTTTAGATAGTAGATACTTGAGTGGATCTACTTTTGAAATGACCATGGTATTATTGTGCAACATGTAATAACATAGTTTTTGAGCTATGAAGACCATGGCTAGACAAGATTTTTCAATAGGTGCATAGTTGTGTTCATATGTGACCAAGGTAGGGCTTAAGTAGTATATTGCATGCTCTTTTTCATTGTTATCATGTTGAGCGAAAAGTGCACCTAAGGCATTATCAATATTTGATAGATACAATAAGAATGGCCTTTTTGGCATAGGAGGTAACAAAGTAGGTGGATTAACTAGATAGTTCTTGAGTTGTTAAAAAGTTGTTTGGTAGTGGTCATCATAGTAAAATGCAACTTCTTTCTTCAAAATATGTGTAAATGGATGACACTTGTCTACTAACTGAGAGATGAAGTGTCAGATTAACTAGATCTTACCCTACAAACTGTAGAGTTACTTCAAATTAGTTGGTGGTTACATCTTGATTATAGCATGGACTTTGGTCGGATCGACTTCAATGCCCCTACAAGACACAATGAAGCCAAGTAAGTTTCTTGAGGTTATTCTAAACACATGTTTATTTGTATTGAGTCTAAATTTATACTCCTATAATCTTTTAAATATATTATGTAGCACTTCTGGATGGTCAGCCATGGTTTTGGAATTTTCTAATATATCATTGACATAGTCTTCAATAATATCATGCATCATATCATGGAATATGACAATCATGGCCCTTTGATATGTAGCTCTAGCATTCTTAAGACCAAATGGCATTACCTGATAACAAAATGTTCCCCATGGAGTGGTGAATGTTATTTTATGTTGGTCTTCTGGTGTTATTTTGATTTGGTTGTATCCTAAAAATCCATCTATGAGTGAAAGTGTTTCATAACCTACCATGGAGTCAACAATCATGTCAATATTAGGCAATGGAAGTCATCCTTAGGACAAGATTTGTTTATGTCTCAAAAATTAGTATATATTTTGATTCCTTTAGGCTTTTTGCTAACAAGTACAACATTAGATATTCATTCTGAGTAGTCACTGGACCAGATACATCCTACTTCTAAGAGTTTTTCCAAATCTTTCTTTACCAAGATAGTAATGTGATGATGCATATTACGTATATTTTATTTCATTGGTTTGGCATCAAGATTGACCATAAGGTGGTGTGGAACCAAGGTAGGGTCCAAACCTTACATGTCAAAATAAGCCCATGTAAAGATATCTATAAATTCTCTCAACAGAGCTATAAAGACTTCACATTCTTCCTCAGTGAAGGATGCACCTAATTTTATCCATTTTAGGTTTGATGGAGTCATGATGTTTACCTCTATTATATCATCAACTACAAGGGTCAAACCATCTTCTAGGATAGTAGGCATAGACTTGAAGTGTTGGACTATATCAGATTCCTATGTTAGGACTTTCTGTTCAACGTCTCCTAGGCATGATGAATTTGAGTCCCCCAATGGGAGATCTAGCCATGTGACAAAAACAATAAAAAATTCTTGAAGAATTTGATCAAATACTTATTGTTACACAAAACTAAACTCAGATCCATAGGAAAGTTCATCATTAGTGGTCTCCAAGTTTAAATTTGAAGAAGAATGAACACCCCTATCTAACAGTGCCTGAAATAGGTTTTCACCACTAGATTGACCTTTATCTTTACTTTTTCCCTAATTAAAAATCACCTAAAAGAGGTTTTCACTTGGGGACCTCAATGTTTTATTTATTTGTTTTTGGTTAAGGGTGTTCAGCCACTCTCCAAAATAGGCTTCAAGATCCAATGTAATTGAGAATCCTAATTTATGATCTCCCAATAGAATGTTGTCTCTAAGGCCTAAAATGTTACAGAATGCCTCATCATTCTAAAACTCATCAATTAACAAATTAAATTCTTGTTGGTACCAATCTATCAGTTAGGGATAGTATAATGGCAATGGGTTGCGACAAATGATTGGGGTAAGAATACATATGGAATTATTATCGAACATTTTAGTCTCAGCTAGGTCATCAAAGGTGAGGCTACGATTAGAATCTACTTCATTGTCGACATCATCATCACTAGCCACTAGTGATGGAACTCAAATAAGATATGTGGGGTCACCCCTAGGTAGTTTAAATCCAAGTCCATAGGGTCTTTTGTACTTAGTCATGAAAATTGGCTCAATGGTTCTTTGTTGATTTGATTCGAGGCCTCTTTCTTCATAATCTTGATGTTCCATGATCCTATTGGGAATAAGATACTTTGCACTTTTATAAAAATCAGCTTGGTTGTCATTGTACAACCATGATTCATCCCCTTCAAGAGGGTCTAGTTCTAGGCCAGATGATGATACAAACATGACAGTTCCCTTATTTTTATTCTTTTGTTTCCAATGCATGTGTGGGTTATTTTTAGGTCACCCAAAGGTCTTTGAATTCTAAGAAAGATTGGAAATATGGAAGGTATCATGGGTCACATACTCCCTTGGGCCATTATCTAAAATGTTGAAATGATTGGAAGCTTTAGGAAGTCATATGTGGGAAAGGGAATCAAGGTATTAGTATCTATGCAATTATCCTATGGAGGATCAATAAGTATGGCCTTTCCTTTCTCCTACTTAGAACATGGATTCATGATGTATTGGTAATTATAGCTTTGAAAATTGGCCTCAAGATGTTTGTAGCATTCATATGGGTCTAAATCTCTTGGAATATTCACTTCCATCCCTGAGTGGGAGAACTTGATACATTGGTATAATGTTGACGGGACTACACGAATCTCATGTAACCAAGGCTTACCTAGAAATATACTATATGACAACTCAAGATCAAGCACATGGCAAAGTGTATCATAGGTCAAAGGCCCAATGATAAATGGTAAGCTAATGGTGCCTTATGATTCTCTTTCCTGATTATCATAGGCTTTGATAGTTATCATTTATGGCTATAGATCTACCATTGTGTACCCAGGAAGCTTGATGAGCTTTAGAGACACTATGTTAAGGCCTGATCCATTGTCTATAAGGACATGTTTCACTTTATGCTAATTTATATAAACTTCTATGTATAATGGATTATTATGGAGTGGGCTAAGGGAAGACATATCACTTTGGTTGAATGTGACTTGTTGGGCTGGAGCTAGGTGTCCAACCAAAGCTTGAAATTTATCAGGAGATATGTCACTAGCAATAATGGATTAGGTTAAAAAATCATTCAAAATGTTCTTTTATGTTGTTGACGTTCACAACAAATCTAAAATAGAAATTTGTGCTGGTGTCTTCTGTAGTTGTTCCATAATAGCAAACTTATTGTCTTTGTTAATGGTGAATGGTTTTTGTTGAGGCTAAATGGTTGGTTGGATAACATGTAAAGTGATATATGTTTGTGGACATGGGATAGTAATCTTTGACATCTGAGTTATGATTACACAATAAAAATTAGATTCTGGAGATGGTATTAATGCTGACCCCTGAAATATGACCTATAACCCTATTGAAGTCATGTGCAATTACATGGTAGGTTTGTTGGTCGACTATCTAATCCTATTGATTATACACTTGATGAAGTAGTTGGTTGAGGTTGGGATGCAAAAACTCTTATTCCTTGATATGATGGCCCAATCATGGTATTAACTATAGGCACATGTTTTTGACTAGTTGTTTGTGTGTTAGCACCACTTTGATTTGGATTGGATGTTGCTTGCACATTGTCCACTATATTTTTCTCATTATTCTATGTAAAATTAGAAGACACTTCTTCAATAATGGGAATATTCAACAAGTTTTCTACCGAAGTGTTTTGCATGAATGGGTATAAACTCTGATTGTCTTGACTAGTTAACTCTATCAAAACTCTTATTGAAGGAACTAAGTCAATAAGAGGTTTGCTCACCATGGTCATCTGATTAAAATTTCATGCTAGATTTAGGTAGGTTTGATATGTTATTTGCATTTGGTTAAAGTGGTCTTCCATGAGGTTTTTGCCTTTATTAGGCATATTAGGGTCCTGATACATTATTTGGACTAGAACCAAAGGTTTAATAGAATTAGCTTGTTGATCGTAAATTATGTTGTGGGGTATTCTTACTAGGCTTAGTAAATTGTCATGAGGGAAGTCTATTGGAAACTTGGCCCCTAACTCTAATGGCTCAAACCAAAATCTCATCTTTGTTCTCTAAAAAATTATGCTCAAATAAAAATGGATCATACGTGGAAGGTGTATTAGTAGATCATGACTGTTGAGGAACTAGTTCGTCAGCTATGAGTATTGTAGCTAGGTATTATGTGGTTTGTTCTTAGTCTTGTTCTGAATAAGGTGGTGTATTAACCAAATAGTTAGGCAATGGATCTTAGCTTTGTGTCCCCAATTAAGTATTATAAGAGGGATAAAGATCCATCTCATAAGAAATATTAGTCATGTAGGATTCTTGCACCATTTCTTCCTGCATAACCACATTAATAATCCCCAGATTGTACATGAGTCCAATACGACTATAGGAATACATGTTGGGATCCATAGTCAATGCTTTGTGATAGAAAGGGAAGAAAGTTATACAAACTCAAAGGACAATATCTAAAAAGATGATTTTCAAACTTGGTCTAGATTCATCAAAAGGATCAAAAGGTTTATGCAAAGATTTATGATAACACAAGCCAACTTTAAGTGTCTAACGTTACACATCTTACACAAAAAAATTTAAGTAAATAAACCAAAAATCAAAATGCCAAACACCAAGGTTAAAGTTTTTCAAATTATTTTAATCTAGGAAATTAAAATTTGCTAGGTATTTTGGCCAAACATGGCATCAAAAGCTAGGCTCAAACAAGGCATGCACTAAGACTCTTGGCCAAACGACGTCAAAATATAGACTTTGAAAGTAGATGAATTTTTTAATCTAACATATTTGAAACACTTCTAAAAAACATTGGGCATTTGATTCTTAGACACGGACTTGATCAAATAGGTATAAGGTATGAAACAAAAGTCACTTTAGAGATAGTTTATTTTCTCACAAATAGTGGTATAAAACTTGGTTCTATTGACAAATAAGCTAGAAAAAAGTGAGTAACTGTATTAAATAGATCACAAAAGTATACTTGGATTGGTTTGAAAATGTAGGAACAAATTTGAACTCTATGCAAGAGGGCCTATGAAACAATATCTAAAATGTTTTGGGTAGCATAATAGTGGTAGACTACCTAAAAGATGTGACAAAATGCTTATTTCAAAAAATCTCTAAGGCAAAGATGATTTCTCACAAATTTGACTGCATAACACTACCTTTCTTAAATCAAAATGTTTTGGTGCATAGACTCAAAGTGCAAGTGTTTAACACAAAATGACTTAAGTCTATTAAGTGGTGATAACAATCATGAGTCTTAAATGTGGAGATAATGATCATGAGTCTTAAATGGCCTTCAACCCAAATTGGAAATTGAACCTAAGTTCCCTCAAGTTTAGTGAAAATGGTGAATCCACATAATAAATCAAACCTATGAACTTATAAAGGTGCAATTTCAAATTTAGATTATAAATAAAGGACTTAAAAAACTTTGACGAAGGTCTAGACTTAATTGGGCAGCATAATTACGCTAAAGTGGATGATATGACTCCAAGTTTTGATGAAATTTAAACAAGGCAAATTTATGGTTTCATGTGGGAAACATAATACCTCTTTGTTCAAAGGAAAATGAGGACCATGTGTTTGGTTTGCATCATTTGTTTACACCAAGTTTTGACTCCAAACAAGACTTTAATCTAGGACAAAATCAAATAATTAATCACTCTTAGATCTTAAACTAACAAGGTTTCTTGATATTGTTGAAATCTATCAATATACATCATTTGAGAGGATTTTAAGTGTTCACCCAAAAGTAAATGTGCACTATATAGTAGGGTTTTTATACCCCTTTCTCTCAAATGATAATACTGTGACATGGACTTTGAGGTGCACCTTGCACCAAAAATACTTCCATGGCAACTAGGGATTTATCTAAGATATATAAGATTTTGAATGTTTTAGGGAAATCAATTGCAAAATGACTTTCACGTCAAATAATGTAAAACAAAAGCATGGATTTTGGGTCTGTATCACTTGGCTTGTTGTAAAAATGTCTAGTCTTTTTTGTAACCACTACATCCTGTTGTTCACTTAGTGTAGTCCTTTTTATAACCACTACATCCTTGTATTTTTCAAAAACAAAGTGCTAATTGAAATAATGAAAATAAAATTGATAAATGTGTTCAATCTAAATCCCAAATGAAAGATTGGTGGTGTTCATTTGACCCCTTGGTCTTAAAATTATTAACTTTGAAAACAAATGCTAAAAACATACTTAAGCACCTAAATTTTATATTAAGTACCAAAATAATGTTCCTAGTTTCATTGTAAAACATACAAAAGATGATTTAAACACATTTTAGTAATTTTTCAAGTTGGTCTTGCAAGAAAAATGTTAGCAAGTGGTTTAGATTTGAAGCATTTTTAAATATGATATAATTAACTTAAGAGAATGAACTCTTAGGTTGACACAGTCGAGTTGGAATCCGAGTCGAGGCAAGTTGTGTCAAGTTGGGGTGAGTTGGGTCAAATCAGGGTGAGTCGGGATTTGAGTCAGGGTGAGTTGGGATCTGAGTTGGGGTGAGTTAGGCTCTGAATTGGAGTGAGTTGGGATTTGAGCTGGGGTGAGTCAGGATCTGAGTTGGGATCTGAGAACAAAATTGTGAGCTCCAAAAAATAAGCTTTTTGCTCAAATCTTCACCTTTTTTGCTTCCATAGTTCAAGATCCTACATGACAATGGTTAGTATGTTATTTGTAGGTGTTATTTGATCAAATTTATGGGGTGTGGTCCCACTGAGTGTGCCATTATGTGAACTAGGAATTTGACTTCAAGAGACGTGATTAGTATTGTGTTAGTCTAAAAATGCAAACAAATTGATAAAAACACACTAATTAGCATATATCTCTAGGCCTAGTTACTAGGGTGAGCTTAATAATAAAATAAATGAAAATCACAACTAAAAAGTAAAGAAAAACAAGAATCCTTCACCTTCCTTAGATGCTCCAAATGCTTGTTGTAGTGGCTTGCCTGGCTTGTGCTTATAAAGTCTTCATCAAAGGAGGCTTGACTATCTCCTCTTCTCCTTGGCACCTTGTGGCTTTGGCTTGGCTTAGCTCAATATTTTGGCATCATAAATTTGGCATGTGAGAGCTCTTGGAATCAATTTGACATGGTAACTTTTCACAAATTAAGCTTAAAAATGATGTTCATGGCCTCTCTATTTATAGATTTTCAAGAATGACTAGAATCAACCATGACTGTCCATTTCAAGATTGAGATGTGTGGTCATGGATTAATTGAATTATGTAATTAAAATCCATAATTATCTTGATCATGAATTTGGAAGAAGGGACATTAATGAGGCATGGGAGGTAATAAAGAGTTATGGGAGACCCATAATCCTAATCTTTGTGGCATTTATGGCCTAGGGATGTCTTCTCAAGAAATGAGGTCACCTGATAATGAAGATATTCAATATTCATTTTTAAAAACAATTTTTCAGCAAGTTTCCATGGAATTATTAATTAGGCCTTGATTTGGATTAATTATATCTTAAGCATGATTAATCACTTTATGCATAAATTACTCAAATTGATTAGAATGCCTTGTTATTGGTCCAAAATTTGACTAGATTATAATTGGAAGCCAATGTTAGATGCATTGGATCCATTATCCCATTTAGGATTTTTCCAACACCAAATAACAAAGACATGCATCTCGTACAAGAAATTTGATAGAAAAGAGCAATCCAGAGCACCCAAGTGCAAAATTAGAATTTTAACTCAAAATGATCTAATCAAAGTTAGCTGGCCCATAAATTACATTGCCCTATTTAGTGATACCCTAGCCAAAATTGGCACTTGAATATGTCAATTTCAGCTCATTTATTGTGCTTTAGCATTTTTAGGCTAAATTATGCATTTTTGTGGAAATTGGTCAAAAGCTTGATTAGAGGTCATCGGTGGCCAGATTTAGGTGTCTATAGCTTCCAGTGTGACTTAGCTATACAAGTTAACATGTTTTAGGAAGACTAAGGAGTTAGTGAAATTTATTATGTTGTGTGTCCATGGTGACTGCATATACTTCATAGGGAGGAGCATGAAGATATCAATGCACCTCATTTTAAGGATAATCATGATCTTAAACATTGGAAAGGACATCTATGAGATGATGGGTGATGATGAAGAGGTGTAATTCATGGAAAATATATTGAGTTACTATAAAGGGGGGATTCACATTCCCCATCAAAGACTATAAGGATCTAGGTATGAGGGCATTCTCATGATTCATGAGCTCAAATCTTTATGTCGATGGTCATTGGACCAATGTAATAAAAACATACCTCTGCATCACATACCATATAACACAGGGTGTCAAGTTCAACATTGCCAAGTTTATTTCTGAAGAGTTCATGAAGAATGCAATAGTATGCCACACAACAAAGGAGACATTCGTGAGGGGTTCCACTCTCATCCTAATAGTCATGGAGGAGATTGACATACTAGATGGGGATGAGGATAATCTATGGGTTTTTACATATCACAATGACTCCCTAACATAAAAATATAAGGAATTAATTTCCCCAATTCCTTAAACACAAATAATAAGGCAAGCACAATGATATGGTGTGAGAAATATATTGAGGCATTTAGGATTAAGTGGTGCATCCCATTAGAGCTCCCCAAAAGCCTATATGGGATGTCAACCTTTACCATGATGCAACATTTTTACTTAGTATGCTTGTTGCTATCTGATGGCAACATGTTAGGGTAGCTAAAGCTCCCATAAAAATTCTCAACCAATTAATTTAGGGACACATTTAGGATAATACCCAATGCACAATAATTAGACATTCTAGTGTAGGAACTAGATATGGAGAGAAATGGGTTATAGTGCCAGTTCATACACCCATTTGGGAAGGCAATAAGGGATGAAGAGAATGAGTCGAATCATATTGACATCTACCTTATTCAAGAAGTGACCATACTTAGCTACATCCATAGGCTCTACTATGAGATGAAGCCCAGAAGGAAGGGCCTCAATTCTAGTGCTAATCAAATCAAAGACCCACCTGTTAGGATCGGTGATGAAGCCACACCAGTGTCATTAGAAATGAGGAAGTATCCTAAGAAGAAGAAATGGGAGAGACAGGAATAAATAGAGGAGTGCATAAAGTTTAAAATTACCTTAAGTAATGAATCATCTCCATTGGCCCTAACTAAGAAGCACATGAAGTTTGCACTAAAGATTTCTTCGATTGTAAAGGAGAAGTAAAAGAAGCTGAAGTTCCCATTTGCAATACCCACCATCATCCTTGAATATATAGAGGTGAAGGATGAACTAGAGAAGAGGGAAGAAGTGGGGAAGGGTGTGTATATTGTGCCTGAAGAGGACTCTTCATCTAGCAAGGAAACTTCCCCACCACCCCGAAGTGAAGAAGAGTGGTAAAAAAAAGCATGGTAGAAGCTTAGCCTCAATGATGTAGACATCCATAAGGCATGAGAGCTAAGGAATAAGAGAGAATACATGAGGAAGGAAGAAGGAATAGGTGAGGAGCCCAGCACAACATAAATACAAGAGACTCTCCAAGGTGGCACCATTGTTGTGCTCGGAGAAGTAAGACCATTAGGCACACCAATTGAAGAAGAATTAAAGTGCAAATGGAAGGGCATCGGATTGGATCAAGATCACATTGATGTGATTCTATATTTTCACTCCAAGAGAGAGGTCATGAGGTCCAAAGGCATGACCCAAGAAAAAATTGATAAAGTGGAGGCTGAGGAGATAAGGGCTAAATAGGAGAAAACTACCAAAATCATCAAGAAGAGGAAGGCAACAATAAAAAAGGCCTAGAAGGAGAAGGCTAGGAAGGAACAAGAAGAGAAGAGGGTTACCAAAAATGTGGAACCCATTAAATAAAAGATAGTAGAGGTGCCTAGTTCCCACACTAGCCCAACATAAAAAGTTGTAGAACAAGCATGTCCTAGTACTGAAGGGGCACCTGGGGATAAAAAAGGTGATGCTAGTGCCTCAAAGGATTAAATAGAGAAAGAAGGGGAAGAATGCACTATTGTTGAGAAGGGACCTATATAGGTTCGTGACAATGAGCCATAAGAAGAAGCAGATGAAGGGGAAAATTAAAAAAAAAACCCTGTAGGAAGAAGAAGAAGAAGGCACTGCAAAAGAAACTAGTGCAAGTGAAGAGGCACAAGAGCAGATAGAGTTAGCCATTGAGCAAGAGGAATTAAAGCCAAGCTATCAAGAAAAGGCATAAAAGGGATATATAATAGATAAGGACTTTTACATGTTGGAGTATATACCCTCTAAAGATGCAACAACATTGATGCACCATCAAGTGTCCTTCGTACTTGATTATTATATGGATGAGACTCACTTTGAGGTACATGTCAAGGTGATATGGAGAAATAAGAAGCCTGAAAAAAGGCATGAATATAATTTGGTCAACCCTCAGGATATGAACCTTTTAAGGTCAGCTAACACCCTCCTTAAGATGGCCTCTAAGGTGGCATACAAGAACATCATTAAAAATGTTCGTACTACCAAATGGAAAGATATTGCACTAAAGGTAAAAAAGGAACTCAATGCTAAGAAGATCAAGCTCAAGGAGTTGGCTGAGCACATTAAGGAGGTAGAGCCATCCCTTTTGGATGGTACTGACACTTCCCATCTTTTAGAAGTGGATAGGGTGTGTACGTTGGTTAAATGGATGATCCCTCAAATGAAACCAACATAGGAAGAGGAAGAGGACCCTTGCGAAGCAATAAATAAAGAACTAAAAAAAAAGCTTGATGAGGTGGAGGACCTCTTCACAAGGTTGGAGGAGTGTGTAGATGATGTTGATGTCATCTTTTGAAACTTTTTGACCTAAGCATTCATCATCGATGCACACCTCAAAAAGGTGAAGGAGGAGAAGTACAATTGATGAAGTAGGCATTCACTGTCAGTAGGGTTGAGTGAAACTACATAATGGTGTAGGTAAATACTTTGAGTGCCTAAATAAAGACCTAGGAGCAAGATCTAGAGGATATTTTTTGTGCCTTCCAGACAAAGGCGAGTGAATAGGGAGCCATCCTAGATGGTGGGGTATGAAAGGCTAAGGAAAGGCTAGAATCCTTCTGCAAGGAACTAGATAGCACAGACGTGTTCATGCTTGAGGATGCCTCTATGGAGATAGATAACACCATCAAAGAATTCAAGCTCATGATCTAAGGCTTCAAAAACTTCAAGGTGGTGTTACAATAGAATGCACACAATTTTTTTGCAGTTAAGGTGCTAGAAGGATAGTCCGAGGGTGGACTAACATTTTTGTATGGGGTAATATTAGGCCCCATTTTATGCTAAGTAATGGATCCATGACAACTCAAAAAACACCTAGGCACAAGGTAACATTTTATATGGTTGCTATTTTTTTCTTCTGATGGTACCAGTTGGCTGGTGGCTAACTACTCCAAGCAATATCAAGAACCAGGTACATGGGACAATGATCGGCTATTTAAGACAAGTGGCTCTTTTTTGAATCACGTAGCATTGGGAACTGAGTACATGGGATAATGACTACACATTGAAGACACATCATAGTGGAGGTGGTGAGATGTGTAACTCTAGCACCAACTCAACAATTAGCATATTCCATTTCTCATGAACCTAAGATGCTCCAAAGCTTATAAAAGGAAGTCGGGTTTAGATGGATTAGGGAGGTGAATACGAGTAGTGAAACTTTAGAGGATTATTATTAGAAGATCATTAATCTTAGAATTTAGTTTGGGATGCATTTAAATGCTCCCCCTTGTAATGCCCAAGCTCGCCTATGAGCTTGGGCCTTAGTAATTTATGTTGAGCACTTGCTCATTTTAAATGGACTTTGTATACATTATGGTTTAACATATTAATGAAGAATGCTTTGTGCAACTAGTTAAATAGACTAAATGTGTTAAGCCTTTAATTTTTATTGAGTGCATGCTATAATCTGTTCAATGTGTAATTAAGTCCTCATAAGATTCCAACCTGGTTTGTTCATGTCAGACCTATAGCTGACAATGAACCTTTCACCCTAAATGAAGCATGTACCTTAGTGCAAGACCATGTCTAAGCCCTTTAACCCAACTCCCATTGGCCCTCAACACCTAAATGTCATCGAGCCTATGAAACCTAAGGCTTAGACCTGTGAATGACCAACCATTGTTACACCCCAATCCCATTTAAGAATTGAGTTACATCATGGCACAACTAGCCCAATAGACCCTAGTCCCTTCTCTACTATGCTTTGGGTGCGAACATAAGGCTTGCGCCTTATGTATAGTGATGCCAGCACCACCGAGTGTTAAATGCTGAGCACCATGGAGATAGTTAGGGCCTGCACCCCTTTAGAACTAGTTCGATTCGACTTGATATAGCCAGTAAAAAATGTGACTAGGCCCATGACCTGAAAGACCTACTTTACTACAACAAAGAAAATGATGCATGGGCACGCCTCCATCTAGTTTTCTACATATTTTTGATATGTAACTCTTCACATATTGCGAGGGAAAAACATGTCAAGGGAATGAAATATAATATACCTAGGTAAGGGAGTATAATGTATATTTGGGATAGAATAGTGGAGTGTAATAGTAATATGAATAGTAATGAATAGTAATATCATAGAGGAATAATACAACATGCATAGAATGAAAGAGTGGGATAGATTGGAATAGTATAAATAGAGGGGCATAGGCCATTATAAGACATCCAAGCAAAATATATCAATCAAGAGTTAAATACTTTGATAAGGAGGTAGCCCCCTTGAAGTGGCAAATGATTGTGGAGTTATTCCTTCCCACCAAAAATGAATATTATATTTATATATAAATATATTTAATAGTTCAATCATATGAGTGTAGAGGTTCTTAACATATTATAGTGACGATTTGAGTTGCACATCGGATGTGGAACACTATGACAATCAAATTAGTGCTCATAATGTCTTCATCCACCTTGGCAATAGAAAATGACCAATCAAAGTTATTGACTCCCTATAAGCTACATCCCCCTATCTAAGGGTTCAGGGCATATAAAACCATTAGCTACCTTAAATTCAAGTATGTTGTACATTGTGAGCATTTTGGTATACAATATCATCTGAAATACCTTGTCATTGTCCCTCACCATCACCGGTATTGTCCCTCGCCATCACCATTCTTGCACCACTTGCATGTTTTGTATGGCTTTACCCTTCCCCACTACTTTTCCATTGTTCAAGCTCACCATGAAATCATAATGTCTCCTCCCTGCACAACACATTATCATATTGTATGAAGAAACACACAACCTCATTTTCCACTATCACCTCCACTGGTTGCTTAACGCTTCATACATAAAAGAGATGAATTCAATGGTCATACCGATTTATATGCCCTCACTTTACGAAACCTTGCTTTACAAAAAATAAAATATTATATCCCTTTCGACGTAAACTTGCAATTTTTATGATGAATCCATAACACTTTTTTGTCTAAATCTTAATGAACACTAAACATGTGGCTTATTTTCATTTTTATTACTATAAACATGTTCAGTGAATGATAAACGGAAACATTAAACTTGAATGTGTGACAGCTTTAAAAGGATCTAGTGTCACAATGTGGACAAAGACATCCTATGATTTTGTGGTGTGTCCTTTAAATCGTAAAATTGTTTACTTTTCCATAGATAGATTCCAAACAATTTTTATGTATTTTTAATTGTTAATACAATTATTGGAGTACTTCTGTTTATACATAGAAGTTCCCAATTAAAAAAATCTCAAAAAAAGCATCAAAGTTCCCAATTAAAAAAAATCAAATTAAATTATTTGTAAAAAAAAATTATTATTTAATAAAAAATTTAAAACAAAATAACAGTCACCCGTAATAAACAGTGGAAATCCCAACACGAGAAATAAAACCCTAATTAAATTACCCATATAAGAATACTTATGTAAAAAGTGTGTCCTATTTTAAAAATATATAAAGGTCTTTTGACGTCCTTAACAATTTTTCTATTGGTGGGTAGGAAATGTAACTTATATTAATGATGGGAAAAACATGTTTTGCTCAAGTCAGAATATGTATATGTGTTTTTATTTTTATTTTTTAATTTTTAATTTCTTAAGTATTATCAACCATTAAAAATGAACACATCCACTTTATTACAAAGTTTTACCACAACCAAATGTCATTACAAAAATATTTATCGACATAATTAATATATATAATAATAATAATAATAAATAAATAAATTTTTAATATTATATATGTTATATTATATCATATATATTTATTATTATATATATTATTACGCTGAAAATGCTTTTGAAGCTATCATTTAGGTGAATAAAGCAGTGGAGAGTGTGTGCCTTGGCATTGTGTTGTAAAACTAAAGGGAAGGTCCCATGGGCCAACGCAAATGCAACCCAACTCATTCAAATTTTTAATGCTCTAAATTTATCCCTGATAGAAATAGTTGTATTATTAGGTCAACAATATTTTTATTTAATTCTATTCAAATCTAAGAGTACCCATTTAAGAAAAATTTCAGAGCCACTAATAAATCTTTTGATGCTTTTTATTGAAGGTGCTCACACACTATAGATTTTCGCGTTGCAATCAATTTGATTTTTTTTTTTTAAATTTTTTTAAACAATTTTGTCTTACATTAAATCAAATTTAAATTAAAATTATAAATGATGATTTTTAATATTATTTAAATTTAATTAATTTATTTGATTTAAAAATATTTGTAAAAAATAATTTTTTTGTTTGAATTTTATTATGGGAACATTTCATATTATTTAAAAAATTAATATAATTTAGTTATTGGAATCACATGGTAGATTTTACTAAGAGTAAGTATTATCTTTTTTTTCATGTTATATTTTACTAACAATGAGTCTCATCCCTTTTCTTGTATTAGATTTTACTAGTATCAAGAATTGATCTTTAGTAGACTCTTTGAAAACCAAACAACTTCATCAATTAAATTAACAACTCTTCACTAAATTTTTATTTTCAAATTCAAATTATTAAAATAAATTTACATATAAATTCAAAAACAAACAATTTAGCTTTATCAAAAAATAAAATTACATCCTCCCAATATAACTTAAACTTTTAAAACAACTACCAATTAAATATTATATTCTAAATCAATACTTTCATTGTGATTGGTGATAATTATGTTACTATTTCTTTTTCTTCATGTCATTATAATGTTTATTATTAATATTTTTAAACAAGTGAAAATGTTGTTATGGAGAAACCATTCAAATAAAGGATGGAGCTATTATTAAGGAGTCAACCTTTAATAATAATGTTTATCATCAAAATTTTATATTATATAAAATTTTATAACATTTTTTATAAAATTTTAAAATATTTTTTACAAAACTTTATATTTATTTTAAATTATATATTTTAATTTTTAAAATTTAAATTGAATTTTGTTGAAATAATTATATATAAAAATATTAATGGCACTTCCATGGAATAATATCATTTTATCACAAGAAAAGTGGTTCATAATTAACTAGACAACATAGAGGTTTTTACCCTCGGTTTTATAATGGGAGATAAGTGAAGAAACTACTTCTCAAGGAAAGATAACAGACCCAAAAGATAATTTTATGAGCCAAATGTTTGACCTTTGAAAGTGGAATTTATGAATAAAAAGGTTACTACATCTTGATGGTTTGCATAAAGTTATGACCACCTAGCATGGAGTTTGTTATATAGTTTCTAATAAATTTAGAAGAATTTTAAATTATGATAAATAAAAATTATAATCATTCTAACGTATTGATTATGTAGATGCTTAAATTTGGGTATCAATAATTTTTAATTAAGTTTTTGATCAAATTTTATTAAAATATATAATTTGACCTAAAAATATTAAAGTATATTAAAAGTTTTGAAATTAACATATTTAAGTATCGATTTTGGTTAAAATATTTTTAAATGGGATAATGCAATTTATGGGCCACTTAATTTTGATTAAATCATTTCGAGTCAAAATAACAATTTTGCACCTAGGTGCTTTGGATTGCTATTTTCTATCAAATCTCTTGCACGAGACATATGCCTTTGTTATTTTATATTGGCAACATCATAAATGGGAATACGGTTCTAACGTATCTAACATCAACTCTCAATTCCAATCCAATCAAATTTCAAGCCAATAACAAGATATTTTGACCAATTTGATTAATTTGTGCACCAAAAGCCAAAATTTACACCAAAGTTAACTAATCATGTTTTAGGCTAATTAAACCAAATTAGGGCCTTAAGCTAATTTTCTATAAAACTTGTTGAATAAATCTTTATTGAAAATTGATTTCTATTAACTGCATCATCAGGTGACCTCATTTCTTAGAAAGGCCATAAATGTCACAAATATCAGGATTCATGCCACCCCATGCTTCATCAATGCCTCCCATGCTTCTTAAATACCCCTCTATCCCAAATATTGATAAACCTATTTATGAATTTTAATTACCTAATTGGATTAATCCTTAGCCAAACATCTCAATCTTGAGATGGATGGTTCATGTTGATTCTAGTCATTTTCTAAAATCTATAAATAAGAAATCTAGTCACATAAATTTTAAGCTCTCACATGCCCAATCTATAATGTTAAATTGATTTCAAAGCTTCATGCAAGTTAGTGTTATAATATTCAAATATTGAGCCAAGCCAAAGCCATACAAGGTGCCAAGAAGAGATGGAGGTAGCCAAGCTTCTATTGATACAGACTTCATGAGCACAAACTAAGAAAGTCACTACAACAAGCACTTTGGAGAATCCAAGGAAGGTAAAATAAGGTTTATTTTATATTTTAGTTGTGTTTTTTATTCATGTTTTGTTAACTAAGCTCCCCCTAGTGACTAGACCTAAAGATGTTATGCTAGTTAGTGTGTTTTTGTCAATTTATTTTTATTTTAGAACTAACATGATACTAATTATCATCTCTTGAGTCAAATTCTTAGTTCACATAATGACATGTCTGATGGGACTATTTTCATGAATGTGCAACTCATGACTTTCTTTGTATTCATAGTTTTATGTTTTTTTTTTTGTTATTTTTACTTTGCTAGAGTAAAAATGGCCCATAAAAAATTAATAACTTTTTATGTAATTAATATTTTTTTATAAAACTTTGTAGGGGTATATATAAATATGTTATTTATATTATCTAAAAATTTCAAAATAAATTTGTTTATATTTTAGAAGTTATGATTGTTTTAGTGATTGTCACTTTCTTTTTCTTTTTTTTTTTTCTAGTAATTTTTTTTATTGACTGTTTAGACTTCAAATTTTGTATAGAAGTGAGACCTATATTTCTTGATACCTTGTCAAAATTTCATGGTAAACTGATCTATATTTTAAAATTTATGTTAAAAATACTGACTACAGGTTTTTATGTTTTATGTACAGGGTTTTATGTGTTATGTTTTATTTTTAGTTTTCTAATTTATTGTTTGCAGGTGTTCATATGTTTAATATTATTTTTTTAAAGATTTTATTGATATATTTTATAACTAAGTCTAATCTAACACATTTGTTTTCTTGAGATTTTGCCTTCGGGTCGACAGATTTTGCCCTTCAAGGTTACTTACCTCATTTGATAAATGTGCTTCAAGGCTAAACAAAGTGCTAACCTTTTTAATGTAGGATTCACATAAAAAAGTACCAAAAAAAACTTAAATTAGTCTTTTCACACTTCATTTGGATGTTTAAAATGAATTAGAAAATATTTAGGGTGCTTTATTGGTTAAGTTTTGTGATTGTCTTTCAAAGTTCACAACTTAAGGCCAAAGGGTTAAAAAGAACATCGCTGAACTTTGGTTTTAGTACTTAAAATTGAACTCATTTGTCCAAGTTTTGTAATCAATAGTTTTTTAAATATAATTTTATTGGTAAAAAATAAATATGTTGCGTGTATGCTCTCCCATCCATCCCCTTTAAAGAAATTTTGGGATCAAAAGCACCATCTTTATTGCAAAGTACCTTAGTCAAAGGTGTGAAAGAGACATTGTTAATCATCTCCTCAAGGACCCACATGGATTGAGTGGTCAAGACACAACCTCTAAGGATATTTCACTTAGTCATTTATTTTATTGCATCTTGGCTTGTGAGGGGGACTTCATTGCCTCCCACAAGTTCTTTAGAGAAGATTTGACCTAGGGTTTCATCTTTCAGCACTAACTTCACCCAATCCCACTAAGATCAAAGGTTTAAATGGTTAAACCACCTTCTAGTGTTGGATTTTCATATAGGATGTATTTTCACTTTAGACATCACACTACATTAATTAAGTGGCAGATGTCATGGTTACAAAAAGGACAAGACCTTTTTACAACAAATCAAGTGTCGTGGACACCCAATTACATGCTTTTCTTTTGCATCATGGCATAAAAGTCATTGTGTAATTGATTCTCCTATAAACATTTGAAAACTTGTAATTTTTATCAAAATCCCCATTTATTGTGGAAGTGTTGGTGTAAAGTGTGCCTCAAGGTCTATGTCACAGTACTATCATTTGAAAGAAGGGGGTTGTAAAAACCCTCCTATATAATACACATTTACTTTTGGATGAGCACTTAAAATCCTCTCAAATGATGTATATTGATGAATTCTAATAATACCAAGCAACCTTGTTAGTTTAGGATCTAAAGAGTGATTAATTAATTGGTTTTGACATAGATTAAAGCGTTGTTTGGAGTCAAAACTTGGTGTGAACAAATGATACAAACTAAAACACATAGTCCTCATTTTACTTTGAACAAAGAAGTGTTATGATGTCCACATGAATCATCAATTTTCCTTGTTCAAAGTTTATCAAAACTTGGAGTCATATCATCCACTTTGGTGCAATTATACTGCCCAATTGAGTCTAGACCTTTACCAAAGTTTTTTTAAAGTCCTTCATTTGTAATTCACATTCAAATTTGAACCTTTCTAAGTTATAAGGGTTGATGTGTCAAGTGGGTTCGCCATTTGCATGTTAAACTTGTTTTAACTTAGGTTCAAATTTTTATTTAAATTGAAGGCCATTTAAGAATCATAATCATTATCACCACTTGATAGTCTTAAGACATTTTATGCTCAACACTTGCACTTTGAGTTTATGCACCAAACATTTTTGTGTTACCATCCCATTTTGCCTTAGATCATTTGAATACATACTTTTTTGCCTTAGAGATATTGTCAAAACTTTGGAGGTATGTATGTCATTTGAGTTAAGAAAGGTAGTGTTATGCTATCAAATTTGTGAGAAACCATCTTTGCCTAAGGGAGTTTTTGAAACAAACATTTTGTCATGTCTTTTGAGTAGTTTAGCATTGCTACACTTCCCAAAACATTTAAAACATTGTTTCATAAAGTTCAAATTTGTGCACATTTTTAAGCCAATCTGGGTATACTTTTATGAATCTTTGTCTAGCAAGTGGCGTCATTCACATTTGTCTAGCCTATTTATCAAAAGAACCAAGTTTTATACCATTATCTATGAGAAATTAAATTATCTCTAAAGTGCCTTTTGTTTCATAAATTATACCTATTTGATCAAGTTCATGACCAAGAGTCAAATGCCTAATTTTTTCTAGAAGTGTTTCAAATCCATTAGAATAAAATATCATCTATTTCAAACTCTAGATTTTGACACCGTTTGGCCAAGGGTCCTAGCACATGCCTTGTTTGAGCCTAGATTTTGACGTTGCATTTGGCCAAAATTCCTAGCAACTATTTTTTTCTTATATTAGACTGATTTGAAACACTTCAACCTTAGAGTTTGGCATTTTGATTTTTGATCCATTTACTTAATCTTTTTGTCTAAGATGTGTAACTTTAGATACTTAACGTTAGCTTATTTTATCACAAATCATTGCATAAAACTTTCTGTCCTTTTGATGAATCTAGACCAAGTTTGAACATCATCTTTTAGACATTATATTTTTAGAGTTTGTATAACTCTTTTCCCTTTCTATTACGAAACATTCACTATGAATACCAACATGTATTCCTATATTTGCAATGGACTCATGTATAATCTAGGGATTAGTAATTTAGTTGTGTAAGAAGAAATTGTGCAAGACCCCTATGTAGATAATATTGCTTATGAGATGAATCCTTATCCTTATTATAATACTCAAATAGGGGAACAAAACCAAGATCTATTGGCTAACTATTTAGTTAATACAACACCATATTCAGAACATGACCGAGAGCAAACCACACAATACCTAACTATGATTCCTATAGCTAAAGAACTAGTTCCTCAACAATCCTACTCTATTAATACACCTTCCACGTATGATCCATTTTTGTTTGAGCATTATTTATTGGAGAACAAAGATAAGATTTTGGTTAGATCCATAGAAGTAGGGGCCAAGTTTCTAGTGGACTTCCCTCATGAAAGTTTACCAAGCCTAGTAAGAATGCCTCACAACATATTGTATAGTCAATAGGTTTCTTCTAGAAATCCTTTCACTTTAGTCTAAATTACGTATTAGGATCCTAATATGCCTAAAAAAGGAAATAACCTTATGGAAGACAATTTTAACCAAATGTAGGCAACATATCAAACCTACTTGAATCTAACGTGTAATTTCAATCAGATGACCATGGTGAGTAAACATCTTATTGACTTAATTCATTCAACAAGAGTTTTGATAGAGTTAACTGGTCAACATAATTAGAGTTTAGACCCATTCTGAAAACACTTTGGTAGATAACTTGTTACATACACCAATTATTAAAGAAGTGTCTTCTACTTCTATGCAGAATAATGAGCTAAACATAGTGGACAATGCGTAAGCAACATCCAATCTAAATCAAAGTGGTACTAATATGAAAACAAATAGTCAACAAAATGTGCCTTTAGTTAATACCATGAGTTTCTCGACAAACCTAGGAATGGGAGCTTTTGCACCCCAACCTCAACCAGCTACTTCATCAAGTGCACAACCAATAGGATCAAGTAGTCAACCAATAACCAATGCCATGCCTCAACAACAAAATGTGATGAATTCTATTCCTCCTCAACAGGTAATGAGTAACATTCTAAAACAACTGACACAAATTAATATACTAACATAGTAGAGACCAAACATATTACCACCTCAACAAGGGGAAAATAATGTTCCACCTCATTAGGTAGTAGCAAATGTATCTTCTTATTTGCATACCAACATGCCAATTCAAAACCAAACAATGTTTAATCAATAAAATATTCATGTTGCTCAGTGATAGGTACCAAATATCTAACATGATTTCACTTCTTAATCAGGATTAATGTAATAAGGGGGTTCCAATGTCTCTCAAATACCTACTAGGCAACAATTGCCTTTTATGTAGGGCATACCATAAGTTCAAAGATAGGGTCTTGGCTCACAAGTTTCCACTCAAAAACAAAGTTTGAGTAGTCAGAAACATGTCCCTATTCAACCACAATAGAAAAGTATCGTTATATCCCTCCATACTAACCTCAAAATTTTCCAATTCAAACCTTCATCACCACCCTAAACTGTTGGGTGAATATATTGTCAATTAGCTAACTAATGAGCAAAATAGGTCTCTTCAACCACAACATAGGAAAATTGGTTAGCCAAATGTGTAGGTTTACTACATCAAAGGGGGACAAATCTCTCCTCTCATCAAGGGGAGGTTCCTTGTAAATATGCAAGAGCTATATACTATATATATAAGTAGAAAATAATACTCAGGGGTAGGATAAACCATCCATCTCTCTTTTTTTAGAGATGATCTTCACAAATCAAAGGAGAAATCCTGATGAAATTGTCAGGATTAGGAGCACAATTGATTACCTTTTTATAAGCAACTAAATATGGAATTTAACCAAAAGTAATAAGTAACTAGAAAACAAAAACAACACAAAATTTGAGAGACAATACAATCTTGTATTCAACTCATCCAAAAGGAAATACAATGAAGAAGTCGCACTCTTCTTCCCACACCTCTAGGGCGTACAATAATTCTCCCTCAAGAGTTCACTCTCTCACAACCAATTACAACCACAACTCAAACACATAGTTATACCCTCCACCAGTCAGTAACAATACTGCCAGTACACCAAGTACTCAAAGTACTCCAAGTAGATCTCCCTTGATCTTGCAATAACCTGCAAATCAAATGATCTTACTTACCATGTAGATCTCTACCTAATCTTTCACAACTTGTAGATCAACCTAGTCTTGCACACCTGCAAACCTAGATCTTATAATCGGAAGGATCTCTTCCTTGTCCTTGATTACAATACAACCCCATGAGTCTCTTATATAGATCCCATGCAAACAATAATTAGACTTCTAATTAAAATAATTAGAAACATAGACTCAAGACTAAAATTAGTCTTTTACATGCAAATAAACTGTCTGTCTAAAATAAGACCAGTTCTAGAAGCGCATGCAAATGCATGCACACACAGGTTACCAATGTCGGTGCCTGTTTAACTGATGTCGACCGACCCATAACCGATGTCAGTTACTATAAACACTGAAGATGACTGATGTCGATTGCGCTGCTGACGTCAATTTTTTTGTAAATCAGCAACCTCCTCCATGTTTGCATCAGTGAAGCTTTTAGCTCCACAACTTAACAGAAATGACAGAAGGCACTCCACTTCTTTCAAAAGTACTGTTCAACAGACAACAAGAACCTTTCAGGTAGTGACAAGTAACTGTAATAGGGTGTAGTAACACAAAAGGATGAAATGTAGTGCAAAGTCTCCACCTCAACTACCAAAGAGTGATATACGAAGGATAATGAGGGCATAAAGTCATCTCAAGATCCTTTACATAGGAAAATAAAGAAAACACACTAAAGACAATTGTGGCAGCACAAAGTCTCTCCACAACCAGCTTCAGGACACCTTTCTGATTACTTTCACTAATTCTACTTATTTAATTAAATGGACAAAAAATGTATTAAGGAAATAGACATAAAAATAATTTCCCCAACAACCAAGTTATTCTAGCACAAAGTCTGAAAAGTTACTTGTTTTCTTATTTAAATAACAAAATATGATCAACAATCTAAGCTCAAAGTCTCAGTAATGCCTTTCAATTTGGGTAGAGTTTTGTTTTTGATAACAGAGAGAGATATTCAAAACAATAAGAGAGAGTCCAATATATCGTGCTCCAAGAAAGACTTGGATGCTTTGTTTCAGAAAAATGGGCTATAATGCATTCAATGCCTTTAATGCATTTTAATTTTTTTCCATGGGCTCTGCTGGAATCGAGCATTGGTATTTAATGTGGGCCACCTGATGTGTTTCTTGATGTGCACGCAGTTGTTTGTTTTACTCGATGCAAAAAAATGGGCTACGCCATTGAATATTCACACTCTTTTGATGTCCACCTGGTGGGCTACTTTGCCTTCTAGAAACATATCCTATGCATGGATATTTTTGATCTTTCTCCATTGTTCCTCCTTTCCTTACTGTATTTCATCCTTATCTGTGCAATCTAAGCTCTCAAGCTATCTCTTTAGTCAGTCACTGAATTTGTTCGCAGGGTTTGTGTCGTATTTGAAAATCAATGAATATTTCATTATCTTAAATTTGACATTCATAGGGACGTCAATGGTTTAATCGCATCTTTGGTTCAATCATTTCCTTGGTCTCTGATTGAACCATCCCTTTATCTGGCATTTTCCTTTAATCTTTGAACCAATGTTTTTTGCCCTCTCCATGGGCATGTGCCTTTAGTTCACCGCCCTCCACAAGGGCACTTGTTCTTTTGGCTTTGGGACACTCCTTTGAACCATCTATGTTGAACCTTTGAACCTTTGAACCATTTTGGTTCAAGGTTCAATGGTTAAATCGCTTTATTGCTATATCTGGAGCTTCCTTTGAACAATTGAACCTATAAACCTTTGAACCTTTGAACCATTTTGGTTCAACATTCAATTGGTTCATTGGTTCATCTTTTGGTCTTTGAGAAAGGTCCATTTTTCTCATCACTTGCCCTCCACAAGGGTACTTCGGCCTGTGGGCTTTTAGGGCACTCCTTTGAACTGACCGCTTGAACTGACCGATTGAACCTTTGATCCTTTGAATCATTTTGGTTCAAGGTTCAACGGTTCAACAGTTAGAGCACTTTCTTGTATTTAATTAATTCACTTGTCCACTTGAACCAATCACATTGAACTAACCACATTGAACCTTTGAACCTTCCTTTGGAATCATCCGTCACTGCCTCTTTCTTTGCTTGAGGCTGCTTTCTGCTGATGTTAGCAAGTGACACATGGTGTCTTCCACTGTGAAATAGGTGAGGACACATGGAAACATCTGCTGAGCTTATAGAAGATCTGTAGAAACATTTGGGACTCTTTTGGATTCACGTGGATGATGACATGTGACACGTTCTGCTTGAGTTTAGCCACTTACTTGGGACCCACACAAGTCCTTATTCAATAAAATAAAGAAGCTGCAAATGTTGCCACTTGGTAGCCTCTGTCGAGCTTTGTAGATGACACGTGGTGGCTTCAACTACTTTGAAAGTTACTAGAAATCATCTTGGTAGATGACACATGGCCTCTTCTGATACAACTTTATGAGGGACATGTGGCAGCTTTCACTGCAACTTTATGAGGGACACGTGGTGCGTTCTACTACTATTTGAGGTTTGATCTTTCCTAGAGGGAACTTGCCCTTTAGGGTCTTTGACAAATGGTCCACTTGTTCCTCGCCTGCCCTCTACAAGGGTTATTTATCCTTGGTTCACTTTTTTGAAGGAATTCTCTTTGTCAACTTTTGTTCACTGCCTTCCGCAAGGGCACTCAGCTTGGTTCATTGCCCTTTTGGATTTTTGCAATGGTCCACTTTGGCTCCTAAGTGCCCTCTGCAAGTGCACTTGTCCTTCGGGCTCTTAGAAGATCCCTTTGAACTTCTCGATTGAAAAAAAATGGCTAAGTGTTGAACCTGTTTCTTTCCTATAGAGTCTGTAGAAACCAACCTACAGAGTTCTTAAAACTTAGCCTACAGAGTCTATAGATTCAAGCCTTGAAGTTCATAGAAACTGAGTCCATAGATTTCTTCCTATAGAGTCTGTAGATACGAGTTCATAGAAATGGGGGAGTCTGTAGATTTCTTTTTGTAGAGTCTATAGAAATGAACCTATAGAGTCTGTAGATTTCTTGTGGAGTCCGTAGATTTGAGCCTATAGAGTCTGTAGATTTATAAAAATCTTGGAAAATGGAGAATTTGAATGCACAGAACAATTCTTTGGGAAGGGAATAGATTATTTTGTCTTATGGGGCCAAAATAGTTCAAATATTATCCCAAAAAATGACTAATATTTTTTTTGGGGGACAACAGTTGGCTCCAGTTGGGGAACTTCTTTCAGTTGAGAACTTGGAACAGCGAAGGGGAGTAGAACCAAAATCTCCAATGCCTTGAAGTATGCCATTGGGCCATGGATTCCTGCTACCTAAAAAGAAAGGCGACAAAAACAAAAATAAAAGCACAAAAATAGAACTAAAGACTATACAAATATACATATGTACAATCTGATCTTATCTGATACTTCACAGATTGAAGTGCTTCAGATGTTGCCCACTATGAGGAAATGAAAAGAGTGTGCCATCTTGATACTTTAGCAAGAAGTTGTTTTCACCATTGAGATAATGAACAATAAATGGGCCCCTCCAAAGGGAGTCAAAATTCCCATGCATCCCCTTTGGTTCTCTTCTCTTGTCCCATAGTAAGACTTGATCTCCAACCTAGAAATCATGGTTTTTTGCCTTTCGATCGAAGAGTTTCTTCACCAAACTTTGATGGGCAGCAATTCAGTCCACCACCATAGTTTTCTATTCATCCAGCTCAGTAAAGCACATGATCCTCTTATCAAGGGGGCTTGCATATGTCTAATCTTCAATTGCCTTAGCCATTTTTAATGCTGGCAATTCCAAGGTGATTGGTATCTAAGCATTGATACCATAAAGAAGTTGGAAATGAGACATACCAATTACCCTTTTTGGTGTTATTATATTTACCCACAAAGCATCAACTAATGCTTTATGCCATGTCCTTTAGTTATCATCCGCCAGTTTCTTGATGATAGTCACCAGGTTCTTATTGCTTAATTTGGCTTGTCCATTCCCTTGTGGAAAGTAATCATAAGAGTGAGAGAGGGTGATCCCATAGTAAAAATAGAAATGAGTAATCTCTTGAGAAGTGAAACAAGCTGCATTGTCTGTGACAATCTTGATTAGAACCCCAAACCTAGGAATGATATTCTCCTTGAGGAAATTACACACTACTTCTGAAGTAGCATGCTTGGTTGGGATAGCTTCCACCCACTTGGTGAAGTAGTCAATTTTTGTAAGGACATAATCATGTCTAGCACTTGAATATGGGTTTACAACTCCAATAAAATCAATTCCCCATTGTTGGAATGGTTCCTCTATGACCACTGGCTTGAGAGGTAGGGCAGCTAACTTGGGTTTCCCAACAAACTGATGACACAGTTCACATTTTCTTACCCACTTATATACATCTTGAAAAAAAGTTGGCCAGTAATACCTGGCTCACAAAATTTTATGGGCAGTCACAAGAGTAGAAAAATGTCCTCCACAGGCTAGATTGTGGAAGGATTTCAAAACCTGGCTTTGCTATTCCTTGTCCACACAGCGAAGGAACACTCCATCAAGGCTCCTCTTGTACAGGCTGCTGTCCCAAAGGACAAAATTGGCAGCTTTCAACTTGATAGTCCTCCTTTCTTTATAAGATAGGTGAGTAGAACATTCACCATAAGTAAGGAAATGAGAAATACCTAAATACCACTCATTTGTGGTAGAGATAAAGAGGACTATCGGTGTGTCTTCCACCTCTGCTTCTTCGTGCTCTATTTCTTCTAGTTTATTATTAGTAATTAATTGGCATAGGCCTTTTCCCCGTACCAACTTTGTTGGCTTGATAACTAAATCAAACTCTTGGATCTTTGCAATCTAATTACCTCTTTTTGTCCCAAACTCTTGTTGAGTTAGTATGGATTTAACCATGGTATCAGGAACCAAGGTAGTAGTGTGAGAATTCAATATGTAGAAGCATAAATGCTTGATTGCCTTCACCAATGCGCAAGCATGCTTCTCTATGTTCGAGTATTTTAGCTCATGAGATTTGAGAGGGCAACTCATGAAAGAAATGGGAGATTCCATACTTTCTTTATTCTATTGAACCAAAATTTTTGAAAGCATGTGTTCAAAAGCATAATTGTATATGGTGAATTCTTTGTTGTAGTTTGGACAAACCAAAATTGGGGCGTGGGTAATGGCAGTCTTGATATCCTCAAATGTTGACTTGCCTTTTTTAGTCTAGCTGAAGGTGGCCTTTCCCTTCATCATGTTCACAATGTGTCAAGTTTTCTCAATAAACTCGGGGATGAACCTTCGTAAGAAATTCACCTTTTTGAAGAAAGAGTGAACAACAGTATTACTTGTAGGCAAGGTAAGCTCTTGAATGGACTTGACTCTGTCTGAGTCAATCTGTATGACTTCTTTGGACACAATGTGTTTGAGAATTTTTCTCTTTGTTACTCCAAAAATTGACTTTTTGGGGTTTAAGGAAATGCCATTCTGACAGTGATCTCCAACACTTGTTGTAAGTGGCGTATGTGATCCGGGTGATGCTTAGAAAAGACGACCAAGTCATCAAGATAAACTACAATGAACTTACCCATCTCATCCTTGAAATTAAGGTCCATTGCTCTTTGAAAGGTGGTGCCAACATTTATCAAGCCAAAAGGCATCCTTCTATATGTAAACATGCCCCAAAGTGTGGTGAAGGCAGTCTTGTGTTGGTTTGCTTCACCAATTTCAACCTGATTATATCCTGAGAAGCCATCTAGCATTGATAACATCTCTGAACCAGTCACTGTCTGAAGTACTTGATCCATGATTGGTAAAAGATAGTTATCCTTCAAGGATGACTGATTTAAATTCTTTAAATCTACATATGTGAATTTCACCATTTTTCTTCCTCACAGGGACTATGTTGGCAATCCATATGGAATGATGGATTGGGAAAATTATCCTAGGATTTAGCATTTTCTATATCTCAGACAGAATAGTACCTGATATCTTTGGATTCTACTGTCTAATTTTTTGTTTGTAAGGCACTGAGTCAGCCTTGAGAGGAATGCCATTGCATATTTCATCAGGCCTGAGAGACATCAGGTCATCATAGGAGTATGCTCAGACGTCCATGTATTGGCTAAGCAAAGTAGTAAAATTGAACCTCTCCTCAAGAGTTTAGCATTTACCAATGTTAACCATCTTGGGACCTTCCTTGGTACCCAAATTTATCTGATCAAACCCCTGGGAGGAGTTTGAATCTATTTGTTATTATTTCATGAACCTGTCATGCTTGTTAAATAGTTTCTCGAGATAAACTAGTCCTTTAGGAATTTTATTCCCTTTTAGCTATAGGAACTCTTCACCTGCATCCATATTTGATTCAGGAGCTGTTTCACACTTTTGAGGTTCACTGCCTTCAAAATGCCGCTGTTCAAAGCTATATTTTTGTTCCAAAAAGGTGATGATTTAGTTGTCTCCATTGAACACTTGCCAATGATTGACATTATCAGGCACACTTGGTCTAAAGACCAATTTAATTGTGTACCTATTTCTTTTGAAGTCTAGGTGAGGAACTAAGAGAGTTGCTGAAATAATTAGTACATCAGCTCGGTAATTGAGTTCCCTGGGTATGGCAGAGATGTTGAAAGCATCAAAGCTTTCAAGTTGGTCTCAGAATAGATTGTGGTAGTGGCATAATCTCTCATTTTTAGTTTGATATAGGTTCCTTACTTGAAAAACCACCAATTCAGCATCTCCTTTGGCATGAATGATTTTGATGCCTTTATCTCAAGTAGCCTTCAATCCAAGTAATAGAGATTTGTACTCAACTGTGTTGTTGGTGTTACTAAATTTTAACTTGTATGAAGAAGGAAAAATATCTCCTTGAGGAGATATTAACACAATTTCAACTCTTGAGCTGGTAGAAGAATTGCTGCCATCAAATTTTTGGATCCAAATATCATCAAAAACTGAACTTTCCTTAGATTTATCTTTGCTTAAAAGGGGGAATTCTTTTGATGTCTTATCTGAGTCGATTCCTAGATCACTACCTATAGGACTTTCATTTGCTGAAACATGAATATCCTCTGTGGTTAAGAAGTAATTACCCATGCCTGAAGATTTAAACAAAATTTGAGCTTCAGGGGCTGATGTCTGAGTGACAACATATTTTGATTCATTTTCAAGAAGTAGCCTCTGCATGATGCCTTTGATAGGGATCCTCTCTTCAGACAGGTCTATGCTCAATTCTCTACCAACATCTTTACAAAATTTTTGTCCAAGCAGAATACCATAGGATGCTGAGACATTGGCCACCAGAACTGTCATCTTGATTCTCTTGTCTGGGAATGTTGCAAATGCAGATTGGGCATCTTTGATTTGTCCCAGTAGAGGTACTTATTTATTCTCCATGGGGAAACATCTTTCAAAAGTTTTGGTCAGTGTGAGTCTGAGAGATTCTACCACTTTGCCAAGCATGACATTGTCAGATGCACCTGAGTCTATGATGTAATTGCTCAGTTTGTAACCATTTATAAACAAGGAAACATTAAAAGACTCTATTTTCTCAGGGGAAACTAGAGGAGTAATGACAAGGTTGTTTGGGATGGGCATGTTCTTTGGGGGATCATGAGTTACCTTTTTAATATCTTGTCCTATAAGGATGGTTTATTCTTCACACACTGAACTAACTTATCTAACTACTTAGGATTGGATTGTAAGAATTCAAATTTAGACATTTGAATTTTGGTCTTCTTGACATGGTCGATTATGTCAAATGACTGAAATGGATTAGGAACAGAAAAAGGCAATTCATCTTTCTAGTTTTTAGGAGGGGGAGGATTGGTCTATGAAATGGAAGTTGAAGATGGAGGAATGCTTGATGGACTTACCTTTTTATTACTCACTGGGTCCTTTAGCTAGAAAAACAGAGAAGTTCCTTGTTTGGCAATTGAAATTATAGACTAAAAACTTTCCCCTATTTTTCCTTTATCAGCTAACTGGGATGATTATTTTTGGGACCGGGTGAATACGACATATGATCCATCAACTTCTTTGCCTTTACCTCTAGCTTCATCCTAGTAATTTAGGAAACCAATGTTGGAGTCACCAGCTAATTCTTCTTGGCCTTCTGCAAGGAGATGAACATCATTTTCTTGGTTTAATTCAGGCTGGAAAGAGAAATTAGATTCTATTTTGAGATATCCAACTACTGAATTGGTTAGAGATGATTTAATGGCAAGTTTCCTTAATGGAGGAGGAAGACAATTTGACTGCCCTTGATTCTTGGTAGCATTACCTTGATACGACTAGTTCTAAAATGTATTCCTTGGCATATCTCAATTAAAAAGAACAGACATACCTTGGGCTATTTTCCTTTTCAAGGCTAGCAGTTCATTTGCCAGCTTTTGCACCATTTGATCAGTGGTGCCTATAGGTGAGTATTCATAAGATGAAGAAGATTTACCTTTGTTTAGGTCTCTCCTAATCTTTTCTACCAAGGTAAGGTTATCTTCTACCTCAATAGCTAGATCTTAAGCTACAAAAAGGTTTATTTGGCCAGCATGTCTCAATAGAAAACTCACTTCAGGTAGTTGTGAGTTGATAAAGAAGCACTTGAGATTCTTAGGTATAGGCTGAGTAATGATAGGAATCTGATTTCTCAGCTTGTCAAATTTAGCAATAAAATCCCTCATAGGTTCATGAGGCTCCTTCTTCATTTGTGTGAGTTGAGCCAGCAAGGCATGCACATCTTCTGTAGGCTTGAACCTAGCTTCAAATTTAGCTTTAAGAGTATCCTAGTTAGTCACTGAACTATCCTACAGATAGTGGAACCAGTCTACAATAGCACCTTGTAGTGTTCCATGAAAATCTTGACTGCCACATCCTCAAATTTCACTCCTTTTATGCCACAGGCTATGCTAAAGGCTGCAATGTGTTCATCAGGGTGAACTCTCCCATCCCTAAAGAATTTGGGGAAATTCTTTCTTGAGCTGCATGGAAGTTCATACAGGGGTGGATTCAAATTGAGTGGGCCAAAAGAGTTACCCTAAGGGCCTTGAACTGCCATAGTATGACTATGGAAAGGTGGGATAACAAATCTCAGAGGGGTAAGTATTGACAAAGCTTTATTAATAGCAAAAATGGAGGCTTTGCTCGGTAATGGAGACTTGAATTTAGTAGGAGGAAAGCTCCTAGTTCGTTGGAGGTGAGATGGTGAAGGAAACAGATCAAAATTACTTTGTTGTACCAACTTGAATACAGGGTCAACACTACCTTTAGCCCTTTGGCTTTGCGTATACCATGGATCTGCCACAGTGTAAAAATAAAAATGGAAAAGAACTGGCATTACTTCAGCTTGAAGCTTGAGTCTTCAAATTGCGCATTCTATCCTAAAATAAAAATGGAAAAGAACTGGCATTGCTTTAGCTTGAAGCTTGAGGCTTCAAACTATGCATTTTATCCCAGTTGGTGTGGAGGTGGAGGGAGATGGTAAAGCTATAATGATAATGGGTAAGACACATAATAGAGTCACCAGAGTCTATAATGGATAAGGGTAGGGACTGATTTAATCTGAAACTTGAGGATTTAGACTACACGTTCATCCCCAACGGAGTCACCAAAAACTATTGGGTGAATATTTTATCAATCAGCTAACTGAAGAGCAAAATAGGTCTCTTCAACCATAACATAGGGAAATTGGTCAGCTAGATGTGCAGATTTACTACATCAAAAGGGGACAAATCTCTCCTCTCATCAAGCAGAGGTTCTTTCTAAATATAAAGGAGCTATATACTATATATATAAGTAGAAAATAATACTCAAGGGTAGGATAAACCATCCATCTCTCTTTTTTTAGAGATGATGTTCACAAATCAAAGGAGAAATCCTGATGAAATGATAGAAGGCACTCCTCTTCTTTTAGAAGTACTGTTTAGTAGACAACAAGAACCTTTTGGGTAGTGACAAGTAACTGTAACAAGGCAGAGTAACACAACAGGATGAAATGTAGCGCAAAGTCTCCACCTCAACTGCCAAAGAGTGAGATATGAAGGATAATGAGGGCACAAAGTCATCTCAAGATCATTTACACAGGAAAAGAAAGAAAACACACTAAAGACAATTGTGGTAGCACAAAGTCTCTCCACAATCGACTTCAAGACACCTTCCTAATTAATTTCACTAATTTTGCTTATTTAACTAAATGGACAAAAAATGTATTAAGGAAACAGACATAAGAACAATTTCCCCAACAACCAAGTTATTCCAGCACAAAGTCTAAAAAGTCACTTGTTTTCTTATTCAAATAATGAAATATGATCAATAATCTGAGCTCAAAGTCTTAGTAATGTCTTTCAATTTGGGTAGAGTTTTGTTTCTGATAACAAAGAGAGATATTTTAAAAAATAAGAGAGTCCAATATATAGTGCTCCAAGAAAGACTTGGATGCTTTGTTTCACAAAAATAGGCTATAATGCATTCAGTGCCTTTAATGCATTTTAAATTTTGTCCATGAGATCTACTGGAATCGAGTGTCAGTCTTTAATATGCCCCCCCTGATGTGTTTCATGGTATGCATGTAGTTTTATGTTTTACTCGATGCAAAAAAATGGGATACGCTATTGAATGTTCACGCTCTTTCGATGTCCACCTAGTGGGCTGTTTTACCTTCTAGAAACATATCTTATGCACGGATATTTTTTATCTTTCTCCATAGTTCCTCCTTTCCTTGCTATATTTCGTTCTTATCTGTGCAATCTAAGCTCTCAGGCTATCTCTTTAGTTAGTCACTAAATTTGTTCACAGGGTCTGTGCCATTTTTGAAAATCAATTGATATTTCATTATCTTAAATTTGACATTCATAGGGATGTCAATGGTTCAATCGCATCTCTGGTTCAATCATTTCCTTCGTCTTTGATTGAACCATCCTTTTGTCCAACATTTCCTTTAATCTTTGAACCAATGTTCTCTGCCCTCTACATGGGCACGTGCCTTTAGTTCACTACCCTCCAAAAGGGCACTTGTTCTTTCAGCTTTGGGACACTCCTTTAAACCGTCTATGTTGAGCCTTTAAACCTTTGAATCGTTGAACCATTTTAGTTTAAGGTTTAATGGTTCAACAGTTCAATCACTTTATTGCTCTATCTGGAGCTTCCTTTGAACCATTAAACCTGTGAACCTTTGAACCATTTTGGTTCAACATTCAATTGGTTCATTGGTTCATCTTTTAGGCTTCGAGAAAGGTCCATTTTGCTCATCACTTGCCCTTTGTAATGGTACTTCAGCCTGTGGGTTTTTGGGGCACTCCTTTAAATTGACTACTTGAACCGACTAATTGAACCTTTAAACCATTTTGGTTCAAGGTTCAACAATTCAATGGTTCAAGTGCTTTCTTGTGTTCCATTCATTCACTTGACCACTTGAACCAACTGCATTTAACTAACTGCATTGAACCAATCGTGTTGAACCTTCTTTTGGAATCATCTGTCACTACCTCTTTCTTTACTTGAGGCTACTTTTTGCTGATGTCAGTAAGTGAAACATGGTATAGTCCACTATGAAATAGGTGAGGACACATGGAAACATCTGTTAAGCTTATAGAAGCACTATAGAAACATTTAGGGCTCTTTTAGATTCACGTGAATGATGACACGTGACGCATTCCACTTGAGTTTAGCCACTTAATCGGGACCCACCATAGTCCTTATTCAATAAAAAGAAGAAGCTATAGATGTTGCCTCTTGGTGGCCTCCACTAAGCTTTGTAGATGACACGTGGAGGCTTTCACTACTTTGAAAGTTACTAAAAACTATGTCTCAGCAAATGACACGTGGCAGCTTCTGCTGCAACTTTATGAGGGACACATGGCAGCTTTTGCTACAACTTTATGAGAGACATGTGGTGTGTTCCACTAAAATTTGAGGTTTGATCTTTCCTAGATGGAACTTTCCCTTTGGGCTCTTTGAGAAATGGTCCACTTGTTCCTTGCCTGCCCTCTGTAAGGGCTATTTGTTCTTGGTTCACTTTTTCAAAAGAATTTTCTTTGTCCACTTTTGCTCGCTGCCTTTTGAAAGGGCACTCAGCTTGGTTCATTACCCTTTCAAATTTTTGCAATGGTCCACTTTGGCTACTAAGTTCCCTCTGCAAAGGCACTTGTCCTTTGGGCTCTTGGAAGATCCCTTTGAAATTTTTGATTGAAAAGAAAATGGCTAAGTGTTGAACCTATTTCTTTCCTACAGAGTCCATAGAAACCAACATGTAGAGTCCATAGAACTTGGCCTACAGAGTCCATAGATTCAAGACTTGAAGTTCATAGAAACTGAGTTCGTATATTTCTTCCTGCAGAGTCCATAGATACGAGTTCATAGAAATGGGGGAGTCCATAGATTTCTTCTTGCAGAGTTTGTAGAAATGAACCTGTAGAGTCCATAGATTTCTTGCAGAGTCCATAGATTTGAGCCTGTAGAGTTCGTAGATTTTTGAAGAGCTTGGAAAATGGAGAATTTGAATGCACAAAATAATTCTTTGGGAAGGGAAGAGATTATTTTGGCTTGTGGGGCCAAAATAGTTTAAAATAGTTCAAATGTTGTCCCAAAAAATGACTGATATTTTTTTTGGGAGACAACAGCTAGCTCCAATTAAGGAACTTCCTTCAGTTGAGAAATTGGAACAACTGAGGGGAGTAGAAACCAAAATCTCAAGTGCCTTGAAGTATGCCATTGGGCCATGGAGTCATGTTACCTAAAAATAAAGGCAACAAAAACAAAAATGAAAGCACAAAAATAGAACTAAAGGCCATTGTGAGGCAATGAAAAGAGCATGCCATCTTGATACTTTAGCAAGAATCTATTTTCACCATTAAGCTGATGAATAGTAAATGGGCCCCTCCAAAGGGATTCAAACTTCCTATGCATCCCCTTTAGTTCTCTTCTCTTGTCCCACAGCAGGACTTGATCTCCAACCTGGAAATCACGGTTTTTTGCCTTTCAGTCGAAGGGTTTCTTCACCAAACTTTGATGGGTAGCAACTTGGTCCACCACCATAGTTCTCTATTCATCTAGCTTAGTAAAGCACATGATCCTCTTATCAAGGGGGATTTCATATGTCTGATCTTCAATTGCCATAGCCAATTTTAATGTTGGCAATTCTAAGGTGATTGGTATCTCAGCATTGATACCATAAAGAAGTTGGAAAGGAGACATACCAATTGCCCTTTTTGGTGTTATTATATCTGCCCACAAAGCATGAACCAATGCTTTATGCCATGTCCTTTGGTTGTCATCCACCAGCTTCTTGATAATAGTCACCAAGTTCTTATTTCTTGATTCAGCTTGTCCATTCCCTTTTGGAAAGTAATCAGAAGAGTGAGAGAGGGTGATCCCATAGTAAAAATAGAAATGAGTAATCTCCTGGGAAGTGAAACAAGCTACGTTGTGTGTGACAATCTTGATTGGAACCCCAAATTTGAAAATGATATTCTTCTTGAGGAAAATACACACTACTTTTGAAAGTAGCATTATTGGTTGGGATAGCTTCCACCCACTTGGTGAAGTATTCAGTTGTCGTAAGGAGATAATCATGTCTAGCAATTGAAGATGGGTTTACAGCTCTAATAAAATCAATTCCCCATTGCTAGAATGGTTCCTCTATGACCACTAGATTGAGAGGCAGGGCAACTAACTTGGGTTTCCCAACAAACTGCTGGCACAGTTCACATTTTCTTACCCACTTATATGCATCTTGGAAAAGAGTTGGCCAGTAATACCTAGCTCACAGAATTTTATGGGTAGTCAGAGGAGCAGAAAAATGTCCTCCATAGACTAGATTGTGGAAGGATTTCAAAAGTTAGATTTGTTGTTCCTTGTCTACACAATGAAGGAACACTCCATCCAGGCTCCTCTTTTACAGGCCATTGTCCCAAAGGACAAAATTGGTAGCTTTCAACTTGATAGTCCTCCTTTCTTTGTAAAATAGGTGAGCATGACACTCACCATAAGTAAGAAAATGAGCAATACCTGAATACCACTTGTTTGTGGTAGAGATAAAGAGGATTGTCAGTGTGTCTTCCACCTTTGCTTCTTCATGCTCTATTTATTTTAGTTTATTATCAACAATTAATTGGCATAGGCCTTTTCCCAGTACTAGCTTTGTTGGCTTGATAACTAGATCAAACTCCTAGATCTTTGCAATCTAATTACCTCTTTTCATCCCAAACTCTTGCTGAGTTAGTATGGATTTAACCATGGTATTAGGTACCAAGGCAGTAGTGTGAGAATTCAAGATGTAGAAGTGGAAATGCTTGACTGCCTTCACCATTGCATAAGCATGCTTCTCTATGTTTGAGTATTTCAACTCATGAGATTTGAGAGGGTAGCTCATGAAAAAAATGGGAGATTCCATACCTTCTTTATTCTGTTGAACCAAAATTACTGAAAGTGTGTGTTCAGAAGCATAACTGTATATGATGAATTCTTTGTTATAGTCTGAACAAACCAGAATTGGGGCATGGGAAATGGCAGTCTTGATATCTTCAAATGTTGACTTGCCTTCTTCAGTCCAGCTGAAGGTGGCCTTTCCCTTCATCATGTTCACAATGTGTTAAGTTTTCTTAGTAAACTCGGGGATGAACTTTCGTAATAAATTCACCTTTCTGAAGAAAGAGTGAACAACAGTCTTACTTGTAGGCAAGGTTAGCTCTTGGATGGACTTGACTCTATCTGAGTCAATCTTTATGCCTTCTTTAGACACAATGTGTCTGAGAAGTTTTCCCTCTGTTACTCCAAAAATTGACTTCTTAGGTTTTAAGGAAATGCCATTTTGGTGACAACGCTCTAGCACTTGTTGCAAGTGGCGTATGTGATCCAGGTGATGCTTAGAAAAGATGGTCAAGTCATCAAGATAAACTATAATGAACTTACCCATCTCATCCTTGAAACCAAGGTCCATTTCTCTCTGAAAGGTGGCACCAACATTTATCAAGCCAAAAGGCATCTTTCTATATGCAAACATGCCCCAAGTTGTGGTGAAGGCAGTATTGTGTTGGTCTGCTTCACCAACTTCAACCTGATTATATTCTGAGAAGCCATCTAGCATTGATAACATCTCTAAACCAGTCACTATTTGGAGTACTTGATCCATGATTGGCAAAGGATAGTTTTCCTTCAAGGATGATTGATTTAAATTCTTGAAATCTACACAGATCAAATTTCACCATTCTTCTTCCTCACAGGGACTATGTTGGCAATCCATGTGGAATGATGGATTGGGAAAATTATCCTAGCATTTAGCATTTTCTATATCTCAGACATAATAGTACCTGATATATTTGGATTATGCTATCTAAATTTTTGTTTATAAGGCACTAAGTCAGCCTTGAGAGGAATGCCATGACAAATTTCATCAGGCCTGAGAGACTTTAGGTCATCATAGGAGTATGCTAAGACATCCATGTATTGGTTGAGAAAAGTAGTAAACTTGAAGCTCTCCTTAGGAGTGCATCATTTACCAATGTTAACCATCTTGGGACCTTCCTTGGTACCCAAATTTATCTGGTCAAACCCCTGGGAAGAGTTTAAATCCATTTGTTGTTGTTTGATGAACCTGTCATGCTTGTCAAATAGTTTCTCGAGATAAACTAGTCCTTTAGGAATTTTATTCCCTTTTCACTGCAGGAACTCCTCACCTGCATCTGTATTTGATTCAAGAGTTGATTCACACTTTTGAGGTTCACTGCCTTCAAAATGTAGCCATTCAAAGCTATCTTTTTGTTCCAAAAAGGTGATGATTTAGTTGTCTCCATTGAACACTTGCTAATGATTGACATTATCAGGCATACTTGGTCTAAAGACCAATTCAATAGTATACCTATTTCCTTTGAAGTCTAGGTGAGGAACTAAGAGAGTTGTTGAAATAGCTAGTGCATTAGCTCGGTCATTGAATTCCCTGGGTATGGTAGAGATGTTGAAAGAATCAAAGCTTTCAAGTTGGTCCTAGACTAGATTGCGATAGTGGCGTAATATCTCATTTTTGGTTTGATACAGGTTCCTTACCTAACAAACCACCAGTTCAACATCTCCTTTGGCATGAAGGAGTTTGATGCCTTTATTTTGAGTAGCCTTCAATCCAAGTAACAGAGATTCATACTCAGCTGTGTTGTTGGTCTTGCTGAACTGCAACTTGTATGAAGAAGGAAAAATATCTCTTTGAAGAGATATTAATACAATTCTAGCTCTTGAGCTAGTAGAAGAATTACTGCCATCAAATTTTAGGATCCAAACATCATCAAAACTGATCTTTCCTTAGATTTCTCTTTGTTTAAAAAGGGGAACTCTTCTGATGTCTTATCTGAGTCGATTCTTGGATCACCACCTACAGGACTTTCATCTACTAAAACATGAATATCCTCTGTGGTTATGAAGTAATTACCCATGCCTAAATATTCAAATAGAATTTGAGCTTCAGGGGCTGATGTCTGAGTGACAACATATTTTGATTCCTTTTTAGGAAGTAGCCTATACATGATGCCTTTGATAGGGATCCTCGCTTCAGATAGGTCCATGCTCAATTCTCCACCAACATCTTTGCAGAAATTTTCTCAAAGCAGAATGCCATAGGATGTTGGGATGTCAGCCACCAAAACTGTCATCTTGATTCTCTTGCCTAAGAATGCTGCAAATGCAAATTGGGCATCCTTGATTTGTCCCAGTAGAGGCACTTGTTTATTCTCCATGGAGAAACATATTTTAAAAGTTTTGGTCAGTATTAGTCTAAGAGATTTTACCACTTTGGCAAGCATGACATTGTCAGATGCACCTGAGTCTATGATACAATTACTTAGTTTGTAACCATTTATAAACAAGGAAACATAAAAAGCCTCTATTTTCTCAGGGGCAGCTGGAGGAGTAATGACAAGGTTGTTTCGGATGGGCATGTTCTTTGGGGCATCATGAGTTATCTTTTTAATATCTTGTCTTGTAGGGATGGATTTATTCTTCACACACTGAACTAACCTATCCAACTACTCAGGATTGGATTGCAAGAATTCAAATTTAGACATTTGAATTTTGGTCTTCTTGACATGGTCGATTATGTCAAATGACTGAAATGGATTAGGAATAGAAAAAAGGCAGTTCATCTTTCTATTTTTTAGGAGGGGGAGGACTGGTCTGTGAAATGGAAGTTGAAGATGGAGGAATGCTTGATGGACTTACCTTTTTATTACTCACTGGGTCCTTTGGCTAGAAAGGTATAGAAGTTCCTTGTTTAGCAATTGAAATTGCAGAATGAGAACTTTCCTCTATTCTTCCTTTATCAGCTTGCTGGGCTGACTAGTTCTGGGACCGAGTGAATACAATATATGATTCATCAACTGCTTCACCTTTACCTCTAGGTTCATCCTGGTAATTTAGGAAAGCAATGTTGGAGGTGCCAGCTAATTCTTCTTGGCCTTCTGCAAGGAGATCAATGTCATTTTCTTGGTTCAATTTAGGCTGGAAAGAGAAATTAGATTCTATTTTGAGATATCCAATTACTGAATTGGTCAGAGATGATTTAATGGCAAGTTTCCTCAATGGGGGAGGAAGACAATTTGACTGCCCTTGATTCTTGGTAGCATTGCCTTGATACGACTGGTTCTAAAATGTCCTCCTTGGCATATCCCTATTAGGAGGAACATACATCCCTTGGGCCATTTGCCTTTTCAAGGCTAGCAGTTCACTTTTCAGCTCTTACACCATTTGATCAGTGGGGCCTGTAGGTGAGTATTCAGAAGATGAAGAAGATTTACCTCTGTTTGGGTCTCTCTTTATCTTTCCTACCAAGATAAGGTCATCTTCTACCTCAGTAGCCAAATCTTGAGCTATATCAAGGTTTATTTGGCTAGCACGTCTCAACAAAAAACTCACTTTAGGTAGCTGTGAGTTGATGAAGAAGCACTTGAGATTATCAGGTGTAGGCTGAGTAATGATAGGAATCTAATTTCTGAGCTTGTCAAACTTAGCAATGAAATCCCTCATAGGCTCATGAGGCTCCTTATTCATTTGTGTGAGTTGAGCCAGTAGGGCATGTGCATCTTCTACAGGGTTGAATATAGCTTCAAATTTATCTTTAAGAGTATCCCAGTCAGTCACTGACCTAGCCTACAAATGGTAGAACCAGTCTACAATAGCACCTTGTAGTGTTTCCATGAAAATTTTGACTACCACATCCTCAAATTCTAGTCCTATTATGCCACAGGCTATGCTGAAGGCTATAATGTGTTCATCAGGGTGAACTCTCTCATCCCCAAAGAATTTGGGGAAATTCTTTCTTGGGCTGCATGGAAGTTCATGTAGGGGTGGAGTCAAATTGAGTGAGCCAAAAGAGTTACCCCAAGTGCCTTGAACTGCCATAGTATGACTATGGAAAGGCGGGATAGCAAATCTCAGAGGGGTAAGTATTGACAAAGCTTTATTAATAGTGAAAATGGAGGCTTTGCTTGGTAATAAAGACTTGACTTTAGTAAGAAGAAAGCTCTTAATTTGTTGGAGGTGAGATGGTGAAGGAAATAGATCAAAATTACTTTGTTGTACCAATTCGAATATAGGGTCAATAATACCTTTGGCCCTTTGGCTTTGCGCATACCACGGATCTGCCAGAGTGTAAAAATAAAAATGGAAAAGAACTAGCACTGCTTCAGCTTGAAGCTTGAGGCTTCAAACTGCACATTCTATCCTAGTTGGTGTGGAGGTGGAGGGAGATGGTAAGGCTATAATGATAATGGGTAAGGCATAGAATGGAGTCGCTAGAGTCTATAATGGATAAGGGTAAGGATTGCTTCAATCTGAAACTTGAGGCTTTAGACTGCACGTTCATCCCCAGTGGAGTCACCAAAAACTGTTAGGTGAATATTTTGTCAATCAGATAACTGATGAGCCAAATAGGTCTCTTCAACCATATCATAGGGAAATTGGTCAGCCAGATGTGTAGGTTTACTACATCAAAAGGGGACAAATCTCTCCTCTCATCAAGGGGAGGTTCCCTGTAAATATGCAAGAGCTATATATTATATATATAAGCAAAAAATAATACTCAGGGGTAGGATATACCATCCATCTCTCTCTTTTTAGAGATGATGTTCACAAATCAAAGGAGAAATCCTGATGAAATGACAGAAGGCACTCCTCTTCTTTTAGAAGTACTATTCAGCAGACAACATGAACCTTTTGGGTAGTGACAAGTAACTGTAATAGGGAACGGTAACACAACAAGATGAAATGTAGTGCAAAGTCTCCACCTCAACTGCCAAAGAGTGAGATACGAAGGATAATGAGGGCACAAAGTCATCCCAAGATCCTTTACACAAGAAAAGAAAGAAAACACACTAAAGACAGTTATGATAGCAAAAAGTCTCTCCACAACTGGCTTCATGACACTTCCTGATTACTTTCACTAATTCTGCTTATTTAATTAAATGGACAAAAAATGTATTAAGGAAACATACATAATAAAAATTTCCCCAAAAACCAAGTTATTCCAGCACAAAGTCTAAAATGTCACTTGTTTTCTTATTCAAATAATGAAATATGATCAACAATCTGAGCTCAAAGTCTCAGTAATGCCTTTCAATTTGGGTAGAGTTTTGTTTCTGATAACAGAGAGAGATATTCAAAAAAATAAGAGAAATTCCAATATATAGTGCTCTAAGAAAGACTTGGATGCTTTGTTTCACAAAAATGGTCTATAATGCATTCAATGCCTTTAATTCATTTTAAATTTTGTCCATGGGCTTTACTCGAATCGAGCGTTGGTCTTTAATATGGGCCGCCTGATGTGTTTCATGATGTGCACACAGCTGTTTGTTTTACTCGATGCAGAATTGTGGGCTATGCCATTGAATGTTCACGCTCTTTCGATGTCTACTTGGTGGGCTACTTTACCTTCTAGAAACATATCCTATGCACAAATATTTTTGATCTTTCTCCATCGTTCCTCCTTTCTTTGATATATTTCATCCTTATCTGTGCAATCTAAGCTCTTAGGCTATCTCTTTAGTTAGTCACTAAATTTATTCACAGGGTTTGTGCCGTATTTGAAAATCAATGGATATTTCATTATCTTAAATTTGACATTGGTAGGGACGTCAATGGTTCAATCACATCTCTGGTTCAATCATTTCCTTGGTCTGTGATTGAACCATCCTTTTATCTGGCATTTCCTTTAATCTTTGAACCAATGTTCTCTGCCCTCTGCATGGGCACGTGCCTTTAGTTCACTGCCCTCCAAATGGCACTTGTTCTTTCAACTTTGGGACACTCCTTTGAACTGTCTATGTTTAACCTTTGAACTGTTAAACCATTTTGGTTTAAGGTTCAACTGTTCAATCGCTTTATTGCTCTGTCTGGAGCTTCTTTTGAACCATTGAACCTGTGAACCTTTGAACCATTTTGGTTCAACATTTAATTGGTTCATTGGTTAATCTTTTAGACTTCGAGAAAGCTCCATTTTTCTCATCACTTGCCCTCAACAAGGGTACTTCAGCCTGTGGGCTTTTGGGGCACTCCTTTGAACCAACCGCTTGAACCGACTGATTGAACCTTTGAACCATTTTGGTTCAAGGTTCAATGGTTCAACAGTTCAATGGTTCAAGTTATTTCTTGTGTTTTGTTCATTCATTTGACCACTTGAACCAACCACATTGAACCAACCATGTTGAACCAACTGCATTGAACCTTCCTTTGGAATCATCCGTCACTACCTCTTTCTTTGCTTAAGGATACTTTTCACTGATGTCAACAAGTGACACATGACATCTTCCACTGTGAAACAGACAAGGACATGTGGAAAAATCCATTGAGCTTATAGAAGAATTGTAGAAACATTTGGGACACTTTTTTATTCACGCAGATGATGACATGTGATGCATTCCACTTGAATTTAGCCACTTACCTGAGACCCACCACAATCCTTATTCAATAAAAGGAAGAAGCTATAGATGTTGCCACTTGGAGGCCTCCACCGAGATTTGTAGATGACACGTAGAGGCTTCTACTGATTTTAAAGTTACTAGAAATTATGTCTCAGCAGATGACATGTGGCAGCTTTGGCTACAACTTTATGAGGGACACATGGCAGCTTCCACTATAACTTTATGAGGGACACATGGTGCATTCCACTTCTATTTGAGGTTTGATCTTTCCCAGAGGGAACTTACCCTTCAAGGTCTTTGAGAAATGGTCCAATTGTTCCTTGCCTGCCCTCTACAAGGGCTGGTTGTCCTTGGTTCACTTTTCTAAAGGAATTCTCTTTGTCTACTTTTTTTCGCTGCCTTTCGCAAGGGGCACTTGGCTTGGTTCATTGCCCTATTAGATTTTTGAAATGGTCCAATTTGGCTCCTAAGTGCCCTATGCAAGGGCACTTGTCCTTCAGGATCTTGGAAGATCCCTTTAAACTTCTCGATTGAAAAAAAATGGCTAAGTGTTGAACCTATTTCTTTCCTGCAGAGTCCGTAGAAACCAACCTACAAAGTCTGTAGAACTTAGCCTACAGAGTCCGTAGATTCAAGCCTTGAAGTTCGTAGAAATTGAGTTCGTAGATTTCTTCTTGTAGAGTCTGTAGATACGAGTTCATAGAAATGGGGGAGTCCATAGATTTCTTCCTACAGAGTCCATAAAAATGAACTTGTAGAGTCCGTAGATTTCTTGCGGAGTCCATAGATTTGAGCCTGTAGAGTCTATAGATTTTTGAAAAGCTTGGAAAATGGATAATTTAAATGCACAGAACAATTATTTAGGAAGGGAAGAGATTATTTTGGCCTGTGGGGCCAAAATATTTCAAAATAGTTCAAATGTTGTCCCAAAAAATGACTGATATTTTTTTAGGGGACAATTGCTAAACCAAAATATCTCACAACCAAATGTGAAATTTCAACCTGAACATCCTAATCCATGTATGCATATTCCTGGTTCATTTCCTAACCAATATAACATATACAAACTACCCCCATCATACCTTGGTCAAAATACTCCACTTGTGACCTCTCAACCATTTATGCAGGCCAATGTTCCTCCTCGAACCAATGTTAGCTCTAGTTTTCTATCCCAAGAATTATAACAAATGAAGGATGCAATTGTGGCCATCTAAGTGGGGAAACAGGGTAAAAAGTTTAATTTGAATGATGTGTGTTATTATCCTTTCAATATGGAGTAATTATAGATTTCATTCCCTCCAGGATATGAGCCACCAACATTTGATAAATATAAGGGGAAAGGTGACCCAAAGCCCATTTAACCGAGTTCTTTATCGCATGCCAACCAGTGGCATATAGCAACATGTAATTTTTGTTGTTTTTTTCAAGGAGATTAGTTGGAAAAGATTTTGAGTGGTTTTTAAAGTTACCTAATAATTTGGTAACTAATTTTGATGATCTTTCAGACAAATTTGTGCAACACTTTTCCTATAATCTTAAGCATGATATTTCATTGGTTGATTTGACACAAGCTAAACAAAAAGCCAATGAGAGTTTTGAAATCTATCTATAGTGATGAAGAACACTTGAAATATGATTTTTTCACAATTTACCAGATAAATAATTAACCGTTGTTTTCACTAAAAACTTGTATAGTGAGATATCTTATCATCTAGAAATGCAATGTGCACATACCTTAAAATAAATCATTGACAAAGTTTTGTTGATTAAGTGAGTGCTCATTAATAAAGGAGTCATCAAGATTAATTCAACTAATCATAACCAAGGTAAAAATTAGGGAAGTGAGCAAAACTAACATCCAATCCAAGCACAAGCAACACAATCAGCATAGGTCAATAACCAAGATAGACCAAAGCAATTCAGTCACAATAAGAATGTTATGGGAAATAGAGTAACTAAGTCATATCATGTCAAAATGGTGAAAACATCATCTACATCACCTTTTTAGCTCACTCTTTGATAACCTCTTTAACCAACATCACAAGCACAAAAACCAACACCTGTACAACAAATGCCACAACTTTTAGCATTGCAGAACCCTCCTCCATGGAGAATTATGATTACACATCATGTTTTTAGTGACTTTAGAGAGCCTATTGAGTCTATATTTTTCAAATTTGTGGTCTCTAATTTGATTAGTTGGCCTATACCAAAACATTATCTTCAAGGCATCCCTTATCTTGATTGGTACCATGAAAATGACTTTTGTGAGTATCATTGGGTCAATGAGCCCAATTTATGAAGATGTGTGCAAATCAAGTATTTAATTAAAAATATATTAGTGAATTGGGAGATCACATTGGATAGTGGTGCTTCCACCTCCAATAAAATCTTGGCATCTATCAAAACCTTTTTCCATGGCATAACCAACAACAACAATAGCCACAACTAGTACAATAACAAGATCAATAGTATAAAAATTAAAGGCCAAACCAACAAAACTAGAAAAACCAAAAAAATCAATAGTAGAACCAACAACATCAGAACAATGGACAAAACCAAGGTTAGAATGGTAATAATCAACAAACCTACCATGTAGTTTCACATGACTACAATAGGGTTGTAGGTCATATTGCAGGGGGTAGCATTAACATCATCTCCATTAATTTGATACCAAGCACCTATCAATATAGAACATTTATAAACCATGCCACTTAGCTAAATTACATGGATAATCCTTCTTTGACCTAGTACCACACATAAGTGAACCAATAAACTAGTATTTCCATTTTTGGACCTTATACCAATAAATCATCCTTACCCTGTGACCACATATAAGTGCACCAACAACTAAGACTTGTCCTATTTAGTCCCATACCATTACCATTATTTGTTAAAAATCATGGTCATGTATTTATTCTTGATTATGTAATCACAACTTGGAGGTCAAGGATTACCATCTCAGGCCTAAAACCATCTTCCACTTTGCCCATTATATAACCAGTCATTCAACCTCAGAATAAGCCATTTACCACTAACCCCCAAAAAAGTTTGATATTGTGGAAAAATTACAGAAGACACCAAATTATATCTCTATTTTAGATTTGTTGCAAATTTCAAAAATCCACAAGAACATTTTGAAGGAGTTTTTGACCCAATCCACTATTTCTAGTGACATATCCCTTAATAAGTTTCAAGATTTGGTTGGACACCTAGCTCCAGCCTAACAAGTCACATTCAACCAAAGTGATATTTCTTCCCTTGGCCCACTCCATAATAAAATATTATACATAGAATTTTATATAAAGTAGCATAAAGTGAAACATGTCCTTATAGATAATAGATCAGCCTCAACATAGTATCTCTAAAGCTCATCAAGCTTTTTGGGTACACAATGGTAGATCTTGTTGTCCCCAAAAAATATCACTAATTTTTGGAACAAAATTTGAACTATTTTGGTCCTACAAGATCAAAAAATTGTCTCTTCCCTTTTCAAAATTTGTTTTGATCATTCAAGTTCTCCATTCTTCAAGCTTTTCAAAAATCTATGGACTCTGTAGGCTTGAAACTACGGACTCTGCAAGCTTGAAACTACAGATTCTACAGGCTCAACTCTATAGACTCTGTAGGTTAATTTATATGGAATATGTAGGCTATATTTCTACAAACACTTTCAAGTTTAGAGAAAACTATGGACTTGGTTTCTATGGACTCTGCAGGCAGGTTCATTTCTACAGGTTCAAAGGCTTCTGTAGGTGAGTTTAATCAAAAGAACCAGTTTCCAACACTTAGTCATTTTTAGGATTGGTTCAATGCCTTGGTTCAATCAAAAATGTCCATCAACAAGCATCTAAGCAAGGATAAAACCATTGAACCATTGAACCATTGAACCTTGAACCATTCTGGTTCAATGGGTTCAATGGGTTTGGTTCAACGTCATCAGCAAGAGTTAAGCGCATTTGTCAAGCTTCAAAGTTTAACTACTTCAAGGTTCAATGGATTCAAAACACTTATCAAAGAGAAGAAGGATTGAACCATTGAATCATTGAACCACTTTGGTTCAATAGGTTCAATGACCAAATGGTTCAATGCGTTTGGTTCAAAAAAAGATCAAAAGGACTTAGCCAAATAAAAAGAATGAACGGATTGAACCATTGAATCTTGAACCAAAGTTGGTTAAATCGGTTGGTTCAAGCGATAGGTTCAAAGGTTCAACCAGTGAGATGAATATTAAAGAGCTTAGAAAGAACAAGGACGTGATGGACTAATGGTTCAGCAGGATCAAAAGCTTCTACAGACAGGTTCAATCAAAAGAACAAGTTTCTGACACTTAGTCATTTTTAGGGAATGAACCATTGAATCATTAAACCATTGAACCACTTTGGTTCAAAGGTTAAAGGTTCAAGTTTCAACAGGTTTGAACGAGGCTTGTTTCAAAGGATCTTGGTTCAAGCGGTTAAAGGGAATGAACCATTGAACCGTTGAACCAAAGTTAGTTCAATTGGTAGGTTCAAGGGGTTGCCCCCAAAGCCAAAGGATCAAACAACCCTTGCGGAGGGCAAAAAGGGGAAAATGGACCAATTCAAAGGCTAAAAGAGCAAAGTGAATTCCTTTAGGAAAATGAATAAGGCAAAGAGACAATTCCTTTGGGGAAATTGTCCGAAGGAATTCCTTCAGACTTTTTCCTCCGAAAGAAAGAAAAGACAAAAAAATAAAGCCTAAGGCAAGAACAAATTCTTTCATATTTTTGTCTAAAGGAATTACTTCAGACAAAAAGTCTGAATAAATTTAGGGAAGTTGCAAAAAAAAATCTCGAAAGAATTTTTGAAGGCCAAAAGTAAAGCAGCTGAAACAATTCTTGCAGACTTTTTGTCTGCGGGAAAAGTTCACTGGAAAATGTCCATAGAAAAAGTCTGCGAGAAGATGTCTGCATAAAAAGTCCATGAGAAAGATCTGAAGGACTCCAAAGACAAAAGGCCATTAAAGGACCTCGAAGGGAAGGTGCCCTTGTGGGGGACTCTTGGCTTCCAAATTAAAGGACACTTCCCCAAAGCCGAAGGGTTACTTTCCCTTCGAGAGGATGTAAAACAAGAAACCCGTTGGAAGAAAGAAGCCTGAAGGCCATCCGAAGACCGCCCAAAGGGAAGATACCCTTGCGGGGGGATCTTCTTGACCCAAAGTAGACTGTTTCTCAAGGCCTCGAAAGGCAGGTCCCCTCTGGGAAAGACCAAATGACAAATTTGAAGGAATTATCAAGGAAAGTGACGTGCCCATAGACGTTAAAGTCACAACAATGATATAGCCATTGATCTTGGAAGTTTAAGCCCAGACCCAAATGCATTTAAAGGCTTTAAGGCCAAGACTAGTAGGAGGCAACTAAGGAATAGAGCATCAAATTGAATCAAGGACCCGATTCAATTAACCAGAAAAGGAGGAATGATGAGGAAGGATCAAAAACATTTGCGCATTGGATATGTTTCTAGAAGTAGACCGCCAAGTGGATATTGAAAGATGCAAACTTTCAATAGCATGATTCATTTTTCTACATTAAGAAAAGCAAATGGGAAAATGCCATTGAATTCTAGCATGTCTTAACAAAATTTAATGCAACATGATGTGTTACTATTCTCGAGTCCTTCTTGAAGAGGCTATATAAGGGACTCTCTTTTATTATTTTAAGATCTCTCTCTAACAAACAAAAACAAAACTCTGCCCAAATTGAAAGGCATTACTGAGAATTTGAGCTCAGATTGTTGATCATATTTTGTTATTGGAATAAGAAAGCAAGTGACTTTTCAAACTTTGTGCTATGATATCTTTGTTGTTGGGGAAATTGTTCTTATGTCTTTTTCCTTAATATATTTTTTATTCCTTTAATTCAACAAGCAGAATTAGTGAAAGTAGTTAGGAAGGTGTCCTAAAGCCAATTGTGGAGAGACTTTATGCCCCCAAAATTACCTTTAGTGTGTTTTCTTTTTGTTTCTATGTAAAGGACCTTGGGATGACTTTGTGCCCTCACTGTCCTTTGTATCTCACTCTTGCACAATTGAGGTGGAGACTTTGTGCTACATCTCAATCTGCTGGTTACTACATCCTTGGTTACATTTTGCAATTACTACCAGGAGTATTCTTATGGTTTGCTAAATGTTACTTCTAAAAGAAGAGGAGTGGTTTCTATCATTTCCCTTGAGATTTCCCCTTTGATTTGCATGCATCATCTCTAAAGAAAGAGAGATGGATGGTTTATCCTACCCTTGAGTATTATTTTCTATATATATATATCATATCTATAGGGAACCTCCCCTTGATGAGAGGAGAGATTAGTTCCATTTTGATGTGGTAAACCTACACATTTGGATGACCAATCTTCTTACTTTGGATGATCAGACCTATTTTTTTTATCAGTATGATGATTGACAAAATATTCAACCAACAATTTTTGGCAACTCTGCTGCAGATGAACGTGCAGTCTGGAGCCCTCAAGTTTTAGATTGAAACAGTTCCTTCCCTTATCCATTATATAGACTCTGGTGACTCCATTCCATGTCTTACCCATTATCATTATAGCCTTACCATATTCCTCTACCTCTATTATTTTATCTGGTTTGTAAAACTAGAGCTGTTGGGAAAGAGTGCACAGTTTGAAGACTCAAGCTGAAGTTGAGCCAGTCCTTTTCCATTTTTATTCTATAATCTAGCCACTCCATCCATATTTGTTTTCTCTATTTTTCTTAATTAAATCATGGCAATTCAAGGCCCATGGGGTAACTATTTTGGCCCACTCAACTTGACTCCACCTCTGCATGAACTCCCACGTAGTTCAAGAAAGAATTTCCCCAAATTCTTTGGTGATGGGATAGTTCACCCTGATGAACACATTGCAGCCTTTAGCATAGCCTGTGGTGTTATAGGGGTGGAATTTGAAGACGTGGCAGTCAGGCTTTTTGTGGAGACACTACAAGGTGTTGCTGCAGACTAGTTCTACCATCTATAAGTTGGATCAATGACTGACTGGGATACACTCAAAGCCAAGTTTGAAGCAAGGTTCAAATCTATAGAAGACGCACATGCCTTACTGGCCCAACTCACTCAGATGAAGAAAGAGCCTTGTGAGCCTATGAGAGATTTTATTGCCAGGTTCGACAAGTTGAGGCACAAGATTCTCATGGTTGCCCAGTTGACACCTCAGAACCTCAAATGTTTCTTCATCAACTCACAACTACCTGAAGTGAGTTTTCTAGTGAGATGAGCTGGCCACATAGACCTTGCTGCTACTCAAGACTTGGATATGGAGGTAGAAGATGACCTTATCTTGGCAGGAAAGATAAGGAGAGACCCAAACAGAGGCAAAACCTCTTCATCTTTTGAATACTCACCCACAATCACCACTGAACCAATGGTACAAAAGTTGGCAAATGAATTGCTAGCCTTTAAAAGGGAAATGGCACAAGGTATGTCTTCTACTCCTCTATATAAAGACATACCAAGGAGGACATTCCCTAATCAACCATATCAAGACAATGATGCCAAAAGTCAAGGGAAACCAAATCATCTTCCTCCCCCATAGAGGAACCTTGCCCTTGAAACACCTCCAACCAACTCAGTAGTTGGATATCTAGAAACAAAACATGTTTCCTAATTCCAACCTAAATTTTAGCAAGAAAATGGTGTTGATCTCTTCAAAGAGGATCTAGAAGAATCATCTAGCGACTCTCACATTGGTTTCTTGAATTTCCAAGATGAACCTAGAAGTGAAAGTGAAGCAGTCAAAGGATCACACACAGTATTCACCAATTCTAAGAATCAGTCAGCCCAACAAGCTAACAAAGAGAAGACAAAGGAGCGACACCAACCAACAATTTTAATTGCTAAGCAGAGAACCCCTCTTCCTTTCTAGTCAAAGGACCCGGTGATTGCCAAAAAGTACATCAAACATCTCTACACCTTCTACTTCAAATTCATAGATCAGTCCTCCCCCTCCCAAAAAACAAAAAGATGAACTCCCATCCTCTCTTCCAAGTCTATATAATCATTTGCCATGATTGATCATGTCAAAAATTCCAAAATTCAGATGACTGAGTTTGAATCCCTGCAAGCCAATCCTGAGCAATTAAACATTGGTGGAGAACTAAGTGTGGACCTATCTGAGGTAAAAATTGTGGTCACCCAAATGTCAGCCCCTACAACTCAAATTCTATTTGAGCCTTTAGGTAGGGATAATTACTTCTTGACCATAGAGGATGCTCATGTCTCAACTGATGAAAGTCTCGTAGTTGACAATCCAGGATTTCATCTAAACAAGGCATCAAAAAAATTGGTAGGGCATAGTACAAATCAAGCAGGATCTTCTATCTCCCATGAAGAGAAATCTGATAGAAGATCAACTTTTGATGATGCTTGGATCCTAGAATCCAATGGCAGCAATTCTTCCACAGTTGGACGTGGATCTCTGTTGCTTAGATTGAAAACTGCTCAAGGTGAAGAGGTCAAACTCCTTCACACCAAAGGAGATGCTAAGCTGATGGTTTGTCAAGAGTTTGATGCTGACAATCAAAGTATGTGCTGGATTGAACTAGCAAAACAACAAGTTATGATGGTGGACCATACTGCTATATTTCAAAGTTAGCAAAAGTAACTCTTTTCCAAGAGAGCAAGGAGTTATGGTTTTCAAATTGAAGATCACATCCTGCCATGGGGAAAGAAGAAGAAAGAGCCAAGGGGAAGACGCAAAAAATTCATTTCTTGGTGGAGAGATCCATTCACCCATCACCGTTTCTGGAGACAAAATAGTTTCCTGCTGGTTTATCAGGATGACATCCCCTTTTCTTTGCCTTACAATGAGCAACATCTAAAGTACTTCAATTCTTGAAGTACCAAATAATTTCACTTGTACATATGTATATCTATATAGTCTTTAGTTCTATTTTGTGCTTTTAGTTTTCATTTTTGAGCCTTTCTTTTTGGGTAACATGACTCCATAGCCCAATGGCATACTTCAAGGCACCAGAGATTCTGGTTTCTACTCCCCTCAACTATTCCAAGTTTTCAACTGAAGGAAGTTCCCCAACTGGAGCCAGCTGTTGTCCCCTAAAAATATCGCTCATTTTTGGGACAAAATTTGAAATATTTTGGTCTTGCAAGATCAAAAAATTGTCTCTTCCCTTTTCAAAATTTGGTTTGAGCATTCAATTTCTCCATTCTTCAAGTTTTTCAAAAATCTACGAACTCTATAGGCTTGAAACTATGGACTATGTAGGCTTGAAACTATGGACTCTGCAGGCTTGAAACTATGAACTCTGTAGGCTCAAATCTACGGACTCTGTAGGTTCATTTCTACAGACTTTGTAGGCTAGATTTATATGGATTCTTTTAAGGTTAGAGAAAACTATGGACTTGGTTTCTATGGACTCTACAGGCAGGTTCATTTTTACAAGTTCAAAGGCTTCTACAGGTGAGTTCAATCAAAAGAACCAGTTTCCAACACTTAGTCATTTTTAGGATTGGTTTAGTGCCTTGGTTCAATAAAAAATGTCCATCGACAAGCATCTAAGCAAGGATTAAACCATTGAACCATTGAACCTTGAACCATTCTGGTTCAATGGGTTCAATGGGTTCAAAGGTTCAACATCATCAGCAAGAGTTAAGTGCATTTGTCAAGATTTAAAGTTCAACTGCTTCAAGGTTCAACAGCTTCAAAACACTTATCAAAGAGAAGAAGGCTTGAACCATTGAACCACTTTAGTTTAATAGGTTCAATGACCAAATGGTTCAACGCGTTTGGTTCAAAAAAGATCAAAAGGACTTAGCCAAATAAAAAGAATGAACCGATTGAACAATTGAACCCTGAACCAAAGTTGGTTCAATTAGTCGATTCAAGCGACATGTTTAAAGGTTCAACTAGTGAGATGAAGATCAAAGAGCTTAGAAAGAACAAGGAAGTGATGGACTAATGGTTCAACAGGTTCAAAAGCTTCTATAAGCAGGTTCAATCAAAAGAACAAGTTTCTGGCACTTAGTCATTTTCAGGGAATGAACCATTGAACCGTTGAACCATTGAACCACTTTGGTTCAAAGGTTCAATGGGTTCAAGGTTCAAGGTTCAATGGGTTTGAATGAGGGCTGTTTTAAAGGATCTTGGTTCAAGTGGTCAAAGGGAATGAACCATTGAACCATTGAACCAAAGTTGGTTCAATCGGTAGATTCAAGGGGTTGCCCCCAAAGCCAAAGGATCAAAAAACCCTTGTAGAGGGCAGAAAGGGGGAAAATAGACCAATTCAAAGGCTAAAAGAGCAAAGTGAATTCCTTCAGGAAAATGAACAAGGCAAAGAGACAATTCCTTTGGGGAAATTATTTGAAGGAATTCATTTAGACTTTTTCCTCTAAAAGAAAGAAAAGACTAAAAAACAAAGCCTAAGGCAAGAAATGAATTCTTTCAAATTTTTGTCTGAAGGAATTCCTTCAGACAAAAAGTTTGAAGAAATTTGGGGAAGCTACGGGAGAAAATATTGAAAGAATTTTTGAAGGCCAAAAATAAAGCAGCTGAAACAATTCTTTCAGACTTTTTGTCTGCGGGAAAAGTCCGCGGGAAAATGTCCACAAAAAAAGTCCATGGAAAAAGTCTAAGGGAAAGCTCCGAAGGACTCTGAAGACAAAATGCCACCGAAGGACCCCAAAGGGTAGGTGCCCTTGTGAGGGACTTTCAGCTGCCAAATTAAAGGACACTTCCCCAGATTTGAAGGGTCACTTTCCCTTCGAGAGGATGCAAAACAAGAAACCTGCTAGAAGAAAGAAGCCTGAAGGCCATCCGAAGACCACTAGAAGGGTAGATACCCTTGTGGGGGGATCTTCCTGACCCAAAGTAGACCATTTCTTAAGGCCTCAAAAGGCAGGTCCCCTCTGGGAAAGACCAAACGACAAAGTCGAAGGAATTACTGAGGAAAGTGACGTGCCCGTAGACGTCAAAGTCTCAATAATGAAATAGCCATTAATACTTAGATGTTTAAGCATGGACCCTAATGCATTCAAAGGCTTTAAGGCCAAGACCAGTAGGAAGCAACTAAGGAATGGAGCATCAAATTGAATGAAGGACCTGATTCAATTAACCAAAAAAGGAGGAATGATGAGGAAGGATCAGAAACATTTACGCATCGAATATGTTTCTAGAAGTAGACCGCCAGGTGGATATTGAAAGATGCAAACTTTCAATAGTGTGACTCATTTCTCTACATTGAGAAAAGAAAATGGGGAAATGCCTTTGAATTCTAGCATGTCTTCTTAACAAAATTCAATGCAACATGATGTGTTACTATTCTTGAGTCCTTCTTGAAGAGGCTATTTAAGGGACTCTCTTTTATTGTTTTAAGATCTCTCTCTGACAATCAAAAACAAAACTCTACCCAAATTGAAAGGCATTACTTAGACTTTGAGCTTAGATTGTTGATCATATTATGTTATTGGAATAAGAAAGCAAGTGACTTTTCAGACTTTGTGTTGTGATATCTTTGTTGTTGGGGAAACTGTGTTTCTACGCTATGTTTGCTTTCTACATTTAAAGAGAGGAAATAAGAAACTAAGAAGGAAATGGTCTAAAGTTAGAAGATACCCGGATGAAGTCGTGCGCACCGAAATCAGACATTGGAAGGTACTCTTCTTTGGTTGTGGAGGAATGACACCTGTAAAGGAAAAGAGACTAAAACACGAAAAATGTTAGATGAGGTGATGGTGGGCTGTCAAGCAAAAGCTTGATCCCTGAAGTATGAAGACTTCCTTGAGGGATACCAACCCACTGATTAAAAATAGAATATTTGATAGAAACAGAAATAGTGAAAGATAGAATGAAAGAAATAAAAGACAAAAAGCAAAATGCATACCTGATATGCAACAAATTACTCTGCATAGTCGCCAATGTCGGTCTCTATGCCAGCGTTGGTCAAGGAAGGGCACCGACGTCAATTAAAGTGCCGGCATCGGTAGGGGTAATGACCGGCGTCGATCGGGGCAGAAATTTTTAGACGGGGTCTGGTCGGGTCTGGACAGGGTTTTAGGATTGCAGAATGGTCTGAAGTTTTGTTTGAGGGTTAGGGAGCCAGTTTGGGAGTCAGAGGGATTGTTTGGGGGTTTGTGCAGAAATTTGGGCAGAGTTACAGACTGTATATTCTGGAAAGGGTGGATAGAGGTGATATGGGAGGAAGTCAAGTCAGGTCTGTAATTTGAATCTAAATCGGGGTGGTGATATCAATTAAAAACAATAACTAGAGAACAAAATAAAAGCACAGAACAAATGCTTACCTGTTACATGCTGAAGATAGAGTAGAAGACATAATTAATGTTGTTGGTGTGTTACAGAAGTTTGATGTAGCAGACCTCCAGTGAGATGACTGAAGTAGAATACCTGTATCAGAGAGAGAGAGAGTACAAGAGATTTCATTGCAGATTGATTGAATGCAAAAGTTGGCTGATCGTTCTGAAGGTTGAATGAAAGAATGTTTTGAAAGAAGGTCTGATAATTGATCGAGAAATTGATTGGCAACTGAATAATGAATAATGGATAACGGATAACGGATCTTGCATTCAGGTCGAGAATGCAGTATTAAGGATAATCGATGCCAACAGGACCGCTGACGTCGGTCGAGTAGTGACCGACGTCGGTGACGTCGGCTGAGTAGTGACCGATGTCGGCAGATGCAGAATGGGGACAGAGGCTAATTTTAGCTTTCTACTCATTTTTACATGCTGTTAGGGTCAAGGCTCGTGGAAAAATGGTCGACAGGGGCTAAATAGGTGTGGGAGAATAAAATAGGTGTTAAGGGGAGGATGACAAGGGTTAGACACAATTTCGGTGTCTACATTTGCCCCTTTTTGTCTTGTTGGTTGTTCTGGACGAACTGCAAGACAAAAATAGGAGTTGGTTGGCCTAGGTGTGGGATAAGGTCGATTTCATCTTGTTGGTTGTTCGAATGAACTGTAAGACAAAAATAAGAGGTGGATTGCCCCGATTATGGATGAGGTATTCCCCCTCAAAGTAGGAGTCGAGGGAAGGGAATCGGGAATCAGGTGCTGATTTGACATAGAGTGGATGAAAAAAGGGTGAGGGTGAACACTGCAAAAGTCATGATTGCGTGCATACCACTTCATGAGATGGTCAGGTCAAATTATTACAGGTTAAGGGTTGAGGAGTGCCAAAATTGAAGTAACTGGGCCCCAGCATGTGGTCGTAACTGATCGAGTTATTCAATAGAAGCTATAGCTGCAATGGGTCATCGTGTTCCAGGTATCCCGAGCTCAGGAGGTGCTCCTAGAAACATGAAAAAGTCACAAGTAGTGCGGATCAACCGGCTTGCGATCTTATACTTGTGAGGGTCCAAAATATAGTCTGCGCACAATTTTGCTAACTAGTCATGAGATAGCATACAGGCAAAAACAACCAAGGCAACATTGTCTTGGAAGTGGTTAAAGTCGGAGGAGATAGGCATGATCTCTAATAGTCATTGGTCGAGGTGGATGGATGGATGAAAGGATGTGGCCGAGCTAACCTCAGAAGATGTTATGTGATCTAAGTGCTACCTACATAGCCCTTGTGTGAAGGGCCTCAGGCCAATGTAGTTCTCCCTAAAAGGGAGGAAAGGTCAAAGGGATGGAATTGGTCTTGGTCGAGGGCAAGGTCATGGTCAAAAGGAGGAAAGAAGGTTTGTCCATCAAAGAGACAAACAAATGAGGGTGGTCGAGCTAACCCCAGAAGATGTTGTGTCATCTGAGTGTTGCCTACATAGCCCCGGTCTTAGGGCCTCAGACCAATGTAGTTCGAACTAGTTGAGAAGATTGGTCGATGATTGGTTTGGTCATGTGTCGAAATGATGAGGAGAAAAAGATGTTACAACCTTTTCCAAATGGTGTATTCTGCAACATTGGTTGAGGGGTCTTTCATCCCTAGAAATTTTCCATATTCGTGATGGATGTATGCTAAAGATGAATTGAGGTCTATTTATGCTTTAGCAAGTATTGGTTTATGCTTAACATAAATTGCGTCTGGTCGATAGTTTCCATGTGTATTGGTGTCCATAGAAACTAGTGTGAATAGGCTATGGGAGTGGCCTGAAAAGAGAGTTGAGTTGAGATGATTAGGTTTGACAAGTGATGAAGTTGAATGTGACCAAAGTGTAGAAGAAGTGAAAGGCATATTGCTCTTTCATTGACAAGGACTAGAATGACAGCATAGATAGGGGTTATTAGAACCAAGAGCCCCATTCATGCATGACGTCGTTGACCATATGTTGTGTTAGAGAGGTAATCGAATCAATTTGACATTAAAGTGAGCTCGAAATCCCTTGAACAAGTGATAGGAGGAGGATAGGGTAACCCGTTTTAGAGTAGAGATAACTTTGCCCCTTTTTATAGGAGACCCTGAGACAACTACAAGCCAAGTCCATGATTTTTGATTTTTTTTTTTTGGTGTAAACTGATCAATGCGGGAAGTCTGCATAGAGATGTCATTTTCTTGGTGGTCATTTGTGAAGCTGATCAATGTGGGAAGCTTCTAAGAAAGATTGTTGTTTGTAGCAAGAGTTAGTCATAGCCATCCTTCGAGGGAGTGGTCTATATTTTGCTTTATATATAAGGGCTTTGAATAGCTGTCCTTCGAGGGAGCAATCTACTAGCTACAATAATGATAGTACAGTTATCCTTCAAGGGAGCAGTCTGCCTTTTGATTCTAATTTGGTGACCTTGGATATTTTGACATCTTGATTTGTTTTGACAGAAATGTGAGTCATGGACAAGATTATAGAAGGTCAAGGGCTCCCTTTTATTAGGACAAAGCATCCATACTATATAAAAGGGGTATATAGGATTTGTTAAGGGGAGTAGGGTTGAAAGGAATGAGGACTAAGAGGATGGGGATTGCTCAAGGGATGAGCTCAAGGTAAATGTCAAGTGGACGAGTATTTTACTAATAGTAGAATGGTCATAGATGCAATGCATTAAGAGGCTCAAATTTTGGCCATCCATTGAGATAAGATAAATGATACGTCCCTGATCCATACTTGTGCATGATAATGAAAGGTCTGAGCCAATTAGGGGCAAACTTGCCTCGTTTACTTCGCTCCATATTGGTCACATGCTGATTTTCTTTAAGGACGAGGTCTCCGATATTGAAATCTCATTCTCACAGATTTTTGTCATAGGCTTACTTGATGCGATGTTGATAGACATGGAGATGGTTGAGGGTAGCAAGACGGTGCTTGTCAAGTAACTCAAGTTGAGCTAAGCGATCTTGATGAAAGTCATCGTTAGAAAGAATGTCATGCATAGAGATGCTAAGAGATGAAATCTGTACTTCGAGAGGTAGGACAACCTCTGTTCCGTACACTAGAGAGAAAGGGGTAGCACCCATGGAGGTTCGAATGCTAGTGCGGTAGGCCCACAAAGTGAAGGGAATGTGAATATGCCAATCCCTTCCAGTGTCACTGACCACCTTCATGAGAATTTTAGTCAATATTTATTTGGAAGCCTCAACCTACCCATTTTCTTGTGGGTAGTAAGGCGAAGAGAAACTGAGTTTGATGCCAAATGAGTCACAGAGTTTTTGGATGGTTTTGTTTTTGAAGGACTTGCCATTGTCGGTGATGATCTTATGAGGGACACCAAAATGACAAATGATGTGGGTGCTGATGAAGTCAATGATCTTGTCAGATTTTGTGGAGATGAGAGGAATGGCTTCCACCCACTTGGTGAAATACTCGGTGGCGGTGATGATGGATTGATGATGAAGAGATGAATGAGGGTTAATCTCACCGATGAGATCTAAGCCCCACTGAGAAAAAGGCCAGAAATCTTGAGCAATTTGTAAGGTGTGGCTGGGGAGATGAAGTAAGTTAGAGTGCTGCTAACACTTGATGCAACGCCAGACATAGTCGCTATAGTCTTGATGAAGGGTAGGCCAATAATAGCCCAGACGAAGGATGTGCTTGGCAACCAAATTCCCACTAAAGTATCCACCACAAATTCCATCGTGGACTTGTTTAATGGCCTAAGATGCTTCAGTGGAGGTGAGATAGTGAAGAAGGAGGCCGTCGAAGCGTCACTTATAGAGAAGACCCCCTAGCATGGTATAGCGAGTGGTACACTTAATAAAAGCTCATCGCGCATTGTTAGAGAGGTTGGGAGGAATGACAGAAAAAGATAAGAAGTCCACAAGTTGCTTATACCAATCATCTCGTGGGATAGAGTCTATAGTGTTGACATGATTAATGTTAGGAGAGATATAAGAAGGCAATGGCACATGATGCACTATGACAAAAAGTCTGGATGTAGATGAGGAAGATGGGATATGTGAAGCAAGAAAAGCCATGGTGTCAGCAAACTTATTTGTGGATCGAGGAACAGTCTGTAAGAGGTAATGGTCGAAAGAGGCTAGAAGAATGCTAGCATGGTTTTTGTACCTTTACAAAATTTCATTTTTACAGAGGTATGAACTGTTGACCTGATTGACGACAAGCTGCGAGTCGCCGAAGATGTTGATGGACTTGATGCTGAGAGAGAGGGCGGTCTGAAGTCCCAAAATTAAGGCCTCGTACTTGGCCATATTATTGGTACAATCAAAGTCAAGCTTAAAAGATAGAGGCATGGGCTCCCCTTCAAGTGGGATGAGAATGACCCCGACACCCCCATCGAGTTGACATTTAGAGCCATCGAAGAACATGGTCATTTGATAGATGGTGTCATCGGTGGAAAGCACGGTGATAGACTCGTCAGGAAACTCACACTGTGAAGGTTGATTGTTGGGAAGAGGGACATCTGCCAGTTAATCAATGATGGTTTGCCCCTTGATAGATTTTTGCTGGATGAATTCAAGGTCAAACTCAACAAGCAGCATGAGCCACCAAGCCATACATTGATGTTGATATGGCTTGGAGTGCATAAACTTAAGAGGGTCGGTGTGAGTGATGACAAAGGTTTTGTGATTAAGAAGATAGTGGCAGAGCTTGGTAGTAGCAAAGACTAATGCCAAACAGAGTTTCTCGGTATGAGTATACTGAGTTTCATAGTCAACCAGTGTTTGGCTGATATAGTAGACCACTTGCTCATGGTGATGCTCGTCTCGATGTGTGATCATGGCACCTAACGAATGGTTGGTGACAGAGATGTAAAGGTAGAGGGGTTGGTTGTCTTTAGGTGGAATGAGGACTGGTGGAGAGACCAGATAACATTTGAGGGCTTTAAAAGCCTCTTGATAGTCCTTATCCCATTTAAAGGAGACGTCCTTCTTAAGGAGATGATGAAAAGGTTGGCAGCAGTCAGAAAGCTGTGAGATGAAATGGTGAATGGACTGGAGCTTCCCTTGCAAACTGCAAAGCTACTTGAGATTGGTCAGAGGTGGCATCTCGAGGATACCACGGATCTTGGTGGTATCTATCTCGATGCCACGAAAAGAAATGATGAAGCTGAGAAGCTTACCAGAGAGGACCCCAAAGACACATTTCTTGGGGTTAAGGCAAACATTGTATTGAAGAAGGTGAGAGAAGATGATCTTGAGAATGGTCAGATGGTCACGACGAAGCTTGGACTTGCCTAGTAGGTCATCCACATAGTCCTCCATGATTTTGTGGAGGATATCATGGAAAATGTAGGTCATGGCACGTTGATAAGTGGCACCTGTGTTCTTTAAGCTGAAAGGCATGACTCGATAGCATAAAGTCCCCCATGGGGTAATGAAAGTGGTCTTGTGCTGATCTTTCAGAGCAATCAAGATTTGATTGTATCCTAAAAACTCATCCATGAGAGATAGCATCTCATGGCCGACCGTGAGATCAACAAGCTGGTCAATGTTAGGAAGAGGAAAGTCATCTTTGGGATAGGCTAAGTTAAGGTTGTGATAGTCCGTGCAGATCCGGATCCCCCCAGTCGCCTTGGTGACTGGGACGGTGTTAGAGACCCACTGCAGATAATCGATGGGCTGGATGAAGGAGACAAAAAGGAGGCACTAAAGCTCCTCTTTGACAAGGAGGGCAATGTGAGGATGCATCTTTCAAAGCTTTTGCCTGATAGGCTTAGCCTCTGGTTTGGTGACAATGTTATGGGTAGCAATGGTGGGGTCGATGCCAAGCATGTCACTATAAGTCCAGGCAAAGGCCTTGTTATGGTCAAAGAGGAACTGGGTGTAGTCAAGCTACTCCTGAGCATTTAAAGATTGGCCAATCTTTAAGACATAAGGAACATCAGAAGAAAGAAGGTTGATGTCAATGGTTGATTCATTTAACATAACCTGGGTCTCAGAAGGGAGGGAGCACTAGATGAAAGAGTCATCGGTGCCCTTGTAAGAAAGAATGGAATCATCGTCAACACAGTGGACAGTGTGAATGGTCACTGACTCATCTTCTATCATGCTGGAAAAAATGAGAGGGAGAGACCTAGACACCCTGTTTAGCTGATAGGTCAGGGGTTCTAGGTGGATGGTGTTTATGTAAAAAAAAACTAGGAGGAATGGAAATCACCGACTCCATAGGTGAAGAAGGAGGAATGGGTGAGTGTGGAGGAGATTGGTCAATGGTTGGTTCGGGACAAAGGTCTGTAGGGTCCTAAGTGGGGTCGTGATATCCTAGACCATATCGTTTCTTGGCATCGTCATTGTTGAGCGATTTGATGGGCTGATGGGAGCCTTGCTCATAGCATCCAAAGCTAAAACCTTTCCATGCACACCTGTAAAGGTAGGTGTGTGCAAAGGCAGGGTTGCTAAGAAATGAGAAGTCTGATGTGAATGGTTGAGGTGAGGAAAGAGGATTGCCATCAGTAGGAGCTTGATCAAGCCCCCCATAGACAAGGTTGGTTCAGAGCTGAGGAGGACCATAAGGCACGATCATCCTGATCCGATGGTCGTAACTAGGGCTGTGATGAAGGCGTCCATACTCTTGTGGATTTTGGAACATGTCTAAGGCTAGCAAGTGATACTCCCCCAATGAAAGTTTTTGGAAGATGTCTTCCATGGGGTTTGTGGTCGTCGCTTGAAGGGGAGGTGTGAGGGCGACTGCCTATTGCAAACTGGTCGAAGCTTCCACAGATGGAGGTGGTGCTGAGATTGATGGCTTGATAGGAATGAGGACGTCATTTGGATGGTAGGTGGTGTTACAAGTTTTAAAGGGTGAAGGGTCAGTGGGAATGGTATGGACTTGCCCATCGTGCTCAAATTTCACACAACAGTGCAAGGTGGAGGGGACACATGCCATGGCATGGATCCAGGGTCGGCCCAACAACATGTTGTATTGAAACTCTCCTTCAATGATATAGAAGAGCTCCGGGACTGTGCGTGGACCAACACAGATGCGAAGGATGACTGTGTCAATGGTCATGGCAGTGGTGTCATTAAAGGAGTGCAAGATTACGTCAGTTTTGGAGATGCAATTCTTGGGGAGGGCCAATTGATCAAAGGCATGGGTAGAGATAATATTGATGCTGGCGCCTCTGTCGATCATAACGTGTTTAATGTGTGTCTGATCAACATAGGTAGTGATGAAGAGGGCGGCATCCTGATCTTCTATGTTAGATGTGGGAATCTCAGAATCACTGAATGTGATGGAGGCAACAAGGGCTAAAGAGTGGACAAGGGCAACAAGTGGCTGGGGGTCCTCGGGTTGGACCTCCACTACTTGTAGGGCTCTGATGAGGGCTTGATGATGTTGAGGTGAGGTTTGGATGAGGTCATAGAGAGACATCTTCAAAGGCATCTAGTGAATGACAGGGGATCTCTAGCTCTACCAATTAGAGCAAAATTGATTACTTTCTTATATGCAATTAAACACAGAATTATACCAGAATGATAAAATAGCTAGAAACTTGAGACAACAAAGAATTTGAGAGACAATACACACTCTTGTATTAAATATTACTAGAAGAAAATACAATAAGGAAGATGCCACTTCTTCCTCCACCTCAAAGGCTTGCCACACGTCAAGACCTTCTTCCCTCTCTTGCTCAACACAACAAATCTAAAGCCTGAGTTGTTATCCCTCCTTGAATGCTTCAGATGATCTCCTTGACCTTACACCTATAGATCTCCTTGACCTTGCTTGCTTCAATGCTCTTACTTGCCTTAGAATAATTACAATACATGCCTTATGGGTCTTTAAATAGGATCCCATGCTTACAAAAATAGAACTCTAACTACTAAAATTAGACACACAACCCATGACTTAAATTAGCCCCTTAGCATGCAAAGACACGGTTCAACTAACTGTTCGTGCAATGAACAGTTTTGGACCGCACAGGTGACCGACACCAGTCCCTGCTTGTCTGGGTCTGCCGATGTCGGCTGACTCTCTGCCGTCGCCGGTTTCCTTCTCCATTGTCTGTGACCGACGTCGGTCATATTGCCGATGTCGGTTCCTCTGGTTCTTCAGCATCCTTCCTTGTGTCTACAAATAGTTGAAGCTTTTAGCTCCACACCTTAACAATCTCCCACTTGGAGATAAATAGCTGCAACTGTACCTATACCTGTACACCATCTATTTTGTTCCTTAGGCTCTGTATCCCTCTTTAATGTCACTTTTGAAGACCAACCACCACGTAAACCTGTGATGCAATACCTGTATCATATGCCACAAGAATTTTGTTGCTCCCAAATTCTCCATGACATACTTCTGAACCAACTCTACCCTTAGCTCAAAAAACTCCCTGTTTATGAAACCCTGCAACAAGTAGCACAATACAGTAACAGGATAATGTAGCTAATATTATCCAACCTGGTAAAGATAAAATACAATGGTCAAACCTCCATTATTCTGCAACATACTCAAGACCATATACCATAGCCTTCTGTCTCATGTATCCATCCACTCTCTTCTCTAAAATGGGAATCCATCCCTCTATCTAGTGCTTCCTTCTAGCTGACAACACTACCAACAAATACCTGTTTGGTTCTCCAAGGACTCACACTCCTCATCCATGCCAAGCTCCCACTATTTCTAGATTCTACCTGCATTGCTTCTTCCATCTTCCTAGTTCATGACTATCAGTAAACAATATAAAGAAGGTGAACAATGAATATGAGGTTCACATACCTTTCCTGACCTCCACATGGGTGTTTGAGACTTATTGATTCACCCAACATCCATTCCAATGACCGATCTAGGCCATCTCCCAGTCTGCTCCCGACCGATGTCGGTTCCCTACACTGACCCTGACTGCCGACATCGTTACCCCTGGCCAACACCGGCATCCCTCCTACCGACGTTGGTCCTTATGACCAACATCAAACTTCTCCAGTCGAACCTACCAACCCTGCTGGTCTGCACATGACCGATGTCGGATCTAGATGACTGACGTTGGTGCCAAGCTACCAACATCAGTGTCTGTGTGTTCCTGTAAGTGATGAAATTTTCATCTGCGAGCTCTTCTTGGATCAAACCTCTGTCCATGCTACCCTGCTCAAATTTATTCAGCCCCTGTGACTGATCTCTGTCCTTCATCTCCTCCATAAACACCAAGGCTTCTTTGTTCCTGTCAAAAGCATCAAATTTCCTCTTTCTGCAATGAACTCTATTTATGCTTTCCAAATTTGAACACATACCTTTTGAATCAAGAACTTCCATTCCCTTCCTATTCTTGTGACCAAGACCATTAGGCCACATCTTCTAATCTACACCAGAAGTAGAATCAGTAATACAAGTAGACAGATAAAGAGTATCTACTTTCTTACCTCTTGCTAGAACAAGTGCTCCCTTGGTAACCTTCCAAGAATCCGTTGTGAGGGTTATTGTGCATCCTTCATCTCCCAACCTTCCTACAGAAATCAAACTCTGCTTCAGAATTGGAACATGCATGACCTCTTTCAACACCCATGTGTTGTCAATCTGCAATCTCAGTTGCACTTTCCCTTTACCAACTATCTGACAAGATGTACCATCCCCTAAATAAATAACTCCAAAGTCTCCCTATTCATACTCATAGAACAAATCTCTGTTTGGGGATGCATGAAAAGATGAACCAGAATCTAAAATCCATGATCCTACCTGACTATCCGAGGAAAGTATGAGAGCATCCTGCATCACAATATTTGCATCCTTTGCTTCTTCCATACCTGCATGTTGATTCTCTTTATCTCTCAACCAACACTCCTTCTTTGTATGTCCTTTCTTTCCACAAAACCAGTAGGTAATGCCTTTGGACTCGGATCTCCTTCTTGACCTTGATTTCCCTTGCTCAACCTTCTCCCTTTGCCTTTCCTTGCTTTCTGCACTTAGAGCATTCCCTGATGATTCACCTGTGCTTCTCCTGCGTATTTCTTCATTCAAGATCACACTCACAACATCATCAACTTTTAAGATTTTAGAAGTAGATGCAGAATTACTTACTGCCATAACCATACCGTCCCAACTTTTAGGCAAAGAACATAAAATCAAGAGAGCCTTTACCTCATCATCAAAAACAATATTGACTGAAGCTAGTTGGTTTACCAAACCATGGAAATCACTGAGATGAGTATGTACCAATCCACCTTCCTGCATTTGCAAAGTAAATAGCTGCTTCATAAGATATACCTTATTAGAAACTGAGGGCTTTTCATATAAATTCGCCAAGGACTTTATCAACTCTTCCGTTGTCTTGCACTGTGATAAGCTGGAAATCACAGATGATGCAAGGCTCAACCTTATGGAACCGAGAGCCTTCCAATCAAGAACATTCCATTCTTCATCCTTCATATCTGTGGGCTTGCATGCAACCCCACCCAATGATAAGTACAAATCCTTCTGATACAGATAGTCCTCAATCTGCATCCTCCAATGTTGATAATTCTTGCCATTAAACTTCTCCATTCGTAGCCTACTTTCTTCTTCCATTGCTGAACTCCCACTCAATCAAAAAACCCTGTGAATGACCTATAATCAAAAAACAATACCCTACTTCCTACAAATCGTAGCTCTGATACCACTTGACAGGGGATCTCTAGCTCTACCAATTAGAGCACAATTGATTACTTTCTTATATGCAATTAAACACGGAATTATACTAGAATGATAAAATAGCTAGAAACTTGAGACAACAAAGAATTTGAGAGACAATACACACTCTTGTATTAAATATTACTAGAAGAAAATACAATAAGGAAGATGCCACTTCTTCCTCCACCTCAAAGTCTTGCCACACCTCAAGACCTTCTTCCCTCTCTCTCTTGCTCAACACAACAACTCTAAAGCCTGAGTTGCTATCCCTCTTTGAATGCTTCAGCTGATCTCCTTGACCTTACACCTGTAGATCTCCTTGACCTTGCTTGCTTCAATGCTCTTACTTGCCTTAGAATAATTACAATACATGCCTTATGGGTCTTTAAATAGGATCCCATGCTTACAAAAATAGAACTCTAACTACTAAAATTAGACACACAGCCCGCGACTTAAATTAGCCCCTTAGCATGCAAACACACGGTTCAACTAACTAACTGTTCATGCAACGAATAGTTCTGGACCGCACAGGGGACCGATGCCAGTCTCTGCTTGTCTGGTTCTACCGATGTCGGCCGACTCTCTGCCGTCACCAGTTTCCTTCTCTACTATCTATGACCGACGTCGGTCATACTGTCGACGCCGGTTCCTCTGGTTCTTCAGCATCCTTCCTTGTGTCTGCAAACAGTTGAATCTTTTAGCTCCACACCTTAACAGTGAAGCTGTTTCAACATGGAGTCATGGATTGGTCCGAAAGAAGAAGAAGAAGAGGAGGGTTGAGACGCACCAAGGATAGAAATTTTAGGCTTTGGCGCTAGAGGTGGATTGACGAAAGGATAGGTCCAAAGAATGGCAACTTTTTCTTTTGCCTTGTCCTTTTGTGACCTAGTGGTTATGTGAATGGCATTGATTTCAAGGATAGGAGGTGAAGAAGATAAAGGGGTCGTAATCTGTTGATGAGATGTTGATGGGTTTGAAGAGGTTGGAGGGTTATGAGAAGGAGTCAGGGGTCGGTCGAGAGTGTCCTCAAAGAGAAGAGTGTCTTTCTCCAGATAGCGGTGAATGACAGCCTTGAGGGCACAACAAGTCTTAGTATTGTGTCCTGGTGTACGATGGTATAAGCAAATCTTCATGTCATCGAACCAGGAGGGCTTAGACTCGAGGGGTTGGAAAGGCCTGATGGGCGAAAGAGTTATGCTAGAAGTCTACAAAAGTTGGTGCAAGATCAAAGAGTATGAGCCCACTAAAGGGTCCGTGCTCATTGATGTGTGTGATGCTGGTGACTTTTGCTTGGGCAGAGTCAGAGGAGGCTTCCGTACCACCTTTTGGGTTGACGGTGCAACGACAGGTGGAGATGGCACTTTGTTCATGGGAGGTACCACCTTTTTGAGAGAGGGTAGACTGGAGGTAGGCAAAGGAAGCAAAGGAGGCAACTAGTTTTGATTAAAGGTCAGAGTGGGAAGGACTCTGGTCAGGGTCGAAGGATGGGGGCCCAAAATGGAGGGCAATGGTGATAGAGCAGGAGGCGTTCACCTCTATGGTTTAGCAGTCTTCTGTGACTTGGGTTGAAGACTACTATTGGTCGAGGTCTGGTCTAGGTCCACTTTCACTTGTGGATGAGTGAGGGTAGAGACAGGGCGAATGCCAAGTGACTTGATAGGTTTAGATGGGGTAGATGCAGGTTTTGGTCTTGATGTGGTTGGTTGAGGTGTAGACAGTCTAAAAGTGGAAGTCTAGTTTTTGTTGAGAGTCTTGGGAGATTTTGCCCTGGGAGGATTGGCTGCATGAGATGAGAGGGCACAGGCATGCTGAAGAGCTATGAGACGCTCCCACAATACCTGATGCTCCACTTTCCTTGAAGGGAGAAGTTTGAGTTTCTCCACTAATCAGGAAAATGGCTGAGAAGATGTTGGATGAGGTTTGGGTTCTTGAGAAGATGTTGACGGTTGTGGGACTGAAGGTGTGGTAGTCTTAGTCCCAAGGCATGATGAAGTCGTGACAGGTTCGTCCTTGGTTGGAAACGAAGGAGAGGCAAGTTCTTCCCTGGGTAGAGAAGAAACCAGAGAATGAGGCTTCTCAAGCGGGTAAAGGGCAGGGATGATTGTGCCCTCCACTTGCGATCGAGGAGTAGGAAGGGTTTGGTCCTCCATGGGCAGTAAGAAGGAGGATGGTGAAACCGGTGGTGCTAGTAAGGTTGAGGCATCCTCCAAGATGAGAGAGGTTGACGGAGAACTAACTGGAGAAAGAGGTTCATCCACATGTGATGGACTGATGGATGGACTGACTTCTTGAGTTTGTGAAAGAGTCTAGTTAGGGATGAAGGGCGAGACTGTATTGACTGTTCATATATTATGTTCGTGAATGTTGTCAGTCATGGTCTGGACATTATTTTGAGTTGGTGGATGATTGGGGAATGGTTGCTTGAAGATGTCGATGCCCTGATTAGGTGGTGGATTGGGATTATCGAGGACAAGGTCACCCTTTTCCAACATGTCTTAGATGATGTTTTTAAGGGTTTTGCAGTCTCCCGTGTCATGTCCCTTAACACGGTGGTAGTTGCAGAAGTTATTTTCCCTATACCACGTAGGGATGGTATGTGAGGGATCTAATTGTGGAGGTGGTCGGATCTGGGGGAGATTGAGGACCCCCTATTTGATGAGGTTTTCTAGCATAAATGTGTATGATTCTCCGAGTGGAGTATACTGTCATTGTATGTATCTCTGTTGGAATTGGCGGGTGATGCTTTGAGACATGGATGGCTCAGGCTGGTTAGTTGAAGGGGACGAGGAGGAAGATCTAACGACCACAACATTTGCTGAAGCTTTAGATTTAGGATTGGATGAGGAAGGCTTAGAAGAGAGGTCATTGGTCTTGGAGTTGGGATTCTTGCTCCACAACTTGACTTTATTCTGCTCGATGGCACGTAACTCAAGTTTACGGGCCATGGTGAAGGCTTCGTCAAAAGTGCGGAAGGTCTGAACCCTTAAGGTGGAAGAAATATGTTTGGCGTAGGCTTGGGAGAAAAGTTCAATAAGTTTAGGTTGGGGTAAGGAAAATGAGAGCTGATTGATAAGGCTTCTCCAGCGAGCAACGAAATCAGCTATGGATTCGTCCTCAAACTGCCGGATAGAATAGAGGTCTATGATTGAGACCATTTTGGTGATGTTGATAGAGAAATGATCAAGGAAGAGCTGGGCCAACTGAGTGAATGTGAAGAGGGAATGGTTGGCAAGGGAGTTGTACCAGTCAAGTGCAACATCTGAGAGAGACATAGAAAACGTGCGTAAAAGCAACGCATCATCAGGGGTGATAAGGTAACAGGCATGTCTGAATGTCTGTAAGTGCTGTTGTGGGTCTTCCTTGCTTTGAAAATGAGAAAACTTAGGAAGTTCCCACTGGCTAGGATATGGCCTGATCAGGACAGAAGGATGAATGGGCTCATTGCAAATTTGTTCATATGAGAGAGTATTGCGTGAGCTGAAAATAGAGGTCTCTAGGCTAGACATCTTGTCCATCAGCATTTTGATGATATCTACTGATGGATTGGTGGGTGGAGCGCTCCCTAGATTGTAAGGCACTTGAAAGAGGCTAGAAGAGGCATACGACGTAGTCGATTGTACCAGTAAGGGCACAACGTACGGATGACTAGTTGTAGGGATAGAAGAGGAGACTAAGGATGGTTGGGTAGAAGGCATGGCTAGGCTCGATGTTGCCATGGGAGGTTGGTTAGTGGTAACATGGGCCAATGGATAGGCAGCCACCCTAGTGTTGACAGGAGCAAGAGTAGGTGGAATAGAGGCGACCAGAATGTTTCTACGCTATGTTCACTTTCTACATTCAAAGAGAGGAAATAAGAAACTAAGAAGGAAATGGTCTAGGGTTAGAAGATACCCAAATGAAGTTGTGCACACCAAAATCAGACGTTGGAAGGTACTCCTCTTTGGCTGTGGAGGAATGATACTTGCAAAGGAAAAGAGACTAAAACACGAAGAATGTTAGATGAGGAGATGGTGGGATGTCAAGCAAAAGCTTGATTTCTGAAGTACGAAGACTTCCTTGAGGGATACCAACCCACTGATTAAAAACAAAATATTTGATAGAAATAGAAATAGTAAAAGACAGAATGAAAGAAATAAAAGACAAAAAGCAAAATGCATACCTGATATGCAGCAAATTGCTCTGCACAGTCACCAGTGTCGGTCTCTATGCCAACGTTGGTCAAGGAAGGGCGCCGACATCGGTTAAAGTGCCAGTGTCGGTAGGGGTAATGACCAACATCAGTTAGGGCAGTAGTTTTTGGATGGGGTCTGGTCGGGTCTAGACAGGATTTTAGGATTTCAGAATGGTCGAAAGTTTCATTTGAGGGTTAGGGAGCTGGTTTGGGAGTCAGAGGGATTGTTTAGGGGTTTGTGCAAAAATTTGGGCAGAGTTACAGACTGTATATTTTGGAAAGGGTGGATAGAGGTGATACGGGAGGAAGTCAAGTCGAATCTGTAATCTGAATCTAAATTGGGGTGGTGATATCAATTAAAAACAATAACCAGAGAACAAAATAAAAGCACAGAACAAACACTTACCTGTTACATGTTGAAGATAGAGTAGGAGACATAATTGATGTTGTCGGTGTGTTGCAGAAGTTCAATGTAGCAGACCTCCAACGAGATGACTGAAGTAGAATACCTGTACCAAAGAGAGAGAGAGTATGAGAGATTTGATTGTAGATTGATTGAATGCAAAAGTTGGCTGATCGTTCTAAAGGTCAAATGAAATAATGTTTTGAAAGAAGGTCCGATAACCGATCGAGAAACTAATTGGCAACCGAATAATGAATAACGGATCCTACGTTCGGGTGGAGAACGCAGTATTAAGGATAACCGATGCCAGCAGGATCACCAACATCGACTGAGTAGTGACCGACGTCGATCGAGTAGTGATTGATGTCGACAGATGCAGAATGGGGACAGAGGCTAATTTTAGCTTTCTGCTCAGTTTTACATGCTGCCAGGGTCAAGGCTCGTGGGAAAATGGTCGACAGGGGTTAGGCGTGGGAGAATAAAATGGGGGTTAAGGGGAGGACGACAAGGGTTAGACACAATTTTGGTGTCTACAAATTGTTCTTATGTCTTTTTCCTTAATATATTTTCTGTTCCTTTAATTCAACAACTAGAATTAGTGAAAGTAGTCAAGAAGGTGTCCTGAAGCCAACTGTGGAGAGACTTTGTGCCCCCACAATTGCCTTTAGTGTGTTTTCTTTTTGTTTCTATGTAAAGGACCTTGGGACAACTTTGTTCCCTCATTGTCCTTCATATCTCACTCTTGCACAATTGAGGTGGAGACTTTGTGCTACATCTCAATCTACTGGTTACTACATCCTTGGTTACATTTTGCAATTACTACTAGGAGTATTCTTATGGTTTGCTAAATAGTACTTCTGAAAGAAGAGGAGTGATTTCTATCATTTCCCTTGAGATTTCCCCTTTGATTTACACACATCATCTCTAAAGAAAGAGAGATGGATGGTTTATTTTATATATATATATATATATATATATATATAGAGGGAACCTCCCCTTGATGAGAGGAGAGATTAGTCCCCTTTTGATGTGGTAAACCTACACATTTAGATGACCAATATTCTTAATTTGGATGATCAGACCTATTTTATTTATCAGTACGCTGATCGATAAAATATTCAACCAACAGATCTCTAATCATAAATGATAACTATCAAAGCCTATGATACTCAAGAGAGAGAATCACAAGGCACCATTAGTCTTATATATATATAGGGAATCTCCCCTTGATGAGAGGAGACATTAGTCCCCTTTTGATGTGGTCAACCTACACATTTAGATGACCAATATTCTTAATTTGGATGATCAGACCTATTTTATTTATCAGTACGCTGATCGACAAAATATTCAACCAACAGATCTCTAATCATAAATGATAACTATCAAAGCCTATGATACTCAAGAGAGAGAATCACAAGGCACCATTAGTCTTATATTATAATTGGGCCTTTGACCCATGATACACTTTGCCATGTTCTTGATATTGAGTTGTCATATAATATGCTTCTAGGTAGGCCTTGCTTACATGAGATTCATGAAGTCCCATTTACATTGCACCAATGTATCAAGTTCTCCCACTCAGGGGTGGAAGTAAATATTCCAAGAGATTTTTACTCATATGAACACTAAAAACATTTTGAGGATGAATTTCAAAGATATAATTACCAATATGACATGAATCCAAGTTCCAAGTAGGATAAAGGAAAGGCCATACTTATTGATTCTCTAAAAGGCAGTTACATAGATCATAATACCTTGGATTCCCTTTCCCACATGTCACCTCCTAAGTCTTCTAATCATTTCACCATTTTAGATAATGGCTTAAGGAGTATGTGACCCATGATAGGTTTCATATTTCCAATCTTCCTTAGGATCCCAAAACCTTTGAAAGACCTAAAGTTACCCTATACATGCATTAGAAATGAAAAGTTAAAGATAAAATTCATAATCTAGGACCAATCATGTTCATACTATCATCTAGCCAAGAATAATACCCTCTCGAAGAAGATGAATCATGGTTATACAATGACAAATTGGCCCATTGTTATAAGAGCATCAAGTATCCAATTCCCAATAGGATCATGGAACATCAAGATTATTAAGAAAGATGCCTTGGATGGAATCAATGAGGAACCATTGAGCCAATTTCCATGACTAAGTATAAAAGACATTATGGACTTGGATTTAAACCACCTAGAGGTGACCCCACATATCTTATTTAAGTTCCATCACTAGTGGCTAGTGATGATGATGCCGATAATGAAGTAGAGTTTGATCCTAGCCTTATCTTTGATGACCTAGCCGAGACTAACCTATTTGATAATGATTCCATATGTACCCTTAGCCTAGTCATTCGCAATAACCCATTGCCATTATACTATCCCCAACTATTAGATTGGGACCAATAAGAATCTAGTCTTTTGATTCATGAGTTTCAAAATGATGAGGCATTCTATGACTTTCTAGGTCTTAAAGACAATGTTTCATTGAGATATCATAAATCAGGGTTCTCAATCACATTAGATCCCAAATCTTATTTTGGAGAGTGGGTGAACACCCTTATATAAAAATAAATAAATAAAAGATTGAGGTCCCCAAGTGAAGACCTCTTTAAGGCACTTTTTGACCAAGGAAAAAGGAAATATAAAGGCTAGTCTACTGGTGAAAACCTATTTTAGGTGTCACTAGATGGGGGTGTTCATTTTTCTTTGAATTTAGACTAGCAGACCACCAACAATGAAGTTGCCTATGGTTCTGAGTTTAGTTTTAAGAAACAACAAGTGTTTAATCAAAAAATTTAAGAATTTTTGACTATTTTTTTAGATGGCTATATCTCCCCTTAGGGGACTTGGATTCATCATACCTAGGAGAATTTGAAGAGCCAGTCCTAACATAAGACTCTGATATAGCCTAACAGTTTAAGTCTTTGCCTACTATCCTAGAAGATGGTTTGACCCTTCTAGTTGAAGATACAATATAGGTAAATATTAACACTCTATTAGACATGGAATGGATAAAATTAGACATATCCCTTACTAAGGAGGAACATGAAGTCTTTACTTCTCTATTGAGATAATTTGTAGATATCTTTGGATGGGCTTATTCTAATATGCCAAGTTTAGACCCCACCTTGGTTTTACATCACCTTATGGTAAATCCTAATGCCACACTAGTTAAGCAAAAGTTACATAAGATGCATCCTCACATTGATGTATTAGTAAAGAAAGAGTTGAAAAAACTCTTATAAGTAGGATGTATTTGATCCATTGACTACTCAAAATAGATAACTAATGTTGTACCTATTAGCAAAAAGCCTAAAGGAATCAAAATCTATTCTAATTTTTGAGACAAACAAAGCTTTCCCTAAAGATGACTTTCTATTTCCTAATATTGACTTGATTATCAACTCCATGGTGGGTTATGAAATGCTTTCACTCATGGATGGTTTCTTAGGATACAACCAAATCAGAATAACACCAAAAAACTAACATAAAATAATGTTCACCCCTTCATGGAGAATATTTTATTATCAAGTAATGCCATTTGGTCTGAAGAACATTATAGAAACATATAAAATATCCATGACCATCATGATCTATAACTGCTTCATAAGATATACCTTATTAGAAGCTGAGGGTTTTTCATACAAATTTGCTAACGTAGTCATCAACTCTACCGTAGACTTTGCCTATGAAAAATTAGATATCACAGTGGATGCTAGACTCAGTCTTATGGACCCCAGAGCCTTTCTGTCAAGAACTTCCCATTCTTCATCCTCCATGTCTTTGGGATTCTTTGCAACACCACCTAACGGTAAGTAGAGATCTTTCTGATACAGATAATCCTCTATCTGCATTCTCTAATGTTGGTAATTTTTGCCATTAAACTTTTCCATTCTCAGTTTACTTTCATCTGCCATTGCTTCTCCCACTCAAACAGAAATCCCTGCAGAAACCCCTGTGAGAACCTGTAATCAATACACACTACATAGATCTGAACCACCTGTTAGTGAACCTGAGCTCTAATACCACTTGTTGGGGATCAACCAACAATATATTACACTTGTGAAAGCAATAAACGTGGAAATAAATCAGATAGACAAGTAACTAGAATGATAAACAGCAAGAACAAGAGATACAAGAAACCACCCTGAAAACTTGTATTAACAAACTCTTTACAAAAGGAATACAATTGAAGAAACTTCTTTCTTCCACACCTCTCCTAGATGTATAGATCTCTCACTAGATCTCTATTCCTCAAGATCTCTCTCTCTCAAGAACAATCAACTCCAACAAGCCTGGATTGATTCAATTCTGTACTATTCTTTAACATTCACATACAATGAACTACTACAATAATTCACACAAAGCTAAGAAGATCTAATTCTACATATAGAATTAGGAAACTTGAGCATGCACTTACAACAACCAGTTAAGCCTCTTGAACAAGGGCTCCAAAAATAATATTACTAATAATAGAGACACGAGCTTAAGACTATAACTTAAACTCATCATGCAAACACTCACTTTTGTCCTTAGAAATAGCATTCTGGACGCACAGGTAACTGACGCCGGTTCCTGCTGCTTGCCTATGACCACCGCCGACTGACCCACTGCCGACATTGGTGCCTCTGCAACTGCACCTGACTGACATCAGTTGCTCCTGACCGATGCCGGTGTCTGTGTAAACCTGAAACTGTCATAGTGTGTTCCTTGGTGAAGCTTTTAGATCCATACCCTAACAATCTCCCACTTGGAGATAAACAACTGCACCAGTACCTGTACAACAACATCTCCTAGCTCTTCCATCTTCAACTCAATCATGAAGACCAATAGAAGTTGAATGAAGATTCAACTTCTCCTTTGTAACCGGCTTGGTTAACATATCAGCAGGATTCCTATCCGTATGGATTTTCTCTAGCTTCAACTCACCATATTCCAATACCTGTCGTATGAAATGGTACCTTAACTGTATGTGCTTTGTTCTTGAATGAAAGGCTGAATTCTTAGCCAAATGGATTGCACTTTAACTGTCACTATACAATCTGCAACTCTCATGCTCCCTACCAAGCTCATCCATGAACCATGTCATCCATATAATCTCTTTGCTAGCCTCTGTGGCTGTAATATACTCTGCTTCTGTAGTTGACAAGGCAACAACCTTCTGCAACTTAGATATACAGCTAACTGCCATTCCACCTATAGTGAAAACATAACCTATAGTGCTCCTCCTGCCATCCAAATCACCTGCCATATCTGAATCTACATAACCTTGTGGAGAAGTATCTGAACCTCCATAGCACAAGTGCCTACTGCTGGTTCCTCTCAGATATCTAAGGATCCATTGAACTACTTTCCAATGTTCCTTACCTGGATTGACCATATACTTACTTACCACTCCCACTGCTTGGGTAATATCCGGTCTAGTACACACCATTGCATACATCAAACTCCCTACTACGGAAGAATATGGAACCTTACTCATGTACTCTACCTCATCATATGAATTAGGACATTGTTCTTTACTCAACTTAAAATGTCCAGCCAAAGGTGTGCTTACCGGTTTATCATCCTGCATATTGAACCGTTTCAACACCTTGTCCACATAATCTTCTTGAGACAATATCAACATGTGATTTTTCCTGTCTCTCTTAATGCTCATGCCAAGGATTTTCTTTGCTGCTCCCAAATCCTTCATAGCAAACGTTTGAGCTAATTTCACTTTAAGCTCAGAGATATCCTGCATGTGTGATCCTGCAACTAGCATATCATCTACATACAACAATAGAATAATATATCTACCATTATCAAATCTCTTGAAATACACGCAATGGTCAGATTGACACCTACTATAGCCATGCTCAGTCATAAACCTGTCAAATTTTAAGTACCATTACCTAGGAGCTTGCTTGAGGCCATACAAGCTTTTCTTCAATCTGCACACAAACTTCTCCTTACCTTTGACCTCAAATCCTTCTAGCTGTTCCATAAAAATTTCCTCATCTAAGTCTCCATGAAGAAACGTTGTCTTAACATCTAGCTGCTCAAGATGCAAATCTTTGAAAGCAACCAAAGACAATACAACCCTTATAGAAGTCATTTTAACAATAGGAGAAAAAATCTCACCAAACTCAATACCTGGATTTTGTGCAAATCCTTTTACCACCAATCTGGCCTTATATCTCATCTGTCCATTCTCACCTTCTTTCAACCTATAGGTCCATCTGTTCTTGAGTGTTCTCTTACCAGCTGGCAATTCAACCAAATCCCATGTTTGGTTCTCTCTTAAGGACTCCAACTCCTCAACCATGCCACGCTCCCACTGACTCTTGGACTCCACCTGTATTGCTTCTTCAAAACTCTCTGGTTCTCCACCATTAGTTAGCAATAGATAACATAAAGAAGGAGAATATCTAATTGGAGGCTTACTCACCCTTTCTGACCTCCTGATGGGTGTCTGAGACTCGTTCACAACACGCTGTCCACCCAAATTCTCTGACAGTGACTGACCTCGGTCACCTCCAGACCTGTTACTGGCCGACGTCGGTTCTGTCTGACCGACGCTGGTGCCTGTCCTGCCGACATCGGTCTCTGTATGGCCGACCTTGGTTACTAATCTGCCGACGTCGGTCTCTGTGTTTTCTTGCAAGTGATTGTTTCTTTTTCCTGCGAGCTCATATTGGACCTTTACCTCGTCCAATTCACCATTGCTCTACTCAGATTGATTCAACTTCCTTAGCTGATCACAATACATCACTCTTTCGTTGAAAACAACATCACGGCTCCTAATTACCTTGTTAGTTTCTAGATTCCACAATCTGTAACCAAAATCATCTGAGCCATAGCCAATAAACGTGCATCTCATAGACTTAGCATCAAGCTTCTTTCTATTTTCTTTATCTATGTGCACAAAGGCTTCACAACCAAAAACTTTGAGATATGAGAGATAAACCTTTTTACCTGTCCATGCCTCTTCTAGAATACCACCATCCAGAGTTGTAGAGGGTCCTCTGTTAATCAGGTATACTACAGTGTCAACAGCTTGTGTCCAAAATTGTAAGGGCAAACCAGCATGCAATCTCATACATCTTGCACACTCCATTATTGTCCTGTTCATCCTTTCAGCAATTCCATTCTACTGAGGTGTCCTTGGAACCGTCCTTTGCCTGCAAATTCCATGCATATAACAATAATCTCTAAACTTATAACTGTAGAACTCACCGCCATTGTCAGATCTGAGGCACTTCAATATTTTACCTATTTCATTCTCAACCATAGCTTTCCAAATCTTACAAGTCTCAAATACATTATATTTTCTTCTAATACAATAGATCCATACCTTCCTTGTAGCATCATCTATGAAAGATACATAGTACTGTGATCCTCCAATGGAAGCAACCTGAGCCGGTCCCCACACGTCTGTGTAACAAGCTGCAACTTATGCCTCTTCTTAGTAGACTCAGTCTTGAGAAAACTAACCCTTTTCTATTTTCCAAATACACAGTGCTCACAAAACTCTAGATCTATGCCTTTTAAATCTGAAAGCATACCTTTGGACTTAAGAGTTGACATCCCCTTCTCACTCATGTGGCCAAGCCTTGAGTGCCACAATTTAGCATCCACATCTGAAGTAGATAATATAGAAGGAGATTTGTTAGTAACACAATTACACACATAGAGAGTACCTTCTCTCTTACCTCTGGCCATAACAAGTGCACCCTTGGTCACCTTCCAAGATTCTACTGTGAGAGTTACTATACAACCGTCATCCCCTAACTTTCCTGCAGAAATTAAATTTCTCTTCAAGCTAGGAACATGCATCACATCTCTCAACACCCATGTGTTGCTATTCTACATCTTCAACTTCACTTTACCTTTGCCAATTATTTTATAGGGCTCATCATCCCCTAGATACACTATTCCAAAATCTCCATGGATATAGTCACTAAAATATTCCCTGTTAGGGGTAGCATGAAAAGATGCACCAGAATCTAACACCCAAGATTCTATATTATTATGTAGAGAGAAAATTAAAGCATCTTGTGCAATACCTGCAACCTTGGCTTCTTCCTTTCCTTCATGCTGATTGTCCTCCTTAGGCTTTGACCAACAATCTCTGCTTATGTGCCCCATCTTTCCACAATTCCAGCATTGTGGCCTTTTGCCATTTCTGGATTTAGATCTGCCTTTCCCCTTAGATTTGGATCTTGATCTACCTTTCTTGCTTTTCTCTTTCTGCCTCCCCCTGCTCTCAAAACTTAAAGCGTTCCCAGATGTCTCTTCTATGCTTTTCCTGTGAATTTACTCATTCAAGATAACACTAACAACATCCTCTACTTTCAAAATATTTGATGCAGATGCAGTATTACTTACTGCCATTACTAAGCCATGCTAGCTTTCAGGCAAAGAACATAATATTAAAAGAGCTTTTATTTCATCATCAAACACTATATTGACTGAACTTAATTGATTCACAATTCCATTGAAATCATTCAGATGAGTAGAAACAGATCCACCTTCATTCATATGCAAATTAAATAACTGCTTCATAAGATATACCTTATTAGAAGCTGAGGGTTTTTCATACAAATTTGCTAACGTAGTCATCAACTCTACCATAGACTTTGCCTGTGATAAATTAGATATCACAGTGGATGCTAGACTTAGTCTTATGGACCCCAGAGCCTTTCTGTCAAGAACTTCCCATTCTTCATCCTCCATGTCTTTGGGCTTCTTTGCAACACCACCTAACGGTAAGTAGAGATATTTCTGATATAGATAATCCTCTATCTGCATTCTCCAATGTTGGTAATTTTTTCCATTAAACTTTTCCATTCTCAGTTTACTTTCATCTGCCATTGCTTCTCCCACTCAAATAGAAATCCCTGCAGAAACCCCTGTGAGAACCTGTAATCAATACACACTACACAGATCTGAACCACCTGTTAGTGAACCTGAGCTCTAATACCACTTGTTGGGGATCAACCAATAATAGATTACACTTGTGAAAGCAATAAATGTGGAAATAAATCAGATAGACAAGTAACTAGAATGATAAACAACAAGAACAAGAGATACAAGAAACCACCTTGAAAACTTGTATTAATAAACTCTTTACAAAAGGAATACAATTGAAGAAACTTCTTTCTTCCACACCTCTCCTAGATGTATAGATCTCTCACTAGATCTCTATTCCTCAAGAGCTCTCTCTCTCAATAAAAATCAACTCCAACAAGCCTGGATTGATTCAATTTTGTACTGTTCTTCAACATTCACATACAATGAACTACTACAATAATTCACACAAAGCTAAGAAAATCTAATTCTACATATAGAATTAGGAAACTTGAGCATGCACTTACAACAACCAGTTAAGCCTCTTGAACAAGGGCTCTAAAAATAATATTACTAATAATAGAGATGCGAGCTTAAGACTACAACTTAAACTCATCATGCAAACACTCGCTTCTGTCTTCGAAAATAACATTCTGGACGCACAGATAACCGACGCCGGTTCCTGCTACTTGCCTGTGACCACTGCTGGCTGACCCACTGCCGACATCGGTGCCTCTGCAACTACACCTGACCGACGTCGATTGCTCCTGACCGACGCCGGTGTCTGTGTAGACCCGAAACTGTCATAGTGTGTTCCTTGGTGAAGCTTTTAGCTCCATACCCTAACACGTCATGGAGAATATTTTATTATCAAGTAATGCCATTTGGTCTTAAGAACATTATAGAAACATATAAAATATCCATGACCATCATGATCTATGATATGATGCATTATATTGTTGAAGACTACATCGATGACATACTAGGCAAATCAAAAACTAGGGCCAACCATTTAGTAGTGCTACATATAATATTTGAAAGACTACGTGAGTATAAAGTTTGATTGAATCTAAATAAATGTGTGTTTGGAGTAACCTCAAGAAAGTTACTTGGCTTCATTGTGTCTCATTAGGGCATTGAAGTCCATCCATCAAAGGTCCAAGCTATAACAAATCTGTCACCACCAACCAATTTGAAGTAGCTTCACAATTTGTACGGCAAGATCTAGTCAATATGATTCTTCATATCTTAGTTAGTAGACAAGTGTCATCCATTTACATATATTATAAAAATTGAGTTTCATTTCACTAGGATGATCACTACCAAACAAATTTTCAATAGCTCAAAGATTACCTAACAAATATGCCTATTTTGTTACCCCTTCTGCTAGGAAAACTATTTTTGTTGTACCTATCAGCTATTGATAGTGCCTTGGGGGCACTTCTATATCAACATGATTCCACTAGAAAATATCATTCAATATACTACTTAAGTCATATATTGGTCATGTATGAACACAACTATATGCCTATTGAAACACCCTATCTAGCCATGGTCTTCACAGCTCAGAAATTATGACACTACATATTGAACAATAAGACCATGGTCATTTCAAAAATAGACTTGCTCAAGTATCTACTATCTAAAATATATTTACAAGGTAGAATGGCTAAGTGGATCATGCTTCTTAGTGAGTTTGACATAGAGTATGTCAATCAGAAGGCAATCAAGGGACAAGTCTTTGCAGATCAGCTTGTTGGAGCACCCCTTGTAGACATAGAGCCACTCACTTTCTAAGTTTTGGATGAATCCATAATGACCATCATTGACATACCTCTTGAAGAGAAACATTGGAAGCTATTTTTTGATGGATTATTTACTGCACATGAATCAAGGGTAGGCCTTTTATTTATTACACCACAAAGGGATCTAATTTTCAAGTCTTTCAAAATCAAATTTCTTTGTACAAACAACATGTCCAAGTATGAAGTACTTATTACAAGAATTTGACATGCAATATAGTGGAACATATCTCATCTTAAGGTTTATGGTGATTCTTAGTTAATCATAAATTTGGTCAAAAACCATTTCTAAACTAAAGATGACAAGCTGGTTCCTTACAAAGCTAAAGTTGATACTCTAAAACAAAAAATTGTAGATATCCAATTTGAGCATATACCAAGGGTGAGTAATAAAATTGTAGATACCATGGCTACTATCGACTCTCTGATTTAACAAACATACAAGCTAGAGAGTATTGGTTCCTCATCAAGAATTTGGCACTAGCTCATGAACCTTTAATTGTGGTGATGATTTGTGATATTATTGGTCCTAATTCTATCTAGTATTCAGACCTTTATAACTATTTTTATGACCAAGTTATACCACTTGACCTATCCAAAAAACAAACCAAAGCCTTTATCCATCACTCCACTCATTGAACTCTACTTGGATCAACCCTTTACCATCATAGTTTTGATGGAACTCTGCTTCACTTTTTTAACTTTGATAGAATTTGCACTAGCATTATGGGAAGTTCATGAAGGGGTATGTGGAGTCCACTCTAGCAGGGCCATCCAGTCCAAAAATCTCTTGCATACTAGTTATTATTAGTCCACAATGGACATAGATGTAGCTACATATGTAAAGAAGTGAGACAAATGTCAATAACATGTCAATGTAATTCATGCCCTAGCCAAGACTCTAAAACTAATGTTGACATCATGGCCATTTTCTACATAGGGACTCAACCTCATTAGGAAAATCAATCCTACATCTTTAGATGGCCATAAACATATATTTATTGCCACTGAATATTTCACTAAGTGGGTTGAAGTTAGATGCCTCACGTGACTAAAAAATAAATTTCTAAGTTCATCTTTAACCATCTCATCTAAAATTATACCTGATAATGGAGGATCATTTAAGAATAAGGATGTTGATAAGCTATGTGTTGAATACAACATTACACAACATTTCTCTATGGTATATTACCCTGAAGGTAATGATCAAGTTGAGGCATCCAATAAAGTAATTGTTAACATTCTCAAAAAGATTGTCAATGATGCCAGTCATAAATGGCACCTTTCGATATTCCATGCTCTTTGGGAATATTTTACTAATCATCATACCCCCATAAGAGCCACTCCATACTCACTTATTTATGGTACAAAATCCATCCTTCCTATTGAAGTAAAGTTACCTTCACTATGCATATCTTTCAAGCATGTTCTAGATGATCATGACTATCGAGTAGCTTGCCTACAAGAGCTAGACCTACTTGATAAAAAATGCATAGCTATGCTCAAAAAACTTTAGGCATATCAGAACTAACTCAAATGCCACTAAAATTAGTGTGTCAAGCATATAACATTTAAACTTGGTGATCTTACTCTTAAAGAAAACCAAAAGAATACCATGAATGAGAAGAAGTGTAAATGTAAATTTAAACCAAACTAGATAGGGCCTTTCCTCATTACTACATATTATAGCTTAAGATCATACAAGCTCACCACACCAGATAGAGATGAACTTATTGAGTCGATGAATATTATCACCTCAAGTGGTACTATGCTTGAGCACTATGGTGTATTGTTTATAAGGACCATTTTAGTTGTGCCACTTTATCACTATTTCTTTTATGCGAATGTCATTCTTATCATTCCTCTTAAGCCTATTACTTATCTATTTTACCATTTTGTTCATTAACCAGTCATATTTTGAATCCTATCTACCTAGCCCGTTTGACCTTGGTTTCGACATTGGTTGCACCTTTTTAGCATTAATGAGTCTGATCAATTTCAACAGTTATTTTAGGCATTCTAGATAGAGACAATATTTTAGAGTAGTATGATAAAAGTTTTGACAGTTGCATCCTTCATTTATTGTTCTTATCTTATCACTGGTCTTGCTACTAATTATAATCACCTATGGGAAGATTATTACCATTGATCTACGCCATTGTGTCTTAGTTATAACCACCTGTGGAAAAACTAGGGCAAGATTTGTTTATAGAGCCTTGACATATCAACTTGCCATTTCATATGCTACACTATGACTTTATACCAACTATGCCTATTTTGTTTAAATTGACTACTACACTAATCAAATTCCTCTACTGTAGGGTAGAACTATAATGACTTGAGGTCTTACTCTAGGACTATGTAGATAGTTCTCGATACTTGTTGAGATCACCTTAGTCACCCTTCCTAAGCCACACTCTCACAATTTTGTGAGAAACCTAAGCTATGATGTCCCCATTTTGTGAGAAGTCTAAGCCATGCTCTCACCATTTTGTGATCAACCTAAGCCACGCTCTCATCATTTTAAGAGCAAACTAAGTTTCAATGCTCTTTCTATTTTGTGAGAAACCTAAACCACACTCTCATCATTTTGAGAGCAACCTAAGTTTGAATGCTCTCACCATTTTATGAGTAACCTAAGCCATGCTCTCACCATTTTGTGAGTAACCCAAGTAACACTCTCACCATTTTGTGATCTTGAACCATTTAGTGTATTATCATTCTCGATCGAGTTGAGATACTCAAAAAAATTCAAAAACATTTGTAAAACCATTATAAAAAACTAAAAACTGTTTGTATGGCTTAAATTAAACTATTTATTTCATTGCTTACTTCTTTATTTATTTTTACTTGTTTGTTTATTTGTTTGCCTATTTGTTTACTTTCAACACTATTGCCTTGATTCATTATATGTGCATTCATTGGGTGATTCTTTGTTTACATATATACTTAAATCCATCCATATTCATCTACTAACATTGACATCATGGTTTTTATCATTGGTGCATTATTTTCTATTGAGTATTGGATTTCAGGAGTCCTCATGATATTATACCATGATGCCTACTAACACGTGCTACAACAAAAATCAGCTTTAGGAAGTCTATTCAGTAATGGTGGCATCGACATCTCTTTGGCACTAATATCCTGATTCAATCCTAATCATATCCTAAATAGAGTAATTACATAACGAAAGAATTTCAACCTTTGTTAGTTCAAACAAGAATCTTCCTACTAGTAGGTTATTCTAATTCATCATTTTATTGTGTGTTAAATTACCCTCATTAATAAACTAATCAATTGTGTTTACCATAATTAGGGTCCAATGATTATAACTGCCTATGGGAAAATCATTGCACACCATCCCACCTGTATTTCTTAATGATTATAACCGCCTTTGGGAAAATCATTATGTTATCACCACTTTACTTTTTCTATGCATAAAGGGCCATGTTTTTATCTTGCTTATTTGTCTTAACCGGGGTAGATCCATCTTCTCAATGATTATAACTGCCTTTGGGAAACTCATTGTTTTATCATACCATGTTGCCACTTTCAGGGTATAATGCTTATAACTACCTTTAGATAAACCATTATACACTATCCCACTTGCATTATCAATGATTTTAACTACTTTTTCAAAATCATTATGTTCTTACCCCATAATTTTCCTTTCTTTGGTCCCCTTGTTTCACTTCTTTCTTTTTTAAAGGACTGTTTGTTGACCTACTTGTGCCAATCATTCCCTTGAGGGGGCATCATATAGTTAGTTCATCATCATTGTATCTATAGGCATACAATACCTTTTCATTCTTTGAGAAGATGTTACTATGCTTACAACTTGTAATGCCTTCTCAAATAGGGGCAAACTGTAGACACCTAAATCTAGCCACTGATAACCTCTAACCAGGGTTTTGACCAATTTAAATTAAAATGAACAATTTGGCCTAAAACATGAAAGCAAATTAAAAGATTTGGAACTGACATATTCAAGTGCCAATTTTGAGTAAAATACCCCTAAATGGGGTAATGCAATTTATGAGCCAGCTATCTTTGATCAAATCATTTTGAGTTAAAATAGCAATTTTGCACTTGGGTGCCCTAGATTGCTCTTTTCTATCGAATCTATTTCATGAGACATATGCCTTTGTTATTTTGTGTTGAAAACATCTTAAATGGGAATACAGTTCCAATGCATCTAACATCAACTCTCAATTGCAATCCAGTCAAATTTTGAGCCAATAACAAGACATTTTGACCAATTTGATTAATTTGTGCACCAAGGGCCAAAATTTGCACCAAAGTTGACTAATCATATTTCAGGCTAATTAAACCAAATTAGGGCCTTAATTTAATTTTATATGGAACTTTTTGAATAAATCTTTATTGGAAATTGATTTCTATTAACTACATCATCAGGTGACCTCATTTCTTGGGAAGGCCATAAATGCCACAAATATTAGGATTCATGCCACCCCATGCCTCATCAATGCCTCCCATGCCTCTTAAATTCCCCTCTATTATAAATATTGATGAGTCTATGTATGGATTTTAATTACATAATTAGATTAATCCTTAGCCACACATCTCAATCTTGAGATGGATGGTTCAGGTTGATTCTAGCCATTTTCCAAAATCTATACATAGGAGGCCTTGCCACATGAATTTTAAGATCTCACATGCCAAAGTTATAATGATGAATTGATTCCAAAGATTCATAAAAATTAGTGTTATAATGTCCAAATATTGATCCAAGCCAAGCCAAAGCCACACAAGGTGCCAAGGAGAGATGGAGGTAGCCAAGCTTCCATTGATGCAGACTTTATGAGCACAAACTGAGCAAGCCACTACAACAAGCACTTTGGAGCATCCAAGGAAGGTAAAATAAGGTTTATTTTGCATTTTATTTGTATTTTTCATTCATGTTTTGTTAACTAAGCTTCCCATAGTGACTAGGCCTAGAGATGTTATGCTAGTTAGTGTATTTTTGTCAATTTATTTTCATTTTGGAACTAACATGATACTAACCATCCTCTCTTGAGTCAAATTCCTAGTCTACAGATTTTATGTATTTTATTTTTCATAACATATCAAACTCATCATCAATCCAAACATTAGTAAATTCTTTTTATCTTTCATATCATGAAAGTCAATTTCATTTCTCAAAAATACACATATAAAATGTTTTATGAAATTATTTAGATGAATTATTATTTTTTTTTAGTCTTTTCATTCACTAATAGGGTGTGGTAATATTATATCTCATTCTAGATATTTTTATAAATGTACATAGCTCTCATTTCATTAATTTTTTTTATTTCAATGTCCTTTTCAATTATTATTCTATTTATTTTTGCCAATATTTTATGGTCTATTTTTGTGAGAAATAACTGCAAAATCTCATGATCTATATTAACAAAAATCAACACAATTATTACATCAAAAAATATTATCAAACTATTAAGGGTGAATTTTAATGCACTAAAACACATGAATACTCAATAATTTAAAAAAAAATGTAATGCAGCTTATCAATTTATATAGAGGAAACACAACCTCTTTATTTATACACTTAGAAGACAAATAATGTGAAAATTAAATGCTATAATATATATTTAACACAAGAATATTAAAAGTAGATCAAAAGATTAACAACTCAACAAATTCAATAAGATAATATTTTATTATTCCAAATACCCGATAAAACATGATTTAGAGAGATGGATGAAATATATCAAAAAAGTAAGGTGCCATTATTCTAATATCTCCATTAATGATTAATTTTTCAAATAAAAAGATGATGATGATGATCTAAATTTCTAAATTCAAATGTAAATTGAATGTAGCTCATTCATCAAAATCTTATGGCTATAGGATTTGCTTGAACTACTCAAACAAGATATCCACAACCTCACAATCCTTAAATCCCCCTTCCCCCCGGAACAAGTCTCTAATGGAAAGATGAGGATGGCCAAAATGTAGAATATAATTGTGAGTGAAACACCAAGTTGATCACCATAAATTACCAAACATGTACATAGCTCCAAAAACATTCACAATCCAACAATATGTACCAAACCCTATATCAAATCACCAAAATTTTTGATCCAAAAGATTGTTCACAAGCACCCTAAAATTGAGTTTGGACCTTAGTAGCAATCCTAAAATTTTAAATAATCTAATTCAAGGAAAGATCCTATTCCTAGTATACAAGGCCAAACTAATCCTAGAACACAGATGATAATCACAACCATTGTGCTAAAAATTCATGACCATAGTTATAGTTTACAAGACCAAAAAAATCTAGAATAAAAAATAACAACCACAAAAAAATAATGTTTAACCAATTATCTTTAGATAGATGATTTTTAATTTAATTCTTAACAAAATACAAGGAAAAAATATAAAATCAACCTAATAATTATAGCTCCCATCCATAAAATGCAATAGAATAATTATATGTGATGAAAGACAAATTCTCCAATGCCCATCAAATCTATATCCCATACCAATTCCCAAACCGTAACCATAATTGGATTCCTACTATGTTATGATCAAGAAAAAGTAAAATGTATCCAAATACAAAAAACAAAGGCTATGAGGTAGCAGGAGTACCTACCTATTTGGATGTTTCTAAAATGTACTAAAGCATTTTTTATAGTTATATGTTGAATATGATTCCTTAGGAAATCAGATAAACATTTTTCCACTCTTTGCCCAACAACATCTTTTTTTTTTAAGTCTATCCAAATGCAATCAACATATCACTTCGGTTCAGTCAAACAAGTAATCATGCCAACTAAAGCATTAAAGTGTAAAGGTTAAAATTCAATAGAAATAGGAGAGTACCACTCTTGTGAATGCCTCTAATTGAGCATATTCTTTTCCCAGTCATTTATTGTAGTTATCAGTTGCATGAAGATCAACATTATGCTCCACTATTTGTAAACACGGTAATATTTTTTTGCCTAGATATTTAGAATGTAGAAGATGAATTGAAACTCTTACAAGTATATTTTTAATAAATGCATGCAATTCCTAAAAAATGCTAATACATTTATATGAATTAGAAAATTAGTGTCAGAAGGGAAAAAAATAAAAGTGTATTTTTAATAACATGACACACAACTATCCTTGCCTTTACACAGTAATAACTTCTAGGTGTGTTTTCTTCTCTTTAACCATGGAAGCTATCATCACCATAAATCATTATCTTTTTTGGTAAACATTGTAATGTTTTCATGGTCATATGCAGTTAAAACATGCAGTAGTGCATAGTTCATAACTATTGTTTAACATGGCAATGCTAAATGTTGTTGCTAATTTTTTAAAACCCTTGTATGCACATGTATAACTAAAATTAAATTATTCTATTAGCCATAGGGTATACATTATTCACTCACTAATGGTAATTGGTATAAACAACATTTTATTAACAATGCTCCATAAACATAGGGGAATAGTTTGAATTCATAGTAGTTAATAGTTTTTAATTGGAAATCAATGGAAGTTGGAAATAAATAATATGTTAAGGCCTTCACTAAAGTACTAGGCAAGTATTAATAATAGGGCCAATGCATATAACTCATAAATTTTAATTGATAGGTCACACAAAGCATGTGTGGAAAATTTATGCTATTGGGAAGATCATGCCTCAAATGTGTTATATGATTATCAAACAATCATTAAATTTTAATGTACCCTCCTTTGATGATGTTCAAATGAACATCACATTTCCACCCAATAACCTATGACCATACCCAAATGATCATCAATTTTAAATTGCTTGTTTGAGATCTTAAACAATGAAATCTTATAGAAAGTAGAAATGTGACCCTTGACACTTTTTTTCAAAAAATCCAATTATTTGATAGGATCTAAAAATACTCACCCAAAAATAGGTGTTCTTTTGTTAACCTTTAGATTTAATACAAATATAACAATTTTTAATTGGCAATCAATGAAAATAGGGTATAAATAATATGTCAAGGCCTTCACTGGCACATATGAATTTAATTCCATGTGCTAATCTTAAATTTATTTGACTGGTACATAGAATTTTTAATTGAAAATAAATGGAATTCAGGGATAAGTAATATGTTGATGCCTTCACTATAATACTAGGTAGGTACTTATAATAGGGCCAATGTATATAGCTCATAAATATATTTGTAATGCTTCAATTGATAGGTCACGAAAAGCATGTATGTAAAAGTTATGCTATTGGGAAGATCATGCCTCAAATGTGTTCTATGATTATCAAAAAATAGTTAAATTTTAATGTAACCTCCCTTGATGATGTTCAAATGAGCATCACATTTTCACCCAATACCCTATGACCATACTCAAATGATTTTCAATTTTAAATTGCTTGTTTGAGATCTTAAACAATGAAATCTTGTAGAAAGTAGAAATGTGACCCTTGACATTTTTTTTTGAAAAATATCCATGTTTTGATAGGATCTAAAAATACTCACCCAAAAATAGGTTTGATTTTTTTAACCTTCAGATTTAATACAAACATAAGTTCACAACAAAACACCTATATAAATCTTTTGATCTCCAAATAATCAATCATCCCTTCTTATATTCCATAAGGAGAATAAAATCCCACCTAGTGATTTTTTTAATTTTCTCTAATTATCTATCGATTATCTTTTATCCTTCAGAGAATTGAATCACAAAATAAAAATTAGGATCAAACACCATTATGTGTTACTACCAAGTCCCCATATAGCAAGTGTTAGTGAATGACTAAAGCCTTGGGGTTTTAAGCCTTGGTATAATATGGTACCATGTGAGAATTACATGAGAAAATCCATGATTGACATAAACAAAACTCTTCACAATCAATAAATCACACAAAGAACACTAATAAATGGAGAGTACCTTTTAGGGGACCTAAATACAATAATATTTAATACTAAATAAAATCATTAAAATGTGATGTAATATCTTAATGTGTATAAAGGATTTATGGACCCTTTAGTTATACACCTAAAAATTTAATGATATAGGTGTACTAACCCACATTTGGTAAAAAATACGTGATCATGATATCTTATCTTTTTTTACCATTAGTTGGTCCATGTGCACTTAATTGACACTTATTTCACCAGTTTTTCCCATCTTAAACACAAGAGAATATATTATTTCACTATAGGGCCATCTATTGTCACCTACATAAATGATATTATCATTGAAAACAAATTTACATATATGTATGTTCTAACTCAGACCCAATTTAACTCAACACCTTTTATGAAGGCATATGACTTCCTAACCAGACATGACTGCTCTATGTTCCTATCCATGTTTGTCAATCCTATACTTTTTCCCAAACACACAAAATTTTAAAAAAGAAAGTATCCTTAAGGACAACCCTAACACTTATAAATTATCCAACGGGTCTTTTTTATCACTTGAATCACTATAAAATAAAAATCAATTCATTCATTAAGGACATCTAAGCATGTTTATCAGTTATACTACAAGAATTTATTTATACAAGTGTAAATTGAACAAGAAAGTTCCCTATTATTTCCAAATCAATTTCCAAACACTTCAAATAGTCATGAGCCAAGTCTAAGTTCATTGTTATGCAACCCTAGACAAGCATGATAAAGTATTCAATCCAACTCTATATGCATTCATATAGTCAAAGAAACACAATTACACAAAACACTTAGGTGAATTTTTATTCCTCTTTGAATTATTGGCATGTAGGCAATGATCATCATAGTAGGGAGTTGAGATCTCACACAACTCCAACTACTAACCCATTTTTACTCCTTCACATTTGTTTATCTCCTTATGGTATAAAGCTTGGGTTTGTAACTTCAAGCAAACACTACATGTCTCTTTGTATCTTTCAAAGATCAAATTAGTGCAAGAAGACCTACTTTTCATTATCACACTCAACTATGCTCAAATTTTCAATTATATAAATATATAAATATATATATATATATATATATATATATATATATATATATATATATATATATATATATATATATATGGATGACAACAACCATCATTCCTATCCTACCAGGAAATCATATATCCTTGAGGGCATGTAGCCTCAACTTCTGGCATGTTTCTAAGTTTTGTATGTTCTTTTTGGTCCTACATTTTGTTCTTGTACAGTTGCCTAAAGAATAAACAAGATAAGTACATATCTCTTTTGCATAGTTTACTCTTGTTCATTTTAGTTTTTATTTGTCCATTTTAGTTATTTATCTTTTGATTTATTTTTTGGAAGTGTATTTATAGCTTCCTCCCTTGCGATATTCTATTTATTTAATTTACGATTAATTGTAATATTAATTCAAATTTAAATAATATATTAGGTGAACCCACGTATTGATTTGAACCTTATCAAACCCTAAGTATTTCTTAGGGTTCCAACCATATAGGTTTTAGATTTTATTCAGTCCATTTCTTATTTATTTCTCACAATCATATGGTTATTAAAGATAAAATACAAACATCCCCCATGAAAAAAATGTTAAATGAAGAATAAATTATGAACAAAAAGAGTTGTATGTTTACAATGTTATAAATCTTGCACAAAGGAAATTCCAAAAGCTAAAAAATACCATTAATTAAATATGCAATCAAAAATCTTACCAATACCAAGTGGAAAACAAATCCCATGTTTGATGTCTTTCATTTTTCTTACTACACATTAGGTTTCTAATAGTCATCATCCTTCTTACGCTATTCACTCATGACTTATATCAGATAGTGCAGTCTATGAAATTAGTAACCAACAAAGTGGGTCATCACATCATGGAGATAGTCAACATGTTCCTCATCAACCCCTTCCACCTCCCATAATATAATTAGATACACCAAATGTTCCTTTATTTTAACATACAAATTTTCATAACATTCACAATGATATCATGGGTTCCTTACAAAAATAAAATGATATGAATGTTCCTTCATGCAAAGACTTGCAATTAAGTAAAGCTCCTAAATTTTCAAATGACGTGAATATCCAATCAAGTAATACTGATAAATTTATCAATCCTATGTTTCAAATAGTTTGTAAATTAAAACCCATGTGTGCATCTTCTCAAAATTTAACCATTCCTGAATCATAATAAATATTATAATTATATAAAAAATATATTATGTTGAGAGGAGTTATGCAATGGTAGAAAAGAAGAGAGGCATCTAATGTGATACCCATGTTAGGGAAAATCGATGACATCCTCTTTTAAATTATTTTAAATATAAATAAAACAACAAAAAAATGTTGACATAATACTTAAAAATATATATATATATATATATATATATATATATATATATATATATATATATATATATATATATATATATATATATATATATATATATATATAAATATTAATATGCATATATATACAAACATATAATTTTAAAAAAATCAGAATGGAAATGCAATAGATATGTAGTAGTGTGCCTATCATTTAAATATATAAATAATTAAAATTAAACTGATAAAGAGATAAAATTAAACATACAACTGAAAAGCAAATTTACCACTAAAGTAGAAGTGGCCCCATCGCTAGTGGCTAACAAGAGGCTCTAAAACCTCCATCTTCTGTTTCCTCCAACCTCCAATATCAAAATAATTTAAAAGATTGACACATTTGACATTTGACTTAAGACATTGCCTACAAGAGAAAATATATCCTTATAAAAATAATTGATTTTAATTTTGATAATACGATGACACATGATTAATGACTCACTAAAAAAACTAACATTTTGAAATTTTTGAACTAATCAAATGACTCATTATTATTTTGACAATCAAAATCCAATTAAAAATTAGTTTTGACAATCTAATTGACACTTTTAAAAGTTTTACCATATATATATATATATATATATATATATATATAAACAAGACCTAAACAGTAAGTAAGACCAAAACTAAAACTAATGAGTAAACATTTTATACTCATAAATATAAAACTTAAAATACATTTAAACCAAAACAAGACTTTGGATTTTGACATTTTAAAGACTGAAAAACATGCTTTAATAAGACAAAATTTCTAAATATACCAAGAGACTATCTATTACTGAATTGAAGACACATCTAAAACTAATTAAAAGATTAGAGACTAAATATAAAAGACTTATGGCTTAAAAATAAACTAAATGATTTAAACTTGCATGAACCGACCAACTGCATGCTATGTATCAAGTGGAGGATTTGCACTTATGGAGGGAAGACGTGGAGAGAGCTAGTTGTTTTATAGAAAAACACATAGTTAAGATCACGTAGATTGTCTACAAATTTTTAGCAAATATAACCATGATACATATTGATCAATCCAAAATATCTTTAATCTTTTCATTTTGGATATGCTTGACTGAAATAAATGGAGAAGATAAGAGTAGAAACATGAGATCTACAAAACCAAGATTACCACGAACCAAATGGTGAACAAATCATAGATCACTATAGATTTTTTTCAAAGGTCATGGTGAGTTTGATGATGGGAATTGGAGCTCAGATGAGATCTCATTGAAAACATTTGTGTGTAAGTATTTGGTTCTTGCATCCAATTTTATTCTTATTTGGAATGGCAATCATGTTATCAAGTCACTGAGGTATGAGATTAAGTCATCCAAGTTTGTTGGGATCAAAGATGTCAACATTAGATGAGATCATAGGAAGAAATTATTAGGCCTAGTGTAATGATAAATTATAATGCAATTTGATGCAATCATATACTTATCACACAATCTTTCTCAAAAAAAAAAAAAAAACTCTCATGCACAGGGATTGCACTATCACATAGAATAACCATGACATACGATGCATAATAGAAGTAGATGAATAAATTTAGATATCTAATTAATACCAATAAAATTGTATAAAAATATAATATTTAAACCTATATGCCAACCACTTCACTTATGCATCAATAACATAGAGATGTCTAACAAGCCCCAAAAATAATGTCATAAACACTTTGTTGTTGTATGTATATAATTTTTGCAATAAATACCCTCCGATAGACTAAAAAACAATAATAAATAGTTTTCCATGGATCTAAGCTAGTTTTATGTTTTTATTCAACCAATTTCAATCACACATTACAAGTGCTAAAAATGACTATGCTTCTAAATTGAATCTCCACTCTCAAATCTCAGTTTGCAGCTAAGATCCACAAAAGAAGATAACAAAACAAAAAAACAAGAAGCTATCCTAATTTGCCTATATAAAATCCATCTTCAAATTATGTGGAGATCATCAAAGGGGCAATGACAAATACTATGGCTGCCCCTATAAGCAAATCATTGATCTATCTTAGGAACCTCTTGCTTTGATACTAGATATTTGTAAAAATCAAAGTGAACATATAGATAAAACCAATCACAAAAATAAATTGATTACACAATAATAATATTATTCACTCTCTCATTCAATTCTTCAATTAATTACATATGACATATTACAAAGCTATATAGGAAATATGTTTCCTATATTTGGGATAGTGAAATCACTACAATCTCTCATAAAAATAACTAATCGAATATATATGAAATATATTGTTACTACAATATATAATTATAACTAAAAAAAAATATAAAACTAACCCATATAATATTGTTATTATTCATAAGAATAATATACCACACAAAAACCTATTTATGTAATATTGTTTTAACTAATAATATTTACGTTATTACAAAATTAATAATGTGAGCACACCCTAACACCAAAAACAATTTTTCCACAAGTTTACAGGGAATAATTGTTGTATGTACAATACTTCTAATGTAGTAATCAACACCTTGCCACAAAAATCATAATCTATTCCAAATGTTCAGTGCAATATCAAAGGGAAAAAATAGGCGTGTCTTCATCATTAGACTTCAATAAAAATTCTCTTGTGGTCTACTTACTTCCCAAATGATAGCCCTTATTTTTTATAATAAGGAACCTAATTGAAAAAAATGGTCTCCATAAATATGATTATTAGATGGTTTGAAATTGATTTTCAGTTGGAGGAGTCCTCAATTCATCACTCTCAATAGACAATAACTGACTAAATCTATCCATTAGTCATTTACCCCATGTACCATGGTGTAAATAACCATAATAAGTGGCATTGGAAATATTCTTTACCATCATTACCATCACTTACATATTATTTTCCACAATTTGTGTAGCTTCAGGAAAAAATCCCATGGAAATACAAACAAAATCACTTGGAAATATTATCTATGCTTTTATTATTTCTGTAAGAAACCAATGAACATATAGTATATCCAACCAACATGTAAAAACGAAGTCAGATAATTTTTCAATACCTCAACTTCAAAAAACAAAATAAAAAACCCTCAACTTCAATCTTTAATTAATAAAATTGAGAAGCTTTGAAAAATATAAATATAATAATACAAAAACAATAAAAATAATCTTTGAAAATTTTAATATCTTTTCAAACAATTTCTATAATTTTATACTAAATATGTTTAAAGAAAAATAATAGGACACTTGCATTGGCACACCTCACTACCTAAAGGGGTGAAAGAATTACATGCATATGGCATATTTTTTATGGTTTTACTTAATCTTCATCCTTTTAATAGATAAGATAACATAAAAATATACAAGAAATAGAAATTTTTTGACTAAAACTTATTGATTTAAATCATGGTAAAAATATTATTTTATTATATAAAATTAAAATTTTTGTCAACAAGTTTTTTTGGTATTTTTAGGTATTCACACAAAATTAAAATTTTAATACTTATGTATATTATTAAAATTAATTTTTATAACATGATGTGTAAAAAGATATTTTTATAGCATGAAAACAATTCATGAACAAACAATTCAAGATTTTCAAGATGCAATTTTACCAGACTATTCTTCACTTCTGTTCCTTGCACCAACTAGAGTTTTAGTATTAAATATGGGTGTCTTAACTATCCAAGAGGATATCCACCACATAAAATACATATTGATTGATTAAATGAGCTTCATTTGAAAAAAAAATCTATAAAGCATAGACTCTAAACTCCATCAAATATTTATTGAAAATGGAAACATGAGTTTATTGGTATATCCATGATTTTAATTGGAGATTTGGGTTAGCTTCCACCTTTTAGTGATAGACCTCCATATATTAGTAATTGTTTAGCCCTAAAATCTAGTTTGGGGAATCTAGGGTTAAAATGGAAGAGATAACCTAGCACACAAGGATGGTAGAGTATCTCTAAAGCAGGTCAATTAATTGTAAAACTTAGATAAAACATATACTAAATTTATTATGCTAAGATATGCTAAAAATAGAAAGTACAACTATGCTAGATATTGAAATGATAATGAAAACAAGATGATTAACTAGTTATAATGTTAATATAGATTTGGATCTAAAACAAGTAGAAAGTAGAGTGGATATGGATTCTAGATTAGTCACTTGATTTTATAAATTTAAATTTTGTAGCCTTAGACACTTGCATTGCTCTCAGATGATCACGTCAATTATTTTGTCTAACCTAGACACACGTGTCCTATACAAAATATCTATTGGATCTGGATGTGACCACCTAGAATATTTTGTTTCACCTTCACTCTGGTGTGCTTAGATCTAGATCATGGATTGTTACTCCTTGTCAAATAGTAAAACCCTTACTCTTAATCTTCATATTAGATATTGTAAAAATAAATTAGTGGGAAAATAATATCAAGTTGCCCTAAACACCCCTCTATCAATGAGCATTACCTATATAGCCAATATTCTAAAGAGGTCCTCATACTTATGTATTTCTCCCTTATGTGTTGGCTTGTGTGTGTATCATGTAATGTGTGATAAGTAAGTACATAGAGTGACTTAACTTGTAACTTAGAAAATGTGGCTCATGGAATGATTCTTTAGTAATTAAGACATGTAGATGTTTTCCCCCTATTATTTATATGTAAATATGAGAAAATAAAGAAGCTTTTCTCATTTGAGTGCTTAATTGAATGCCTTTGATAAGTTTTCTTGTGAATAGGTAAGAAGTTTTTAGGTGAGGAATGAATGAGGATTGATATTTTATTCATACCAATCATTTTGGATAATATCTCACATTAAATCACTTAGGTTGACCATAGGAATACATTTCATTTATAAATTGGATGACTTTAGGGCACTGGACACTTGCATCAGTATAGGACACTTGCATTGATGTAGGTGACTGACTGATATACAAGTGTTTGGGAAGTTATAAAGTAGGTACAAGTCTATAACTTGCAGAGATAGATGATAAGTAGGTTTAAAATATTATAATCAAGATAAAAGGTTTGAGTCATCAGATCAACATTGGTTAGACTAAGGGATAAGTAATTAGGCACTTAGTGTATGTAGGCATTTTGGCAATAAGAAAGGTATAGAAATTTGAAGGTATATCCATTATATGTATCTATCAAGTGTAAAATATTAAGGTATTATATAATTCATAATAGTGTTTTCATTCCCTTCCTTTTAATCTATTAATTAAATTTATCATTTAAAGGAAAATGAATGTATACCTAGGTGTGTATAACAAACTTTACCTTTGCTTGAGTCCAACTTGAGTGTTTTGATGGTGACTAGCCTAAAATCAAGAGCATGCTACAATATATAATAAATACATATAATCTAAAATTAAAAGCATTGAAATGATTGAAATTGAAAGAGAGCAAATTTTAGGAGTACACTTGTGTATCAATGTAATTACTCCCTTTTGGTCATTTGATTTCAAATATATATCATTATAAATCATTAGAGCTATGATTAAAACAATTTAAAATCTGTAAATTCCATACATCTAGAGAGATAGAGCGATATTATAGGACACATTCCCCCAACTTTTAAAAAAATATGAGTTGCCACTTGGTAGTTAAGATCAGCTCAACTGTGCACCCCAATCATCCTTATAACTTGGTGAGTGTGAGTGAACCAAGTCAACTCAAAATTACAAAATTGGTGAGGTTAGATGATATAATAAAATACAACTTATAAAATTTCAAATATTAAGTGATTTAATCACTTCAACCATACCAAAAATGAACTAACTACTATAGTATATTGGCTCAATACAATCCATAAAAGTTTGACTTGGTGGGTGGTGACAGTTCATAGAAGCATTTTGAAATATAAAACTACTTTGAATTTTTATTTTAGGTTCCTTTTGCATAGAATATGTACCTCAGATATGTCTCATGTTGAAACTGTGCATAAAAATGGTACAAATATATAGAATTATGCCACAAAAATGTATCTAAATTATATAACTATGTAATTTTGGCTAATTTTAAAATGTTCAAGTGTGGAGAACATGTTTACAAAACATGCTCCTAATGCAATCTAAAACTAATAACTAGTATAAGTGTGGAGAAAATGTTTCTAAAACATGCTTCCACTACAATCTTAATCTGAGATATGGTGTATATGTGTGGAGAACATGCTTCCAAAACATGCTCCCAATATATATGGAAAAATATAAAAATTGATGTAAGTGCAAATGTAGAGGACATGTTTCCAAAACATGCCTCTATTGTAATTTGGGTATGTTGAATATTGAATAAGCATGGAGAATATGTTTACAAAACATGCTTCCACTAAATTTGAAAATGTGACAAATGTGGAGAACATGTTTTCTAAACATGTCCCCACTATAATATGAATCTATGATGTAATGTGCAAGTCATGCTCTATGGCATACCCCCAATGATATGCCACCCCTTTTGAGGTGATAGAAAGTAGAAACTATTATTTACCTTACTTTAAAATGATATGATAACCATGTAAACTATAAATGTATCATGTAGCATATAGAGGGGATATGTCTAGGTAGATATATCATAAAAACACACAAAATGTGATCACACCAAGTCCTAAGATGCATGATTTTGATCATGGAAATGTCTAGAGAGTAACAATACAAGTTTAACAAGAAATTAAGAATACACATAAGAGCACTCAAAAGCAAATCAAAATATAATGGTTCAAAGAGACTTCAAACAAGGGACATGTTCAAATTACATACAACTAAAGGGACATGACTTAGTAAAATGTACACAAAAACAAGAATGACATATTCAAATGTTAAAAAGTCAAACAGAGGCATAGGGGCCACAAATAATGGATCATATTCAAATGCTCAAACACACAAGAAAATAGGAATGAAATACACTCAATGAAGTCAATAAATGAAAGCATAAGCAACCAACATAAATATAACATACTATCCCATGGATCATATGTGTTAGAAAAAAATGTTAATTACATAGACTATCAAGTATGACATGAAATATATAAGCATGGATAAAGATGTGTAAGTTCATAAGCTCAAATGTGATAGTGTAAAATGACCATAAAATGGCATAACCTAGATGTATCATAATCAAAGAAGTGGATGCCCCCATGACCACATGACATGAGTAAAGGGAAGGCCCAAAATCTAAAAGTGCATAGATCATGTATCTGTGTATGCTTGTATCATGCTCATGAGATGTGTAAAATATGTGGATATAAAAAATAGTGATATGCCATCTACCTGTTGACCAAATTTGGGCTACATACCAAAAATATGCATAGTCCAAGAGTTTTGTGGAAGGAGTAGGATCCTGATTGAAGAGTGGTCAAATTATTCAATATGAGCAGGCTTCATGGTGAAACCAAGTAGTTCTAGGTTAAGGAATATGCCTGCACAAGCTTCAAATTATCATAGTTATTTCAAACCTTCAAGGATTAAGAAAAAATTCAAGTACTAGTTTATAAGGGCTTACAAACCTTGGAAAATATAAGTACAAAACTTTTTTGGGCTAAGTCTTTACTTGGGAATTCTTTCGAGCTTTGTTTTGCTAAGCTAAATTCTTTCAGAATGCTTTTTTGGCTAAGTGTTGAATTCTTTAAGATAAATTATCCAAGACAAAGTTTCTGAAGGATTGAATTTTTTTGGACAAAATGTCTAAAGCAAAAGATAAAGACCTATTTCTTTCAGAGAAATTGTTCTGCAAAAGTTTTCCCTATAGACTTATTTCTTTTGAAGAAATTGTCCACAGTAAAAGCCTAAGAACATATTCTTTCAAGAAAATTGTCTAAATAATTTCCTTGAAGACCTAAATTCTTTCAGACATTTTATTCAAATCAAAATTTCCAAAGGATCCTTCTCTTGATAAAGTTCCCTATACAAATTTTTTGAAGAATCATTTCTTGAGAAAATGGTCTGAAAGAAAACACCCGAAGGATCTTTTTGCAAAAAAGTGCACTCATTATTTTTCCAAAAGGGCCATTTCTTTGACATTTTGGTCCTAATTCAAGGTTCCAAAGGGCATTTTTTAGGAAGGTGTCCTAGATAGAATTTACTAAGGGCAAGTCTTCAACAAGGTGGATCAAAAAAAATCTTGAAGGGCCATTTCTTTCGAGAGATTTCCATAGACAAAGTCCCAAGGGGTTGTTCTCTTGACAAAGTGCCATATACAATTTTCCTTAAGGTTTGTTTCTCAAGAAAATGGTCCCATTCAAGGTTTACTAAGGGTATTTTTTCAAGGAAGGTACCCCAAAAAAATGTCTAAGAAAATGTTCAAAGGAAATAGCCTACAAATTTTTTGATCTAGATCATTATGCAAATGCCAATTTAAAGCTACAAGAAATAGCTATTTGAATTCAAAAATTCTAGGATAGCCCCATAAGTGTCAAATTCAAGCATAAAAGATGACTATTGATTTTAAAATATGTAGTGATGGTCATGTAGATGTTAAATACATTCATGTAGAAATCAAAGTTCAAGTCATGACATGTAACCATTTGGGTTCAAAAGGCCCTTAAAAGGTTTAAAGTTGATTAAGATCTAATAGTCTACATGAGCTTGCATACTGACACAAGATGTAATGATCCATGTTGGAGTTAAACAAGTCAAAATGTCCCCAAGTTAAAGCCTTTAAATATCTACAAGCTAGAAATGATCCAATAGTGTGGGTTCATCGATCTGAGGTCTAACAGTGCATGTTTATTGACAAAAGGATGAGCTTGAGCTAAATCAATGATAAATGTTCAATTGTACCAATGATTTGATAGAGTGCAAGAACTGATAGGAAATTTAGACTAGGGAGATCTATTATGCATGTGAACATATATATCTTGATCTGATGGTGTGTGATCAAGTCAACATGTCAAAGGGATCTTTTTGAATGAAATCACAAACTCACGTACATTCATACAGTAAAGATCTAATTATGGGAGTAGATTCAATAAGTCAACAAAATCTATAGGACCAATAAGAATAAAAATAATTGGGCATAATGAAATGGGTTGAGTCAATTTTTGATAACTAATCAAGTAAAGACAAACCCAATTTTTGTATGTAAGTTGATGGAGTAGTTATTGACTCAGGTATGTAAATGTAAAAGAACCATAGCTCGAATATGATCCAAATGGAACTATCATGACCAAGAATTACTAGCAGAGATTCATATAGGTAAAATAGGTCATTTAGACCTATATAAAGATCAATAATTATGAATCAAGGTCAAACAGTTTGTAAGTTTTTATGAATGTTGTGATTGTGTGAAAACTAATGATTTGAGATTGGTTTTCCATCTATAAAATGGACCCAGATTCAAGTTGGAACATATGCATATGTAAACATGATCATAATGAGATGTGTTTCACCTATCACCAAGGTCCCTTTTTAATAAATAGAGATAGTTGGCTATCTAAAGTAGATGTGGCATAATTATACCATTTCCAAGACATGATCCTTGTCGGTAAATCATTAGATGATATCATGGAGTTATAAGAAGACATCGGGTGGATGGATAAAGATAATGAGCACTCAATTCTTTTACAGAATTTGTTCCTTATTGATAACACCATGATTCAACATCCTTAAGAATGTTAATCCATCAAAAGTGGTTGGGCCTTTTTTAATACACACCTCTCTCTCTCTCTTTCTCTTTTCTATAAATACAGGATTCTAAGCCTTAAAAAAGATCCCTCTTTTTGGTATGACCATATTCTACCAAAATTTGTAATGTGACATTTTTTGATGAAATAAAGACTGAATTCCATCATTTCTAAGTTGGATTGAAGTGTTTTCCATGAATTCATGTATTGTGGTTAAGTGAATATATGTTCCTTTATTATGTCTAAGTTTTTCTCACTTTAAATAAGTGCTTAGTAGTTCTTATAGGTCATTATAAGTGGAATTTATAGTTTATTGTTCTAGATAAAAAGTGAATATTTGCCCTCTCTTGCTAATTTGATAGCTGATTAATGCCTTATTCTAAAATGTTTATGTGAAATTGATAATCTTTGGTCTTAAAAGTGTCTCGTAGTGTGTATTATGTGAATTTGAGTGATATAATCATTGGTGCATCACCTCTTTTACATGTTTTTATAAGTTATTGTAAAAATCTCTCTCCCTTTTCCAAGCAAGTGTTAGTTTAGGTTTAGTATAGGTGATAGATCCATAAGAAAGTTGACCTTATCTATTGGTCTGATCTATTATTATGATACTTATAGTGTAAGATTAGTCCCATGTTTGATTAGATTTGAGTAGAGAGATTTGAATAATCCCTTACTCAGCTAGGGTGTAAGTCTAGAATACCAATAGTTCTGCCATACTTGATGGAACTCAATTTTTTTGGTATAATTAAAATTTGAAGATTGAGAAGAAGAAATTATAGCATCAGGAGAGATCTACCATCATCAAAATTTGAATATTTTTTAAATTACAGAATTCATAGCATCTTTCAAATAGTGCTTTCATGCCAAAGGTTACAACAAGATCATCAAGTAAAGGTACTCCTTTTGAACATATTGAATTGTCTTCTACTTCTTATAAAAGATCAAGATTCAATAGTACAAGACCTTATCCTCCAAAACATCATTCATTTTATGGTCATTCTATTATTTTAGTCCAATCTATTATCACCATAAGCCAAATCCCTTTTGCCTAGATGGCTATCAGGAATTAAGTGTTTGTCCCATTTAATAGGGGTAGTCCCCTGAATTTCACCCAATATGATGGCATCCCTATGTATTCCCTAAAAATCATCTCTTTATTTTTTTAAGAATGGGATAAAACTACTACTATTGAGCATATCCAAGATGTTTCCAATGTATGTTATGTTCATAATGTTACTCAAGATAATGTGACTATTAGATTGCTTTCTACTTCCTTCAAAGGAAAAGCATTACAATGGTATAAGAACCTTCCTTTGATCTCCATTACTACTTGGGATGAGTTAGGTATATCCTTAGTTAGGTAATTTGAAGATAAGTTTGATCATCTATCTTTGGTTTAACAATTAACTACCATACAAAGGTACCCCAATGAGTTCATGTCTAAGTTTAACCTCAGATTGCAAAAGACATTGACTAGGAGTCTTACATTGGTTAGACCATCCCCAAAGTATGAATTTTTATAATATCTTAAGGCCCTTAATTATGATATAAGTGTCATGATACATTCTATGGGTGGTAATACCTTACCATCCCATTTAATAGGGGCAGTCCCCTGAATTTCACCTAATATGAAGACATCCCTATGTCTTCCCTAACAAGTATCTCTTTATTTTTTGAATAATGGGATAAAAATACTGCTATTGAGCATATCTAAGATGTTTCCAATCTATGTTATATTCATAATGTTACTCAAGATAATGTGGCTATCAGATTGCTTTCTACTTCCTTCAAAGGAAAAACATTATAGTGGTATAGGAACCTTCCTCTGATCTCCATTACTACTTGGGATGAGTTAGGTATATCCTTAGTTAGGCAATTTGAAGATAAGTTTGATCATCTATCTTTGGTTGAATAACTGACTACCATACAAAGGTACCCCAATGAGTTCATGTCTGATTTTAACCTTAGATTCCAAAAGACATTGACTAGGATTATTGAATTGGTTAGACCATCCCTAAATTATGCATTTTTGTACTATCTTAAGGCCCTTAATTTTGATATAAGTGTCATGATACATTCTATGGGTGGTAATATCTTGCCATCCCATTTAATAGGGGTAGCCCCCTAAATTTCACACAATATGATGACATCCCTATGTCTTCCCTAAAAAGTATCTCTTTATTTTTTGAAGAATGGGATAAAACTACTACTATTGATCATATCCAAGATATTTCCAATCTATGTTCTGTTCATAATGTTACTCAAGATAATGTGGCTATCAGATTGCTTTCTTCTTCCTTCAAAAGAAAAGCATTACAATGGTATAGGAACCTTCCTTTGATCTCCATTACTACTTGGGATGAGTTAGGCATATCTTTAGTTAGGCAATTTGATGATAAGTTTGATCATCTATCTTTGGTTAAACAAATGACTACCCTACAAAGGTACCCCAATGAGTTAATGTATGAGTTTAAATTCAGATTTCTAAAGACAATGACTAGGATTCTTGAATTGGTTAGACCATCCCCAAAGTATGCATTTTTATACTATCTTAAGGCCCTTAATTCTGATATAAGTGTCATGATACATTCTATGGGTGGTAATACCTTGCCATCCCATTTAATAGGGGTAGTCCCTTGAATTTCACCCAATATGATGACATCCCTATGTCTTCCCTAAAAAGTATCTCTTTATTTTTTGAAGAATGGTATAAAACTACTGCTATTGAGCATATCTAAGATGTTTCCAATCTATGTTCTGTTCATAATGTTACTCAAGATAATGTGGTTATCAGATTGTTTTTTGCTTCCTTCAAAGGAAAAGCATTACAATGGTATAAGAACCTTCCTTTTATCTCCATTACTACTTGGGATGAGTTAGTTATATCCTTAGTTAGGCAATTTGAAGATAACTTTGATCATCTATCTTTGGTTGAATAACTGACTACTATACAAAGGCACCCCAATGAGTTCATGTCTGAGTTTAACCTCAGATTCCAAAAGACATTGACTAGGATTCTTGAATTGGTTAGACCATCCTTAAATTATGCATTTTTTTACTATCTTAAGGCCCTTAATTCTGATATAAGTGTCATGATACATTCTATGGGTGGTAATACCTTGCCAAATGCCTATAAAATTGCTATAAAGATAGAAAATAGCTTAATACAAGTTAGTAAACTTTCTCCAAAGCCTCTAATGTCCATATTCCTATAATTTCAACCTATTACTCCTCTTCAAGTTTCTCAAATTCCATCTATAGCTCCTATTCCATCTCTAAAAGTCCAAGTTTTAGCTCCTCCTAATCAATCTAGTTAGATTGGTGATATGAAAATCATGTCACAAGCTTTTGGAAATGAGATTGTTCAACTCAAGAGATAATAGTACCAAGGTAGAACTTATCAGTAGCAAAACCAAAATACTTATTAGTCTTTTAATAACCAAAGACCCCCTTATCAAGGTTTCAAGGACAATAGGAAACCTTATCAAAATCAAGGAGCCATAACCTAAACTAAGCCATATACATCCCTTGATCCTAATATACCTTCCAGTTAAAAATATATTGTTCATCAAAATAATTTGATGCAAGATCCTTGTTGGAACCTTCCAATCCAAATGACACTCAAGATCAAGACTTGGTATCACAAGAGATTACCATGCCACAAATGACATAGGAAGAGTCCTCTCTTCAAGGTGGTCATTATCAAGAAATGAATATGGAATTATAGGGAGAAGCTCAAAAAATTCTAGGACAACATGATGTTATCAATTCTAATTGTTAATTGGATGATCATATTGCATTCAACCAGGTTGGTGAAACTAGAAACATAAATGGTCAAGTAGCAGATTTGACTAGAGATAAAAGAAGAGTAGTTGAGGAAGCTCAAGATGTGAGAAATACTTATAGTTTTCATAATTTTTTTTCTTAGAGTGTTAAGGATAAATTTAATATTCCTATATTATATAATATTTATAATAAAGAGACAGTGAAGATTCTTCAAATGCCCCTAACTAGAGAACAACTAGTGGCTTAAAAGTTACAACCAAAGGTTAGTGGAGAATATTTTAGCATAATAGAACAAATGAATAAATCAAATGTTATTATTATCATGTGGGATTTTATTTCCATTCCAAGGTAAAAGGACATGCTTATTTAAGAACTTTTAGATCTTGAGGTATTTAAAGAACCAGTTGAGAAACATGGAGCTATCTTGACCAATTCAGACCAACAAATCAAACAACCTAATCAACTAGTATATAAATTGACAAAACTAGATAAAACCAATGTTAAATCAAATAAAAACCTATTATTTATCTCTATTTAATAATAGGTGGTTGTTTATTCCATAATTGTATGGTAGATAGTGGAGCTAGTAGTACTGTCATGCCCAAACAAATTTTAGACAAGATTGGTCTTGTCTATGAGCCAAATACCAAAGGATTATTGAAATTAGATGGATCACCAAGAAATATATTAGGCATAATAAAATATCTAAAACTAGTATTACATTCTATCCCCAATTTTTGTATTCAACAAGATGTAGTTGTAGTGGACTTGCCTCCCTATTTTGTCACGTGCATGTCAAGAGACTTTACTTAAAATATTGGAGGATATTTGTCAAATGATTGGACCTATTTAATGTTTAGAAACAAGTATGGTAATAAGGTGACAATAAATTCTAAACCTATTTCAATATTTCATTTGGAGCCATATATGTCAAGTATGGTGAACACTAATTGTATTATCTCAGACAAGGTGCTAGAAAATAGTGAGGTGGAAATTGAATCACCTCTAGATGGAGTTCCAAATATTTTATTTGATGAATGGGCCTATTATTTTCATGGAAATGATCCATAAAAGTTAATTTAATAAGGACTTGGTGTCTATTGACTTCATGAAAATGATACACTAATTCTAACATTGATGAAAGATAATTAGCCTAATTATGGACTGTGGCAACTATATTTTAATGGATATAGGAAAAAACATGGCACTAGAGCTGGAATGATATTAATTTTTTCAGTCAATAAAATTTATTTATCATCTCTCAATTTTTAGTTTTGTTGTTACAATAATGTTACTAAATATGAATCACTAGTGCATGGTTTGCAATGGGTAAGAAAGATGAATGTCAATTTCGTACAAGTTTTTAGAGATAGTGAATTGGTGGTTCACCAAGTAAAGGGAATTAATATATAAAAGAACCCACTTATTAGGTCCTATAAGCATAGATTATGGGACCTATTTTAAGACATTCATATCAATAAATAAGAACAAGCATGCAGATAGGCTAGCTGTCATTGGGTCACAATTTAATATCCCAGATGACATAAAAAGGGAAAAAGTTCAATCACCCATCAAGGTAGTTGTGAGACATTCTATCCAAGAAAACCATAAAAATTGTAAAGTATTTGATTATGATATCCATATTTTAAAACTATTATAAGAAGAAGTTGAATTCTCCTCAAGAAACCAAGACAAGCATTTACAGTAGTATGATGACTAGATTGTGCAATTGAATACAAACAAGTTGCCTAAAGGTTTGGTCACCCTAGAAAAAATATTCAGTGAAGATGATGAATTGATAAAATAAAATTTTTATTTATCAACTAAGGAATAACACTATAAAAATGTGGAGATTTCCATTAGCAAGAATTTAAAATTGGGCAAAGTTTGCACATCTTCAGAGAAAGAAACTTTTATTAAGTTATGTTCAAGTTTTATAGATTTATTTGCATGGTAGTATAGTGACCTTAATTTAGGCTAGGATAAAATGGAGGAATAGACAAAAAATAATATTTAGGAAATTAAAATTAAAATCATGTATTGTTTTTGTACAATAGGTAAACTATAAAGGCTTGCGGAAAATAAGTTGGTTATAAAACCAACTAGCAGGTACTAAAAAAAAAAATTAAATAAAGAAAAATAATTATTAAAAACATATTTGGATCACTAATGATACCAAAAAAATCTCCCTTGACCCAAAGAGGTATAGAAATATTGAATCAATGAACTATGAGTCATCCAAGTAGACTTTGTTGCAACTGTAATTGGTACATTATGCATCTTGGACTGATCAACACCTTGATCATCCTGCACTGAAGTAGAACAAGATCATGCTCTATTCAAATACATCTATCCTCACACAAAATCAATACAATAAGTTATTTTCCTATTACTGTGTATGGCACATCTCAAGTTGATTCCCAATAATCACCAACATCTCTTGTAAGCCTTTGCTCAAAATACTATAAACTCAATGCTAACTTGTACTGCAACCACCAAAAATTGATCAAAAACTAATATGAAATATATTTTACCCTATTAGATGAGATATGAGAATCTATAAAATAAATAAACCAGGTTCAAACCACTAAAATAATTCACATCAAAGATCGTATCAACACTAGATCTATGAAAGGAAAGTACACAAGCCAAAAAATGCTACTATATTAAATCCCAATCTTGAGCCTAACAACTCAGACAAGAAGGGTGTGTTACCATCTTAGAATATATAGTCATCAACTATGGAGCAAGCAACTTCACATTCATCCTATACATTATAAGAATATGCATAAAAATAACTAGAAGAGTGACTAGAGTGACCAACAATGTTTACTTCTACCTTATGTCGATGTTGAGAGGACCTCCTTTTGGAGGGGCACTCTATAGAGATATGTTCTATACCACCAAAATTGTAGCATATTCTCTCACATCCATTTTCACTAGAGGAATAATAGCCACATGAAGAATAATACCTGTGTTTGTGCTTGTGTCTATGTGAATGTTTGTGGTGATGCTTATGCTTCTGAGAATTATAATGATGTCCATGCTTTGGAGAACTAGAATGATCCCTATGTTTAGAATGATGCTTATGTCTATAAGTGTGCCATGGAGAGTGTTTTTGTCTTTGATAATGCTTTGAATAATTTTTTCTGTTATGCTTGTATAATGGATTACCTATTTTTATATAGTGAGCCTCTTTCATGATGTACTCTTCTTCCTTGCAAACTATCTCTCCTACTGAGTTAATAACTCACAAATAGAATCAAATGTGGTACCATTAAGCTTATCACTAATCTATAGAATTTTTAAAAAATTGGTTTATTCAAAATTAATACCATTCAATGTGATGAAAATCAACATATCATCATCAATTTTACCACCAATTATGTAATATTATTTTTTGAATGTTTTCATGTGAGAAAGATATTCAATAACATCTTCATTATCTACTAGTTTATTGTTCGAAGTTGCAGAAGAAGGTCAATCTTCTTGTATTTATGTTGTTTGTCATATAGATATTTTAATGTTTTCTAAGCTTTCCATGTACCAATTTTGACTACCTCAATATGGATGATTACCTATTCAGTGAAAGATGATTTCAAAAGCATGAGTGCACATTTATCATGTTTTTGATATTCAATCAAATTTGCAGGTTCAATTGGTGGTGTGGTTTCTTTCTCAATGATTTATCATAGGTCATTAAAAATGAGTGTATTCTCCATGTTACTACTCCATTCTTTGTAATTTTTAGGTGACAATTTACCATTTTTGGAAATCAAACTTATGATTTTTGCCATAGTGCTAAAGAAACAAATCAAAACCAGGCAAGGGAATACTATTTTAAGGTTTTTCCTTTACCTTAAAAAATAGTTTTTAAATACAAAGGATTCATAGGACTTGTAAAAATTTACACCTTATGACTCCTATTACACCTTTATTTCTCCAATTTAAAAATTATATCCTTATGACTCTTTTTACAATTGTCAAAAAATAAATTTGAACTCTTAACCTTCAGTTTTAAGAATGCCTTTCAAAATAATGGGTCACCAATTCCACTATACATGCAAGTTTAGAATATTAAGAAACAATATTCTAAATAATGTGGAGTTTTAAAATGTGAGGAAAATGATAAAGTATTCATGGAAAAATGTTCACTTAATTACTTTGCATGTAAAATTATTTTACTTCCTCACTCTTCTCTTTTTTTTTAACTATGTGATCAAACGAAAAAGCAATAGCTAATTAATTTGATGAAAATTTTCATAGTTAGATGCAATAAATTTAACACAAGACTGGAATGCACTCAGGAAGGGAAATATAGTAAATTTTGATCGAATGTCTTCATAAAAATGCATTTAATTTCCTCATGGAGCCCACATAATATATAATAGGTTTTTTATAATCCTTGAGCCATATGAGTGCTAGCCAAAGGAAGACTACTAGGACTGAATGAACGAGGTATCTTCATCACATCCCTTGTCACTTCAAGAATAATTTTAGAGAGGGAAGAAGGCTAATTTTTTTGGAGGAGAAAATTTGAGGTAGAAACCTCAGGTGCAAATCTTGAAATAAAGCAAAAAATACAACAATCACTATTTATGCCACACAATGTATTACACTATTATTGATCCTTTATCTTTTTTCTTCACAGGAAAATGTGAAAAGACACACCAAATATGAGGGTTTGAATGTGTTACACTCACCATATAGGTTGGTGTTCTTCAATTTGAAGCATTTTTTATCATTATTCAATTCATGTGATACTGATGATATTGTTTAGGCCATCATATACTTCAAACATATTGTGTGATCTTGTATGTTGTACGAATTCTACAAGGCCTCAAAAAATCAGCAATGGCTATCTCTCTCCTTCCACTTTCACATTTATGGATCTAATACAATTTTATGCCAAGATAAAATGGAGGAATAGACACAGAATAATATTTAAGAAATTCAAAGTAAAATCATGTATTATTTTTTACAATAGGCAAGCTATAAAGGCTTACAAAAAACAAGTTAGTTATAAAACCAACTAGCGAGTACCGATAACTAAAAATAAATAAATAAAACTAATTATTTAAAAAAACTTTGGATCACTAATGATCCCAATACTAAAAAGGATTTAATCTAAGTCTAGATCAACATACCATTGAGTTAGAAGATGAGACTAGGCCAGTCAAATAGAGATAAAGGCCTATTAACCTAAATCTTGAACCTATGATGAGAGCTTAGCTACATAAGCTCATTGGATCAACTATAATATTTCCAATTAAGCACTCAACTTGGGTGACAAACCTTGTTCTAGTACTAAAAATGAAATATGGTTATGTATTGACTTTTGTGACTTAAACAAGGCCTCTCTTAAACACCACTACTTATTTTCATCAATGGAATAGAATTTATAGCTTGTTTCAGCTTCAAAAAGGTTATCCTTGTTGGATGGTTACAATGGATATAACCATATTTTGTTCAAAGAAGAAGACCAACTCAAAATATCCTTCACTATAAAGTGGCGGACATTTGCATACAAAAATATGCCTTTTTGTTTATCTAATGTTGGAGCCACTTTTTAGAAGGCTATAGACATGGCATTTCAAGGTCTCCTAAAAAAATTTATTCTTATTTATTTGGATGACATAATAGTATTCTCTAACTATGTAGATGAGCATATGATTCATCTCAGACAAGTGTTTGAAAGGTGTAGATAATTTGAAGTATTTTTGAATCCAAAAAAGTGTGTTTTCTCTATTCATGAAGGTAGGCTTTTTGGATATGTCATTTCAAAAAATGGTACAAGCATAGATCCTGATATGATATAATCAATTCTTGCACTTTCATTTCCTAAGCACAAGAAAGACTTTCAAACATTTTTAGGAAAGATCAATTTCATAAGGAGATACATCTTAAATTTTTCTACTTTAGCTAAGCCACTCACAACTATGCTAAAGAAATGTTAGAGTTTCAGTTGGTCCAAATAAGGAATAAGAAGCTTTGAAGAGAAAAAGAAAGCTTCAACCAGTGATCCTACACTCCTGAACCTTGATTTTACAAAAGATTTATTCTTATACATCTATGCTAACATTGACACAATTTTAGGTATTCTCATGCAGTAGAATAAAGAGACTTTAGATAAGTCAATAGCCTTTTTTTAGTCAAAGCTTAGAATAATATGAAACAAGTTATTATTTTGTTGAGAAGCATGCACTTTCAATCATAAGGTATCTTAAAAAATTTAAGTACTTTCTATTAAATAATAAGATATATTTAATGGTTGCACATCCAAGTGTCAAAGACTTCCTCTTAAAGAAGGATATAAATGAGAAGAGAGATGGTTGGATAACCAAAGTCATGGAATATGATATTGAGATCAAAGTCACAATGCTCATTAGAAGCAAAGGAATTTATGAACATATAGCCCAAGATTTATAGGAGTCTAATGAACTGGTTATTGTATCAAATGGAGAATAACTTACAACTGATCAGGCCTCACCTTTCAGCTAGTTCCAAGATATGGTAAGATATCTACATGATGGTGTTTATCCTTCTCAAATCACTCCTTCAAAGAGGAGATATTTTAGATTGTAGTCAATTTATTTTATACTTATTGATAATGTGTTGTTTAAAAAGGATATTATGGGCATGCTTCTAATATGCATAGAACTAGGTGAAACACATGGGTTTCTTGAGAAATTCCATGATGGACATGGTAGAGGATATTATTCAGTGACGATCATGACCCATAAGATAATGAGAGGTGGGTATTATTTTCCATGTTTATTTGGTGATTGTCATGAATGGACTAGAAAAGGTAGATAGTGTGCCCTATTTGTTGGAAAGGTGAAGCTTGCATCATTACCTCTCCAACCAATTTTAGTAAATCAACCCTTTGTCCAATGGGGATTGGACTTTATTGGTCTCATCAACCCCCTTTCAATATTATGACACAAGTGGATCCTAACTACCATAGATTATTTTACTATGAAGGTTTGATCACTAAATTTGGGGTCCCTTCAACTATAATTTCTTATAATACTATGGTTTTGGTAGGATCTAAGATCAGCTATTGGGTAGTTCAACATAGCATTTTACTTAGTACCTCATCAAACTATTATACATAAGGTAATGGCCTTACTAAATCCATTAACAAGAATTTCTTAAAGATCATTAGGAGGACTATTGAAGATAATAAGAGATCATAGCATCTCAAATTGAAGTTAGCTCTGTGGGCTGATAAGATCACTTATAAAAGGTCCATAGTTAATTCTCCATACAAGTTAGTATATGGTAAGGAAGCAAGAATGTCTATTTCTCTTGAATTCCCTATTTTAGAATTGATGCATCAGCTTGAGATTTTGGAAAATGAGCTAATAAAAATAAGATATGATGAGCTCATGGAGATAGAAGAGATAAAGTATGAGTCCATGTTGGTTATGGAAGCCCATCAATCAATGACAAAGATATTTTTTGACAAAAGATATTTTTAAAGAGCTTTCCAAGAAGGATATTTAGTCCTAAAGTGGGATGAGGATAGAGTTAAGCCAAAAAATCACACAAAATTTGATTCTCTCTAGAGTGGTATATATACAGTCTCTAGTTTCACATGCCATAATGTTTTCCAACTCACAAGGATGAATGGTGAAGAGCTTTCTATCCTAGTTAATGGGATATATCTCAAGAAATGTTATTAAGGAAGCTAAGACCCTTGTATAATGTTAGTTTTTTTTCTCTCTAAGTGTTTTTATAACACATTAGTTAGTTTCCTTTCTTTTGTCCCAAATAAGTGATTTTAGGGCACAATTGTTTAATAAGTTAGCTACCTTTATTTTATTAAGATTATTTTCCCTTCTAATTAGTTTATTTTCCTATTTATTGGAATTCTTTTGTCTTTGTAAGTCAATAGGATATATTGCAATCATGTAAATGGTTCATGTATTATCTATTATTGAGTCATAAGTCATGTGAATTATCTAATTTCTCAAGCATAATAGGTATGCTACCCAGCCAAGATGCCAAAGATGTTGACCAAATTTGGTCTACATACTAAAAATATGCATAGTACAAGAGTTTAGTGGAAGGAGTAGGATATTGATTGAAGAGTGGCCCAATGATTCAATATGAGTAGGCTTCATGGTGAAACAAATTAGTTCAAGGTCATGGAATAGGCCTGCATAAGGTTCAAATTTTCATAGTTCTTTTAGGCCTTCAAGGGTCAAGTAAAAGTTAGAGTACAAGTTTAGAAGGGCTTATAGACCTTGGAAAATCTAAGTACAAAACCTTTTTGGGCTAAGTCTTTACTTGGGAATTATTTTGGGATTTTATTTTGCTAAGCTAAATTCTTTTAGGACCCTTTTTTGGCTAAGTGTTGAATTCTTTCAGATAAATTATTTGAGACAAAGTTTTCAAAGGCATGAATTATTTTAGATAAAATATCCATAGAAAAAGTTGAAGACATTTATTTTAAATAAATTGTTCTACAACAATTTCCCCACAGACTTATTTATTTTGAAGAAATTATCCATAGTAAAAGCCTAAGAGTATATTCTTTTAGGAAAATTGTTTGAATAATTTCCCTGAAGACCTAAATTATTTCAAACATTTTATTTGAAGCAAATTTTTTAAAGGATCCTTCTCTTGACAAGGTTCCCTAAATAGTTTTTATGAAGGATCATTTATCAGGAAAATGGTTTGAAAGTAAATGCTCAAAGGATCTTTTTGTAGTAAAGTGCCCTGATTCTTTTTCTTGAGGGGCTATTTCTTTGAAATTTAGGTCCTAATTCAAGGATCCAAAGGGAATTTCTTCAAAAAGGTATCCTAGATAGAATTTACAAAGTATAATTATTCAACAAGGTGGATCAAACAAAAATCTTGAAGGGCCATTTCTTTTAGGAAAGTGACAGATAAATTTTTGAGGTGTTGTTCTCTAAACAAAGTACCCTATACAATTTTATCGAAGGGTCATTTCTCAAGAAAATGGTCTAGTTCAAGGTTTTCGAAGGGTGTTTTTTCAAAAAAGGTGCCCTAAATAAAATTTCCAATTTTTTTTTTAAAGGAAATATCCTACAAAATTTGTGATCCAGAAGGTTGTGAAAACATCAATTTTAGGCTACAAGAAATAGCCATTTGAATTCAAAAAGTCTAGAATAGCCCCACAAGTGTCAAATTCAATAAAAAAACATGAACATTGGTTTTAAAATATGTGTTGATGGTCATATAGACATAAAATACATTCATTTAGATGTCAAAGTTTAGGCCATGGTAAGTAACCATTTGAGTTCAAAAGGCCCTTAAAAGGTTTAAAGTTGATAGATATCTAATGGTCCATATGAACCTACATACTGACATATAATATCTATTGATCTATGCTAGAGTTAAATAAGTAAAAAATTCCCCAGGTTAAAGCCTTTAAATATTTACAATTTGGACATGATCCAATAGTGTGGGTTCATCGAGTCAAGATCTAATGGTGCACATTCACTAACAAAAGAATGAACCTGAGCTAAATCAATGATCAACATTCAATCATACCAATGATTTGATAGAGCATAAGAAATAATAGGATAGTGGGACTAGGGAGACATATGGTATGTGTAAACTTGTATATCTTGGTCTAATGATGCATGATTAAGTCAACATGTCAAAGGGATATTCTAATAGGTAATCAAAGACTCCCATACATTTGTACAACAAAGATCTAATGGTGTGAGTAGAGTCAATAGGTCAATAAAATCTGCAAGACTAGTAAGAATAAAAATAGTTGGGCATAATTAAATGGGTTAATTTAGTTTTTGATGGCCAATCAATCAAAGACAAACCCAAACATTTTTTATGGAGGTTGATGGGGTAGTTTTCGACTTAGGTATGTAAACGCAAAAGAATTAAAGCTTGGATATGATCCAGATAGAACCAACATGACCAAACATTACCAAAAGAGCTTCATAAAGGTAAAATAGGTCATTTGGACCTAATACAGAGACTAGTAATTACAAAGAAAGGTCAAATAGTTTGCAAGTTTTTATGAATGTTGTGACTGTGTGAAACCAATGATCTAAGATTAGTTTTCCATCTAGAGAATGGACCTAGATTTGAGTTGGAAAAAATGTAGGTGTAAACATTATCATAGGGAGAAATGTCTCACCTATCATTAGGGTCACTTTTTAATGAACAAAGACAGTTGGCTACTCAAAGTAGATGTGGTATAATTCTACCATTTCCAAGACATGATCCTTATTAGCAAATCATTAGATGATATCATAGAGTTATAACAAGACACCAGGTGGATGGATAAGGATAATGAATTTTCAATTCTTTTACAAAATTTGATCTTTATTGATAAAACCATGATTCATCATCCTTGAGAATGCTAATCCATTAAAAGTGGTTGGGCATTTTTTAATTCATAACTCTCTCTCTCTCTCTCTCTCTCTCTCTCTCTCTCTCTCTCTCTCTCTCTCTCTCTCTCTCTCTCTCTCTCTCTCTCTCTCTCTCTTCTATAAATATAGGATTTTAAGCCTAAAAATAGATCCCTCATTTTGGTATGACCAAACTCTACCAAAATTTGTATTGTGACATCTTTTTTGATGAATTAAAGATTGAATTCTATCATTTCTAATCTAGATTGAAGTGTGTTCCATGGATTCATGTACTATGGTTAAGTGAATGTATGTTAATTGATTATGTTTGAGTTTTTATCACCTTAAGGAAGTGATTATTAGTTCTTATAGGTCATTATAAGTCCAAATTTTAGTTTATTATTCTAGCTTGAAAGTGGATATTTTCCCTCTCTTGCTAATTTGATAACTGATTAATGCCTTATTTTGAAATATTTATGTGTGATTGGTATTATTTGGTCTTGAAAGTGTCTCATAGTGTGTATTATGTGAGTTTTAGTGATTAAATCATTGATGCATCACCTATTTTACATGCTTTCATAGATTATTGTTAAAATCTCTCTTCCTTTTCCAAGCAAGTGCTAGTTTAGGTTTAGTATAGGTGATAGATCCATAAGGAAGCTGGCCTTCTCTAGAGGTCTGATCCATTATTAGGACACTTACAACCTAAAATTAGTCCCATGTTGGATTAGATTTGAGTAGGGAGATATGAACAATATCCTCCTTAGCTAGGGTACAAATCTAGAACACCAACACTACCAACATGGAACAAACAACATATATGCTAAGAATCTATTAGAATATATAAATGCAGAACATCTTTTTGTTTTTTTTAAGCTTTATGATTTTTTTGGTGTTTTTATAATACTTGAGAGGACTAATCAAGGAAATCCTCATCATCAAAAGGTACAGGATCACTTGACGCATTTTTCTTTTTTATTTATAGTGATACACGTCTACCTCTTCAATGTTTCTATGTAATAGTAATCCAAAATCCATTGATGGGGAAGGTGGCCATATCCATCATGGTGTAATAAAATATACCTATAAATAAAAATAAAGGTGATACACATATCTACATTATGCAATGTTGCATTCAAAATAAAAAACCAATTTCTAAATTTGAATGTCAAATATGGATCTTGATCTAATATCTATATGATTGTGGGGACCACCTATAGTCCACATGCTCCTGGTAGGTATATTTACCTAAGATATTCAAGAATCATTGGAGATTATGTTAATTTAGTTTTATTGTGCTTGAGTTATTGAAATAATGTAGTGATACACATTATATTCCAAATCAAACTTTAGATGTTGATAATAAACCACATCAATATTAGTAGTATTAATTAGATCTTTTTTCTTTTGGTTTCTTTGAGGGATGGATTTCATGTGAATCTTTGGAATTAGTTTGTCTTTTTCTCTTCTTAGGAACAATTTTTATGTGACCCTCACTCTAATATTGATTAATTTTGTATTGCAATATCTGATTATAATTTATATGATGGTCATTTATATGATGATAGTTATAATATGGTAATAATCATTTAGGAATAATTATACTATTCAATCTATGTCTATTTAAAGGTAAATATATCATGCTATTTTAAATCAACATGGTACAATCACCCAAATGTGGTATTTGAGTGCTAAAATTTCTACTTGATATCACCTATCCTTAACTTAGCCCTAGACCTATCCTAGATCCCATTGTCAAACTTATCCAACATGTGTATGGGCCACAGACATCCCTAGTTAGCCCCAAAATAGTTTTAAACCCTCATTTCTTGATCCTAGCCCTTCATGCCTAATTTTATACTAGATGATGCTAGCGCCGTAATAAGGATACTAGCTTCACATAGAACTAGTGTCTCCAAAATGATACTAATGTACTTTACCCTATCTTTTCCCAAATAGATATCATTTTAAAATCATAACCTCCTAAGGTTAGCCTAGACATATTTTATCATTTGCACAAGAAAATAAATAAAATACATACATGAATTTTATCCCTCTAACCACTAAATGTAAATCATATGTAAAATACACATTCAAACTTAGAACAAGTTGAGCAAAATTAAGTTTATCAATCTCTATTCTACTCTAATTATACATACTTTCATATACAACATCCCTAAGCTCAAATTATCTAAATTTACAGTCTAAAGCACATTCAAGGCACTCAAGGCCACTAGTATACCAACATCACTTGCACTTGTAAAAACACTTATGTGGGGAGAGATACATATCGATTGATCCATTCATAGAGTATTGATATGTAGGAAACTATCTTCATAGTGGGGTGTTGAGGATGTCCAACCTACCCTACTAACAAACACATTTTTTAGGTCATACCCTAGTTACATAGAGGATTAGGGTTTACATAATAAATCAATCATTATAATAAAAATAAAGGGTTCCAAAACTCATGCATGTAGGAATAGACCTCATATATCTAGACATAGGTGCACTTAGAAGTTCAGGATACTCCTGTACAGAGGACATTACTGCTAATATCAAGAGACTACCACCACTTTTCCAATAATGGTGCTACTATAAAATTATGGTGCTAATATATAGGAGGGGTTATGAAATTGAGATCTATTTTATGACACTTAGAATATATTCTATCCTATTTTATATCACCTAGATCATTTGTATCAGTTATTTCTTAACTAAGTCATTACTTGCACTATCTATTACTATTTTTAGAAAATTCAAAACTAGTCAATTCTATAAAAAATTAGTGGTTGTATTTACTTCATATTATTTACCTAATTTAGTCTACTAAGGTCTTTAACAAATTTAATATTTACATACACTAAGTCTTAAAAGGCTAAAACATTTGATGAACCTGATTTACTTCAAATATTGCTTAAACTCTAACCCTAGATGCTCCTAAGGTTTGTATCCTTATTTTTCCTATTTTCATTAGATGCTTTAAGTTTTTCACATTTCATATATTCTATCTTATTATATTTATTTCAATTTTTTTACTATATTCTATCTCAAAAATCTCTCTCTTTCATTAAGAAGAAGTGATAGGTTAGGTGGTAATACTATTGAGCATATTTAGATTCTTTCTACTCGAGCTTATACCATGGATAGGGGACCTTTTATAACTCTTGTTTTTTATCCTTCACACCATAATTATGTGTATTTAAATGATAAAACATCTAAATATGAACAAAATAATCAATATCAAGATGATACACAAATTAGAAATTGAGACACTCTCCCTCCACTTAACAATGATAACCTAATTGTCAATAAGGATGAGATCCTACAGAGATTTAGAGATAGAGTTTGGGAACAACCCCTTGATCATGGAATTTTTTAAAAATCCATAATGTAAATTAAGAATAAATCAAACAATGGTAAATCTTTAATTCTCAGAGCTAATAACATTGTTACACCTACAGTGGGGCCAACTCAACTAGCACAACCAACAATTATAATTCAACAATCCTTAGTGACAACTACACCTATTGGGGTTAGTTTCTCCAATTTTTATGTACAATCTCTTATGTATGAGGTTCATACTTTGTAGGCTAAGGTGTTACATCTTGAGCAATGATCCACTAGACCATCACATGCATTGGATTCTAATGTTATCTTACATACATCTTTGGCACATCACATAGTGATAACTCCATTACCATCCAAATTAGTGACACCTAAGCTTGCATTGTATGATGCTAAGGGTGACCTATAACACTATCTATAACATTTTTTCATAGCATGTTTGGAATATGTATCTAATGATTGGGCTCTCATAAAGTTATTTCCATGCAGTTTAAAGGATTATAACTTATACTAGTTTTATGACTTACCCAATCAATCTATCATAATATTCAATCCTTTGGTAGACATGTTTTTAGCACACTTTTCCATAAACACTAGTGATAAGATGTCATATGCTCAAGTTGCATAGTAAAAACAAAATTTAAATGAGCCTATTATAGAATACATCTTATGATACAAGATTATATTAGCTAAATTGACTAGCCCCATGATAGATAAAGAGCTTTAGGTTATCTTCAAATAGCTTTTTATACCATTATTACGTGAATTTATCTTGTTTAAAAAGTTTATAACATTCACAGATTTAATATCACATAGTAAAAGAAAGAGAAGTCAAGATTATATCAATGGGCAAACTAAAATATATAATTAGATTGAAACTAATTAATATGAGTTCAAATAAGTCTCCACACAATGTAAGGGCCACAACAAAAGTGATCAAAAGACCATAGTTAATGCAGCTTCATAGCAATCTCCTCACTTGGGTTTATCATATCTTTCACATAGATTCTTCACCAAACTTCTATAATTACCAGCATGGGTTTTATAATATATCTTGGAATGTAATGTGATATCTCTCCCTCCCATTAAATAAGTTGATATGACATGATATCTTCCAAAAATTATGATTCCAATGTATTTTTTGAGTATCAAAAGGCACCAAGCCATACAAAAAATAGATGCATTAGCTTGAAACATAAGATGTAAGATTTGATTAAGGCTAATATTATTGATGTGGGAACACCCAAATTTACACAAAGTATAATGAATAAAATCTAAGACATTAAATATATTTTTAGATATTTTTCCAAAGCACATAGTAAATGAGGTAGGGAGAACTTCAAGTCTTCACTACACATATTAGGCACATCCACCACCAACTTCATATAACACTATTACAAAGGAGGCACACCCATTACATAATATCATTAGTCTATATTATGATAATATGAATTTAAAAATAGAGAGGAGGCTATAACAAGTGTTAGTTTCACAAAATAAATGAAATCAACACACTAACAAGATAGCATATCTAAGCATAGATCTCCCATTAGGGAGAGCATAGTGAACAAAATACATATAAAAACACAACTAAAATGTAAATAATGATGAAATCCCTTACTATACTTGAGAGCTCCAAGTTATTTTATTGTGGCTTGCTTAGCTTGTGCTCAAATATCTTTGTTAATGGAGCTTGGCTATCTCCTTCTCTCCTTGGCACCATGGCTACCTTATGGCTTGATGTTGGTTTTGGCTTGTGATTTTGGCATTATAAAACTATAGATTTCAATCTTTATATAAAACCAACATTATAAATTTACTCTTTTGAATCTCTCATAAATTCAATAGGTAATGGATTGTATTTATAGGTTTAAAAACTAACCCTAGCTCAAGGTGAGTTAATCCTCAAAAACCATGGAAGGATCATAAATGTATTCAAACTGATATGTAAAGCATGTGTAACTAATATTATAAAAACCAAGAACATATTTTGATTTTGACTCAATAGACTCTGAATCTAATGTTGAGACTAATATTGACTATATTTTTGATGCTAAATCTGATATCAGTTCAAGAATAAAACTTGACACTAATTCTAATTCTTCATCTGGTATGGATGCTACTATAATGATGTCTTATTTAATGTTTGGTTCTGGATAAGTAACAACCTATGATGGCATAATCAGCTCCATAGAGATTGGTTTTTCAAAGTGAGACTCTAAAATGGGAAAAAATCAAGAGATAACTCCTTAGAGATTGTCTTGTCAAGGGGAGGCTCTTTAAAAATAGGCATATGGTCAAGGTAATGATTTTCCCAAAGGAGGTTATAATCATTAAGAAGTGACTTAACAAAGACTAGCTTGTCAGAGTGAGACTCTTCAATAACATGTATAAGATTAAAAGGTGATTCATCATAGGTTGACTCATCACAAATGGTTGGTTCAACAAAAACATCATAGCTTGGTTGGTTCTCTTTGCCTTTATTTAAAAGTAGTTGTAAAATACTAGTTTTGAATATATATTGGTCTTCAAATGATTGGATTGGTTGAAGAGGTTTTGATTGGCTTGGTTAGGGATGGATAATTTATAGGGGTTTTCTAAAGTGTGGAATGGTTGGCAACATATGAAGAATGATTGGTATTTGGATAATGATAGGGTGTTATGAATCTTGTTTTCTTACAAAATCCAAAGGACGAGGCCCTAGAATGAAAATGATAAGAAGTTTTGAATCTTGGTTACTTGCACAAGCCAAGGGACAAGGTCCTAGAATAGCAATGGTAATCCATTATGAAGCTTAGTTTCTCACACAAACCAAAGGACAAGGTCATGAAATAGAAATGGTAGGGATTTGCAAATATTAGTTGCTATTATGAGCCAAAGGATGAGGTCCTAAAATAGAAATGTTAGGGTGTTATGAAGCTTGGTTTCTATCATGATCCAAAGGACAAGGTCCTAAAATGGTAATGATAGGGCATCATGGAGCTTGATTTCTTGCATAAGCCAAAGGAAAAGGTCATACAATGGTAATTTTATGTCTTTATGAAGCTTGGTTGCTCTCAAAAGCTAAAGGATAAGGTCCTAGATTGGTAATGATAAGGCATTATGAAGCTTAGTTTCTCGTACAAGCCAAAATATGAAGTCCTAGAATGGAAATGGTAGGGCATTACAAAGCTTAGTTTCTATCATGAGCTAAAGTATGAGGTATTGAAATAGAAATGGTAGGGCATTACAAAGCTTGGTTGTTATCATGAGCCAAATGATGAGGTGTTGGAATAGTAATGATAGGGCATCATGGAGCTTGATTTATTGCATAATCCAAAGGATAAGGTCTTAAAATGGTAATAGTAGGGTGTCATGGAGCTTGATTGATCACATAATCTAGAGGATGAGGTCCTAAAATATAAATGGTAGTCCTTAGATGCTGTGGATCTTGGTGGCTCATTTAGTCTAAAGGAGGGTCATTGGTATAGGTGGAGGATTGGATACCGTGATTGGTGAGATGGAGAACATCACATGTTAACTAACTAATAAAAGAGATTATCACTTTCCATGCTTGAGGATCTTTTTCCCTAGATTGAGGATTATAAGGAGAATTTGGATCCATCTCAAAAACAACTTTTTCACCATAGGGGTATTGAGCAAAGACAATTTATGTGGCTCTTTTATCATAACTTAGATTATATGTAAATCCACCATAAATGTAGTTATACATATCCACATAAATATTTAAATCTCCACAAAAGGCTTAGAGTTCTACAAACTCCTAAAAATTATGTCCAAAGGACAAAATGTTCAAACTTGGTCTAACTTGGTCTAGGGGAGTTGTATCTCAAAAATGGTATGTGTTAAAATTCGATATAAAACAATCTAAAATCGAATGTCTAATGTCAAATGGCTCATGCATAAAATTTCAAGTGGCTAAATATGCCAAACTCTAGGTCCAAAGTATTCCAAATAGGTCTAATCTAGGAAAATAAAAGTTCCTAGGTCTTTTGGCCAAACATGGCATCAAAATCTAGGCTTAAACAAGGCATGTTATAGGATCTTTGGCCAAACATGGCATCAAAATCTAGACTTAAAAAAAAGGTGAGATTTTAATCTAACAAACTTGGAACACTTTTCCATAGAATATGCATACATAATTCAAACATGAAATTGGTTAATTAGCATAAGGCATAAGGCAAAAAGCATATGGAGAGATAGGTTATTTTCTCCCAAAATAAAGGCATAAACAATAATAAAAATTAGGTTCCTTTTAACAAATAAGATAGACAAAATTGAATGGCATAAGAATACTAGGCAAGGATCCAAGAAACAATTTTCAAAGTTGGGCAATGAATTAACCTAAGTTATACAACCCAAAAGATAAATATAAGTATCTTAGCTCAACTTTGACAAGGCATAACCAAAAATCAATTAATGTTTGAATTTTAACTTGTCAATGTTAATTAAAAACTCAAGTTAGGAAACTAAGTAGTTTAAAAAAAATAACAAGCTAGACAAAATGGAATGGCATAATGGCACAAGATAAATATTCAAAAGACATACATGGCATTGGTTCAAAAATGGCATAAGGCATAAGGCAAATAAGTATTGAAATGAGTCAAGCTGTATAACAATATTATCACTCTCTAAAGATGTAACAAATAGTTGTTTTTTGACTCCAAGACACAAATCTTGAATTTATTTGGGAATCATAACATTACCCATTTAAATCAAGTGACACACACAAACAAGTTTGACAAAAGTTTTTAAGGCAAAGTTGTGTAACAAGATGGGCAACATAATGCATCCTTAAACAAAGGAGTGGCATATAAACAATATTAAGTATGATGTGGCATAACAAAAAAAGGTTTTAGAGTAAAAAATACCAAGCAATAAAAGGATGAAATGACATAACATCTAAATGTAACGTCCTAGATCCTATAACTGATAAGGTTGGTCAAATAGGGCTGAATAAAACTATAGTTTTCAAACATCTAGATTAGTCCCAAGCATGGCTACTGCTAGAGATGAAACACATCAATTAAGTTTATACTAGTTAACATACTATGCAAGGATCTATTACTTTGCATATAAATTCCATCCATGGACTACTTAGTGGAATACCCTAGTTAACCAGACTTGACTCAGGTTTTTGTTACAAAAGGAGAGGTTAGCTTCTCAACCCCCTAGCTATTGTAGTATACATACCCTAATTTATATACTCCACCATGGATCAAGGTTGAAACACTACCAAGAGATGAAACCCTAGGTCAATTCTTCCCTAAATAACTCATGCAGAAGCTATGAACTCCCCTTCACAAGCAAAATTTCATGAAAATAAAACTAAGTGGAAAGACTTTAGATTTTTTTTCTTAGATCACTCAAACCATGCAGGATTTGGGGAGAGCTTAGACAACATTATTTCCTTGTCTTGGAATAGGAACAATTTGAAAGTGAAAAGGTGATTTTGGTCACCCAATTTACCTATAGGGGATTGGGGGAGATAATACATGCACTCTTTATTTTACAAAAACTAACAAATAAGTTCAAATAAACATGCAATAAAATGAATATTTTCCAAAGCATGAACTAAGTGATTTAAAATTCATTTTAAGGCATCAAAAATGAAATGTGTTGTGAAGTATTTTGGCCCCCTTGGCATTAGTTGAGACTTGAAAAAACTTTGAAAAAACATCTAGGGCATAAAAAATGAATTATGTTCTTTTGACACACCAAAAGACGAAGTGAGGAAGATCAAAACACATTCAAATTTTATCTTTTCCCTCTTTTAATCATGAAATGAAATGTTGGATTAAGCTCCTTGGCCCCTTGGATTATTTTCAAAACTTTTAAGAACTTTGAAAATACAAGATAACCAAAAACACCCATGTTCATTTTAAGCACTTAAAACCAAATGTGCAAGATTTAGCTAAATTTGTTTTAAACACCTAAAATGAAATGTTCAAATTATTTAAACTTGAAAATTCATGTTATATTCTTGCTTTTGACTTATAAGGATTATAGAGTTCCCCCTACTTTGAATCACTTTCAATAATGAGAAAACAAGTTTTCAAAACATAGCTCTCAGGTTTCCTATTTTTTAAAAACACAGATATAGATATCGATCACTTGTGACCAATGCCAGTTACCAAAGAATTGATGTCAATTGGTAATAATCGATATCAATTGATAAGGAATGACATCGATTGCCTGTGAACTTGAAGGCAAACCAACATGAGATAAAAAATCTTAGCTCAAAATTAGATAACAACTCTTGAAAACCTACAATGATATGGTTAAATAAGGAAAATGAAGATCAATGAAACCAATAAATAATAATTACGAGTGATTAAAAGATTTAATATACAAGTTTTGTAAACTATGTTTCACCCTACAACCTCATCGATAATGGTCACCAAGAACCGATCTCATTTAGGCACAACTAAGCTTGGTTAGACATAATTAATGTTGGTTATGCCTGAGTGATGTGGGTTTCTGAGTAGATTCGAGTTAGCACAAAAATTAAAAATATGACAAAAACAAAGGTAAAACTCCAATTTTGAAGATATTCAAGAATTCATTTAAATATTTATGAGTTTAATCTTGGTCTCCTTGATATTTCAGGTGATTTGAGTCCCACTGGGAATGCCATTTATGATCATAGGAATTCGACAATAGAGGTAAGGTTAGAACAAGTGGGTTAGAACAAGTGTTATTTTCATAAAATAAATGAAATCAACACAGTAACAAGCTAACATCTCTAAGATTAGATATTAGGGGGAGCCTAGTGAAAAAAATACATATGAAATCATAACTAAAATGAAAAAAATGAAAAAATACCTTACCTTCCTTGAGAGCTCCAAGTGATTTATTCGTGGTTTGCTTGGCTTATGCTCAAATAATCTTTGGTAATGGAGCTTGGCTATATCCTTCTCTCCTTGGAATTATGGATGGCTTGTGGATTAATGTTGTCTTTGGCTTGTTATTTTGGCATTATAACACTATATATTTCAATCTTTCTATAAAACTATCATTATAACTTTACTTTATTCAAGGTCTCATAAATTCAATAGGCAATGGCTTGTATTTATAGGTTTTGAAACTAACCCCAACTCAAGGTGGGTTAAGGTGTAGTTTAAACATTGAATGGTTTTAAACCTAACCTAAGTGAGTTAATTAACATAATTAGAGTTAAAAGGTGTCAAAATCTCATTATTTTCAATGAATAGGCATGGGTGAGATATTTGCAAAGGCTTGACAACTCACAAAAGGCAATCATGAAAAACTAGGATATCCTTGATTTTTGAATTTCCTTTTTTAGAATTTCATTAATTTCTCATGGATAATTCAACTATGAATTTAATTAGGTTTATAATTTTAATTAATTATGTTTAATATTTTTAGCATTTTCAAGATTTTATTTAATTTTATGTGTGAACTTGCACATTTAATAGGTTTATAGGCTAAATTACATGTTTTAATGTCATAGGCTGATTAGAAATGAATTTGTGAGAGAATTTTGTTGATTACTATAGGATACCCCAATTAGGGATGTCTCAATGATATTTTGAGCTTTGGCGATTGATGCACAAACAAATTTGGGACATTCAATGATTCTTAGTTTTAATTTGTAAAGGTTGGTAAGAATTGGTTTGAAGTCCAGTATGAAGCCATTGGTGGCTAATTTTAGGTATCTACATGTACCACACTAAAATTCAAAAAATACCACTTATCACCTTCTTAGAGTAGGATATTTTTGATGATGATATAGATTTATTTGTATTCTTTATCTGAGCTTACATAGATCTTCATCCTATCCAGAATGATATGGTTTACAATGGGTTAAGAATTTGAATATGCACTATCACACTTTGATAGAATTTAGGGTATTCATAGTAGGATATATCCCATATAGACACATTATCAGTGGTTTTAGTGGTCAAGTTTAGATCTCCATCAGGGAGATTATGCTTCCTTTATAGGTTGGACTAGCACATGTGGCCACTTGGTTCTTAATAATACCTAGTGTAGGCATGTTTGATATGTTATTGGGTAAGCCATAAATATAGTAGATATGATCTATCCCATCTATAGTGCATAGATGCCTAAAATATATAAATGTAAATCAGGTGGTCACAGTTGAGGGTCTTCAATATGAGTATCCTCTACCTATTCTATAGACAATTACATCACAATTATTATCTACTACATAGTTACTATATAAAACATAGTTTTTAGTTATAGATCATACCATAGTTCCTATTGATACACCATAGAGTTTAGTATATCCATTAGTGAAAGCAAGGTATAATCCTACAATATTGACACATACACATACTCTCGCATGGAGACTGTTATTAGATAGACCCCTATGTTAGATATATATTGAAAATTCTAGAGGGCCTCCCTCTACTCACTTTCTATTGAGATCAATATTATTGAGTTCTTGGGGTTCTCAACATAGGGCACTTGTGCCACCTACAATATCTTCTACCAGATGGGTCCCTAAAACACCACAGTCAATGTAAAATTTTCCTAACACCACTAAATAAACATATACATATATAGAACACTCAGTATAGTAGCTTATGGGACCATAGTCACCCTTTCACACAACACACATGATCACAATTCCCTTATTCAACATACGCCATGGTGATAGTGAGTCTCCTATGAGACTCATCAGTTAGTATTATTCCTCCTTTTTTATACATAGCCTCCTTATCTATTACTCCTTATAAATATTTCAATTTCATATTTATTATACATAGATTAAATATATAAAATACAAAAACATTATAATATGTCAACAAACACAAAAATATTTAAATATTACTAAAAAAAAATACAAAATTATAGATTGTATGCATTTTTATTTTTTCATTTCTTATATTTTATAGTCACTACATGTGATATATATCTTAGTATATTCAATTTTATCATGCATATATGCTTCACTTATTCTTGTTGAGTGCTTGCAGATTGCTACAGGACTCAGGTCCACTACACTAATCTAGACTTGTAATAATCTACCCACTAGGGGCATATACACTGATACATAGGTTTTCAATTGACAAATTCACCCACTTGGGGGCATATAATACACAATTTTGATTACCAATTTTTATCCTTATATATAATATATCCTAGTTTTAGCATTATCATATCTTGATATTGATCATGCTACTCTTACTCAGATTTTTTTTACTATTACTACTTTAGACTCCACATATGTACATCCTAAATTTTAGATAGATTTGTATTACATATTCATACATACTTTCATTTTTAACTTAACTAGTTTATAATTTATTGTATTTATATGCTTCTTTTATTTAAGGGTATTTGAATATGCCATTGTTATTGGGACCTACACCACTTTGATTCACAATATTTATGTTTTGGACATGTTCCCATGTCCTTGTGTGTGATTTTTTTATTATGTATGTGGACATATGAACATGTTATTATATGTGGCTCTAATCCAACTTTCTTATTACTTATGTATGTGGACATTTGAACATGTCCTTGTATGTCTTATTTTCTCAAATTTAGTGACATGTGGCCTTGTCCTTTGTATTTTGGCCCCTATGATTACTTTGTGTGTATCACATGTTTTGTATTTATGTTTTATTGTATGCATCATGGATATGACACTTGTATTTTATTATTCCACACATAATATTTCAATGCCATAAGGGACCTCATGCATATACCCTTCCTAATTGGGTACCATGATGGAAATCATGCCCCATTCCCCTAGGTAGCTACCCAATTTTACTCAAATTTATTATTATATACATTTTAATATCTATCTTGGCACCCTTTTAAATGTTAGACATGACATATATCTTAAATTACAATTTTATGCTTGTATTATCTTATATTTTGATGTTATGTATGCACATTATATTGTATTATTATGCAATTATCATATATGCTATGACTAACACATTTTACAAAGCTTTTTCCTTTAAGGATAACTCTATCACAGGTTCAATAACTCCCCTCAAAAGAGGAGACATTCATAATGATTTATCATAGAGATCAAGCTCCTATATTACACTTATAGTAATTTTTTATCACATAGTCCTAGTTATAAAAAATTAGACATAGCTAAACATAGTAGGAAAATAGTGACATAGAAAATAGTATAGTTACATAAAAATTATACTAGAAGGACACTAACACCCAAATTAGGACACTAAAACCACATTTAAGAAAATGGTGCTACTATCTAAGACGTGGCACTACTATCCAGTAGCCTTAGTTTTTGAAAAACTCAAATTGGCCAAAATAGTATAATAGGTACAATATAGGTTTACATAGATTCAATTATAGATTTATCAGTTATACTTAGTTTTGATTAAATTCATACTAGTTTAGATCATATTCATATCAGTTTACTTAGATTGTGGGCATCATGTATCACATGATCATTCCCATATTCAATTTAGATATCTAGATATAATTTATTACAACTTTGTCTAGAATCCATATTCTTAGATATCATAATTATGGGCATGTATGCAACACATTATTTTCATATGCTCACTTACACACTGGTTAATCAAATGAAATGACAAACTCCATGTCATTATCTATATTGTACACATGCAACATCACATTCCAAGTTACACACTAGTTTCATGCCTTAATCCATCTATAGTGGTTGACATTCTTGAGTGGCCTAGAGCTACCTAATGTACATGAGTGGTCATAGATCTAACATACACAATTAGACATTTAAAATACACCACATAATTTAGTTTTAGATGCATCTACTAAACATGGATGGGTGATGATGGATTCATAGCCTACTTGAGTTCTTGATCCTCCTACATGAGAGGATTAGACACACTATTAGTCCAATCCAATCTATTCACAGGTCACAATACATCAAGTAGGGGTGCATAATGATGGAGTAAAAACTAGATTAATTTTTTGAGTCACCCACACAATAGGTTTGAGCAATGTATGATCTATATCCAAGCTATTCATTGATTGATCATTATATACATGCACACATAGGTTATCACTAGGTTCATGTATTTGTTCACAAAACTAGTGAGGTGTGTTTTTTCATTTCCTCTTTCCTATCTCTTTACTCAGATTTACTTACTTAGTTTAGTCTTTCGCTTTTAATTTATCTTAAGTAAGGATTGATTTATGCATATTTCACTTGTAAGACATGAATTAGAGCATGATTCACATACTCAAACCCATATTCACACACTTAGACACAACTTCACAAGCTTTACCTCCTAAGTAAGTCTAGGTACATTTTTTCCTGTTATCCTAGTCATTTTACTTTGTTGAATTTATAGAATAAGGGAGGGGGGGGGTAAATTTAATCACACAAAAATGGTGTCACATCTTGATTTCTATTTAAGCTGAATAACCTATTTGATCCATGGATTATTATGGTTAATTAGTTGATTATCTAATGATTGATTAAGATTTATGTCATATACTAATTATGGGACAATAATGTGTTGCTTAATTTACATGATTAATTTCTATGAGTTAGCAGTAATTTTATATTTTGTACATTGTGTTCATATAATGTTGTGGTTTGAATACCTTCAATTTTGTGAGGTAGATGTAGGACAGATTATTTCCTTAGAGAATGATGTAGGGAGAGCATCATCAGAGAGGGTGGTTTAGATGGAAATGTTGGGGGATGATAGAGAATGAATCAAAAAACCCTTTCACACACCACATTATATATCGTGCTTCATAATTAATTATGTGAGATAGATAGAGTAACATGTTTTGTGTACTTTTACTTTAGATAATTGTTAATATGCTTTTTAGCATGATCTTGATTATTGTTGATGATCGTGTTGATTTATTTAAGTGGTTCCACTAATTTTATTATCATATGTAGCTTATCTTATATGATGTAATTACTTGGTTGAATGAGTGAATTCATTTATATTGTAGTTACCTTATTTACTTATTTGGTATGGATTTATAGTATATGATATGATGTTATGATGGATTCCATTGTTGTTGTTTGATATATAATATTAAGGTAATAATAATTAAATATTGTTATTATATTATATGAATATCCTAATTTCAAAAGATATCAATAACATTATTTTAAAATATCTTTGTATTTTATTAAATGTTGACCAAAACTTTGATACTCATAATATATATTAGGTAATGAATATATTGATTTTATTTTTAAATGATTTACGTAAAATCATTATGTTGCATAGTGTTTATTGTGGATAACATGGTAACTATTAACTATAGTCTTTTTCTAAATACATATTTATATTACCATACTATTTATTTAAATGACTAGTTGATAGTCATTGCATGGAATAATATTGGTAATTGACTAGTCGATATTTGAATTTGTATGGAATAACAATGGGGTTATGTGGCTTATTTATTTGGTTTGGTTGGTTAGTTTTGTGAATTTGATGAGGGAATTATGTTAATTTAATATCAAAAATATTTTATAAAGATTATAAAAGGATTATTTTGGAAGTCTCAAGATAATCAGGGTTTCTAATCACATGTTGACTTTAGGGTAACCATCATTTTAAAAAAAATTATGGAGTTTTGTTATGGACTACATGGTGGTGAAATGTAGAGCTTGGTTGAGATATTTTTTCATGCATAATGTTTAGTCAATTTAATTATCCATTAATGGAGGAAAAGTTGGTGGTGAGTAAGTTAATGGAGAAGAATAAAAAATAAAAGAGATAGGGTTATGAGGCATAAAGATGACATGGCACATGACACACGTAGAGTAAGAGAGAGAAGGAGAAAAAGGTTGAATGAGTGAAGGAAAAAGGAATATATTTGGCTTCCTTGGCATTCATATATTCATAGGTTGGTTTTATAATTAAATTTGTGTATGTGAAAATTTTAATGGGTTTTTGAATTGATATGGTTTATAAGTTTTTATTGGTTGAAACATTATATAAATGAGATATATGTAGGGCTATGTGGAAGGCTTATTGTCTATAAAACCCTATATCCAACCTAGGGTAACATAGGGGAAATTGGGTAGAATCATATAAATTTCCATGGATATATAGGCTATAACCAAGCTCTATCTTTAACTACTTTTCAATTCAAAAATATATGTTCAATCATGGAATGATAAATTTATTTAAGGATTTATTTGATTTTCTTGACATAGTGTTGTTGTTGAGATAGTTATGATATTTATATATTCATTAAAGTATTAAATAAACTAGATTGGAATTTGGGTTATAGGATGGGTCGACTGTGTTTAAACCTATTATATTTTGAGGTTTAAGATGTATGAATTCTTAATATGAAATAGATTATGTATATATATACATAGATATACATTTATGTATATACTCAGATTGAACACACACACACACACACATAGATATACATTTATGTATAGATAGATATATATTTATCTAAATATGAATCTATATAGAGGCTGTAATATGCATGTTTTATTCTTAGTTGGGTTTAGAAGCTAAATGGTTATCATAAACCTAGATATGGGTAGGCGGATGAGTGAATGGTTTGTTGTGCACTTGGATATATGCATAGATATATATACACTAAGGTTAATGAAAATATGATAGTTAATATTTCTTTGTATTTGATTTATGTGAATTATGCAATTGATTAACATGATTGTGTATTATTATTGCATATTTAAATTTGACTATTATTTTAATAAGAGATTGGGTAGATGATAAAATGATTGGGTATTTGTTTTTATATATGTAATGTGCATGAAGAGTTTATATTGCTAAGTCTAAGTTTGTTATATCAAGAAAACCTGAGTTGGGCATAGTTGGTTGTGTGTTTATATTTGATATTATGCATTTATTTAGAATGTTAATTTTAAATCGATTGAATTAGGATATTTAATTTAAAATGATTAGTATAAATAATTAGTTGTGTGTATAGTGAAAATCACATGAAACTATGTGTTTTTATATTTATACAAATATATGGGATTATCCAATTTATAAAAGGTTTATGGGGCATTTGTTTGTTATCTAGATGCATACTTAGAGTTTAAAAAATACCCTAAGACTAATGATAGTGGATTTCATATCAAGATTATATTTTATAAAATGAAGTATTTATTTTGTATCCATACTTGTGAATTATAAAAATATAGATATAAATGGTATAAGTTAAAGGTTGATTGACTATGTATTCATTCAGGAAATGTTTATACAATTTACGTATATATAAACATATGTATTTAAGTACACTATTGTGTTATGTATGATAGTATCATTATCATAATAGTGTGTAAATGGACACTTTTATATGTTTTAATGTTTGTATAATAGCATTAATTTAAAATATTCATGAGTTTTGAATACAAAGCTTTTTGTACTGGCTTTTGTTAAATGTGGAATATGAACAAATAAGTAACCCTATGATATAATGTTGTTTCAAGGAGAAATAACATTATAAGTTTCTTGTGGTTTAAGTAACTAGAAGTTTAGATAAATCATACCCAAATGGTATGATAATATTGAGGATTATTTTTTATTTTGTTTATTATTCTATAATAAACTAGATGTTATGGATTCATTGCACTTCATTTGATGTACTAAATGAATGTATTTGATATTTATATACTTAGCATAACTTTTATTAGCTAAAGATAAATATTTTGAATGAATCTATTGGTTTTTTTTATATTATTATATTTTTACCGAATCTCACATTCATGACCCTGAATAAGTAATAGATGAATTCCACTCGCTTAATTAACACCATCAATGCAAGATAAGGTGTAATATGATTGAGTGGTGCGTATTAAATTGACTGATCCTAGAGATCATTAATTATTGAAAACTTTGACCAAAGTAATGTTCTAATTAAACATTATCATTTCATATGTTGATATAGTTTTCATATTTGTGAGATATCATATTAGAACAAATTTTTTTATAGTACACATTATATATTAGATATCTTCAACACATGGGTTATTATTTGTTAATTTGGATTCCCACACCTTCATTATCTACACATCCATGAAGGGAGGGCCATCCCCTATTTTGGGAGATAGTTCAGGGGATCTATAGTCTATGTTTGGTGTGAAAAAACACTCGAATGATGCTCTTCCTCTTAGTTAGAGTACTATACTAAGGACTACACTTGAGATTATAGATTGATACATGAGTCATGGAGACTCTGTTCCATGGAGCTTTGTATCATATTTTATCATTTAAGATATTTTAATGTATTTATGAAAACTTTAAAATTTATACATTATACTTATATAATAGTGGTTGTAATGTTGTATCAGCCGTGGATAAAATTATACTATTTTATTTATGATTAGATGCGATATTTATTGGTTATTTAGTATGTTTATGATTCTTATATATGTTCATGGTGATCTTTAGCTAAGTGGATTAGCTATAAACCTTTTGGTTAACTAAATTAATGTATCTAGTTAAAGATTAGTAATTAGATTTCTCATGGTGAAATATGTAAGATGAATATGTATAATTATAATTTTTTAAATATTATATTCTAGTAAAACCCAATGGGATTGCTACATTGTGGTATTAAAGCTAAGGATCAAAATCTATGACTTAATTTATCTACTAACACAAACTTATTCTCTTGGTAAACATGAAGAACAATGGTGTTCACTAAACCAAGAGGTGAGGGTACTATTGGGGTTCTAGATTTGTACCCTAGCTGAGTAGAAGATTGTTCAAGTATTTTATTCAAATATAATCTAACATGGGACTGATCCTAAGATATGGGTATCCTAATAATGGATCAAACATTTGGAGAAGGCTAAATTCCTTCTAGATCTATCACGTATACTAAACTTAAACTAGCACTTGCTTGGAAAAGGGAGAGAGATTTTACTAATTTGTTAGGTTTCTAGATTTTCACCCTAGCTGAGAAAAAGATTATTCAATTATTTTACTCAAATCTAGTCCAACATGATATTGATCCTAGGCCATGGGTATCCTAATAATGGATCATACCTTTGAAGAAGGTACACTTCCTTCTGGATCTATCACCTATACTAAACCTAAACTAGCATTTGTGTAGAGAAGGGAGAGATATTTTAGCAATAACTTATGAAAGCATGTTAAAGAGGTAATGAGACAATGATTCAAACACTCAAACTCACACAATACACACTATGAGACACTTTCAAGACCAAATAATATCAATCTCACATAAATATTTTAGATGAAGGCATTAATCAATTATACAATTTTACAAGAGAGGGCAAATATACACTGTCAAACTAGAATAATAAACTATAAATTGCACTTATAATGATCTGTAAGAACCACTAAGCACTTCTTAAAGGTAATAAAACTTAGACATAAGCAAGGAACATACATTCACTTAACCACAATACATGAATCCATGGATCACACTTCAATCCAGCTTAGTAAATGATGGAATTTAGTCTTTATTACATAAAAAAGGTGTCAAATTACAAATTTTGGTAGAGTCTAGTCATACCAAGAAAAGGGATATGTTTTAAGGTTTGGAATCCTATATTTATAGAAGAGAGAGAGAGAGAGAGAGAGAGAGAGAGAGAGAGAGAGAGAGAGAGAGAGAGAGAGAGAGAGAGAGAGAGAGAGAGAGAGAACTATGCATTGAAAAAGTCCCAACCACATTTGATGGATTAGCACTCTTAAGGATGTTGACTCAAGATCTTATAAAGAAGGAAAAAATTCTATAAAAAAATTGAATGCTTGTTATCCTTATCCATCTACTTGGTGTCTTCTTGGAACTCCATGATATCATCTAATGATCTAATAACAAGGATCATTTCTTGGAATTGGTAGAATTATGCCATATCTACTTTAGATGTCCAACTATATCTTTTTATTAAAAAGTGACCTTGATAATAGGCAAGACATGTCTCTTTATGATCATGTTTACATCTACATTTTTTCCAACTCAAACCTATATGGATCTCTAATAGAAATACTTGGTCCCACTAGTTCCATCTAGATCATATCCAAGCTCTGGTTCTTTTGAATTTACATGCATGAGTAAAAAGCTACCTCATTGACTTCTATAAAAAATTTCCAGGTTCACCTTTATTTGAATCGCTATCACAAACTAACTCAACCCATTTCATTATGGAAAATTATCTTTATTCTTATTGGTCCCAAATATTTTAATAATTTATTAAATCTTCTTACGCCATTAGATTTAGATGTATGAATGCACATAATCCATTAATTTCTTGCCACAAGGTCCTTTTAACATGTTGACTTGAATGTGTACCATCAAATCAAGATGTATCATCTCACACACACCATAGATATCCTTGGTCCCATTTCTTAGTTAGTTCTTGTACTCCATTGGATCACTAGTAAGATTAAATGTTGATCATTGATTTAGCTTGGACTCATTATTTTATTAATGAATGCACACCATTAGATCTCAGCTCGATGAACTTGTACCTTTGGATCATGTTTGACTTGTAGATATTTAAATGCTTTAACTTGGGGAGATTTTAAATTGTTTGACTCTATCATGGATTTTTAGATCTTATGTGTCAATATGCAGGCTCACACAAACCATTAGATCTTGATCAACTTTAAACCTTTTAAGGGTATTTTGAAATCAAATCGTTACTTATCTTGATCTAAATTTTATGGCTGAGTGAATGTCTTATTAAATTATTAACTTCATGTGTGCCACTAGATCTTTGTTCAGATTGAATGCAGACCATCAATCTTGAACCTATTTGAATACAAGTGGCTATTTGTTGTGGCTTGAACTTTGACATCTATGCAAATGTATTTGACATTTACACAACCATCACTACATATTTAAAAACCAACAATCATCTTCTGTGTAGATTTTTGACATTTGTGGGTATGTCTTGGACTTTTTGAATTCAAATGGCTATTTCCTATAGCCTAAAATTGATGTTTGTGTAACTATTTGGATCACAAATTTTGTGGGCTGTTTCTTTTAGACGTTTTATTGGACATTTTGTTTAGGACACCTTCCTTTAAAAAAGACCCTTAAAAAACCTTGAACTAGACCATTTTCCCAAGAAATGACCCTTCAAGAAAGTTTTATAGGGCACTTTATTAAGAGAACAACCCCTTTGGACTTTATCTATGGCATCTTCCTAAAAGAAATGGATTTTTAGGATTTTCATTCAATCCACCTTGTTAAAGACTTACCCTTTAAAAATTCTATCTAGGACACCTTCCTTAAGAAATTTCATTTGAAACCTTGAATTAGGACCAAAATGGTAAAGAAATGGCCCTTTAGGAAAAAGAATTAGGGCACTTTAATGCAAAATATCCTTCGGGCATTTGATTTTGGACTATTTTCCTAAGAAATGATCCTTCGTAAATATTATATAGGGCACTTTGTCAGGATAAAGATCCTTCAAAAAAATTTCTTTAGACAAAATGTCTAAAAAAATTGAGGTCTTCAGGGAAATTGTTCAAACAATTTTCTCTAAATAATATGTAATTAGACTTTTACTATGGACAATTTATCTAAAAGAAATAAGTCTTTAGGGAAATTGTTGTTAAACAATTTCCTCAAAAGAAATATGCCTTAATCTTTTGATTCATAAATTTTGTCTCAAAGAATTCATGTCTTTAGAAACTTTGTATAAGAGAATTTATGCCTTCGAAAACTTTGTCTCGGATAATTTACTCAAAATAATTCAACACTTAGCTAAAAATTGTTAGGTGTGGAGCTTGATTATATTCTAGGATCAAAGGTTAAATTTTTTATGTTATATTAGTAGGGTTTGGATCCCATTCTTTGAATATATCATGGCATGGGGTGTTACAAGCGGGGAATATAAAGGCATGGGGGGGGGGGGGGCGCGGCAGGGGAGGGGTTATTATTTTAAAATTGTAATTTTATAATCAATTTGGGCCATTGATTAAAGGTTTCCATATCTAATGGTATAGGTTATGTTTAGGTGTTTTTAAACCTAAAATATATTGATATATGGTTGAGATGTATGATGGTCATATATGGTGAAATATTGTACATAGAAAGGAGGCAAAAAAGGTAGAGAGGTGTAATAGGGATTTTCACAGGATTTTGTTTCTCCCTTGTATTGTTGTAATTAATATAGTGGACAAGTTTGGTGGATGTAGCCCATTTTAGGTGAACCACATTAAATATGGCATCTTATTTTATGTGTATGTTTATGTTTATTTTATGAGTGTTTGATTAATTCATTTTATAGTTTCTCTTGTATGTAGTTGGGGATAGATCTAGGTTTTTATTTATCCTAAAAAAAATGGGTCCTAAAACAATTTATCTTAGCAAAACAAAAGCCTGAAATAATTCCCAAGTAAAGACAACCCAAATAGGTTTTGTACTTAGCTTTTCCAAGGTTTGTAAGTCTTTATAAACTTGTACTTGAACTATTTCTTGATCCTTGAATCCTACTCATATTGAATCATTGGACCACTCTTCAATTAGGATCTTACTCCTTCCACTGAACTCTTGGACTATGCATATTTTTTGGTATGTAGACCAAATTTTGTTAACATATTTGGTGATTTGATTGGGTGGCATGTATACTATGATTGAGAACTCAAATTATTTTTATGACGTATGATTCATAATATATAATACATGGGCCATTTACATGATTGAAAAATAACCTTTTGACTTGCAAAGATAAAGAATTCCAATAAATAGGGAAAGAAACAAACTGAAAGGGAAATTAACCTAATAAAATAAAGGAACTAATATGTTAAACAACTATGCAACAAAAACACTTATTTGAGACAAAAGAAAGGAAACTAACTAATGTATTAAAAAAACACTTAGAGAAAAAAAAATAACTATGTATAGGGGGCTTAGCTTTCCTTAATAGTAGTTCTTGAGATGTATCCCATTGACTGGGATAGGAAGTTCTTCACCATTCATCCTTGTGAGATGGAAATAATTATGGGATTTTTAACTAGAGACTATATACAAACCACTCTAGATAGAATCAAAATTTGTGTGCTTTCTTGGCTTAGCTCTGTCTTCATCCCACTTGAGGACCAAATCTCCCTTTTAGAAAGCTCTTAAAAAATAACTTTTTTTCAAGATATCTCTTTGTCATTGCTTGATGGGATTCCATAGCCAACATGGACTAATACCTTGTCTCTTCTAGGTCCATGAGCTCAACATATCTTATTTCCATTGGCTCATTTTCCAAAATCTTAAGCTTATGCATTAATTCTAAAACATGGAATTGAAGAGAAATAGGCATTCTTGCTTCCTTACTGTATACTAACTTGTATGGAGAATTAGCTATAAACCTTTTATAGGTGATCCTATCAACCCACAAAGATGAATTCAATTTGAGATGCCATGATGTATAATTATCTTAAATAGTCATCTAGATGATCTTTAACAAATTCATGTTAATAGATTCAGCAAGGCCATTGCCTTGTGGATAATAGTTTGATGAGGTACTGAGGAAAAACTATGTTGAGCAACACATTGGATGATATTAGATCCCAAAAAATCCATAGCATTATAAAAAATTATAGTTTAAGGGACCCCAAATCTTGTGAGGAAACCTTGATAGATATTCAAAACATTAGTTTCATTATATTCTTTTAATGCCACTACATCTGTCCATTTAATAAAATAATCTATGGCAGTTAGGATTCACTTGTGTCCTAAACTTGAATGGGGGTTGATGAGACCAATAAAGTCAAATCCCAATTGGAAAAAGGGTTGATTCACTAAAAATAGTTGGAGAGGTAATGCTGCAAGCTTCACCTTTCGAACAAACATGACACACTATCTACATTTCCTAGTCCATGCATGATAATCACCAAATAATCTTGGCCAATGATACCCACCTCTCATTATCTTGTGGGCTATGATCTTCACTGAATAATTTCATCCACCATGTCCATCATGAAATTGATCAAGTAACCTATGTGTTTGACTTAGTTCTATGTAACTTAGCAGTATGTCATTGATATCTTTTTTGAAAAACACATTATCAATAAAAATAAAAGGAATTGACTGCAATATAAATATATCCTCTTTGAAGGAGTGATATGAGAAGGATAAACACCATCCTATAGATATCTTACCATATCTTGGAACTAGCTAGAAGTTGAGGCCTGATTAGTTACAATTTATTTTTCATTTGACATCATAACTATCCCATTAGTCTCATGCAGGTCTTAGGCTAGATGTTTACAAAGTACTTTGCCTTTAACCAACTTTGTGACTTTGATTACAATATCATATTTGATGATGTTAGTTATCTAACCAACTCTCTTATCACTATATCTTTTTTTAGAAGAAAATCTTTGACACTTGGATGTGAAACCATCGAATGTATCTTATTATTGGACAACAAGTTCCTAAACTTCTAAAGATGCCTTACAACTAAAAGTACATGCTTCTCAAAAAAAGAATACATTGTTTCATATTCTTCTAATCCTTGAATAAAAAAATATATTATCTGATCTAAAGTCTCTTTATTCTACTGTATGAGAATACCTGAAATTGTGTCAAAGTTAGCATATATGTATAAGAATAAATCCTTTGTAAATTTAGGGTTCAGGAGTGTAGGAACACTATCTATAGCTTTATTTATCTCTTCAAAACTTCTTACTCCTTCTTTGGACAAACTAAAACTCTGACCCTTCTTTAGCATGGTTATGAGTGGCCTAGCTAAAGTAGCATGTATATCCTTATGAAGTTAATCTTTCCTAAAAATATTTGTAAGGATATCTTATGTTTAGGCAAGTAAAGTGCAAGAATTGATTCTATCCTATCAAGATTTATGCTCATACCATGGTTTTAAATGACATGTCCAAGAAGCCTACCTTCATGAACAAAGAAAACCCACTTTTTTGGATTCAAAGACATTCCAAATTCCCTACATGATTTAAACACTTGTTTAAGGTGAATGATATGCTCATGTGTAATATTATATAATACTATTATGTCATCCAAATAATTAAGAATAAATTTGTTGTGGAGACCCTAAAATGTCATGTCCATAGCCTTATAAAAAGTGGATCTAGCATTAGATAAACCAAAAGGTATATTTATATATGTAAATTTACCCCACTTTGTGGTGAAGGTTGTTTTGAACTAGTCTTCTTCTTTGACCAAAATCTAGTTATATCTACTATAACCAGCCAATAAGGAGAACCTTTTCAAACCTATAACTAGCTGTAAAATTTGTTCCATTGATGGTAGTGGATAGTGGTCTTTAAGAGATGTATTTTTTAAGTCACAAAAATTAACACATAGACCTATTTAACCATTATTATTCTATATTGGAACAAGGTTTTCCACCCAAGTTGACTAATTAATTGGAAATACTATAGATGACTCAATGAGCTTGTATAGTTCAGCTCTCATCAAAGGTTCAAGCTTTGGGTTAATATGTCTTTGTCTTTGTCTTATTGGGATAGTCTCATATTTTAACTCAATGATATGTTGACATAGATTTGGATCAAATCCTTTAAATTCACTGTAATTCCATGCAAAGACATCTACAAAACTTGAACATAACTCAATAAAAGTTTCTTTTTATGAATATGTGCAAACTTTGCCTAGCTTTAACCTTTTTCAAGTTAAAATCTATACATTTGTATAATTTTCTTCCTTAGTTGATAAATCAAACTTTTATTTTCTAAATTCATCATCTTTATTGATTATGTTTTCAAGGGTAACCAACCCTTTAGGCAACTTATTTATCTTCAATTGCACAATCTGGTCATCATACTACTGTAAAACACTTGTCTTGGTTTCTTGAGGAGAATTCAACTTCCTCTTGTAAGAATCTAGAAATCTAGCTATCATCTTCAAATACTTTCAAATTTTCATGGTTATCTAGGATAGGTCTTAGAACTACCTTGATGTTTGATTGATTTGTTTCCCTTTTTATGTCATCTAGGATACTAAACTATGACCCAATGGTAGCCAACCTGTCTGCACATTTATTTTTATTTATTGATATGGCCTAAATATTGAAATATTGAAATTATTCAAATAGGTCCCATAATTTATGATTATAATACCTAAGTAGTGGGTTCTTACATATATTAATTCCCCTTACTTGGTGAACTACTAGTTCACTATCTCTAAAAACTTGTAAGGAATTGATCTTCATCTTTTTATCCCATTGCAAACCATGCACTAGTGCTTCATATTTAGCAAAATTATTGGAAAAAACAAATTGAAAAATGAGAGAAAAGAAACATATTTTATTGGCTAGAGAAAATAACAGCATTCTATCTCTAGTTTCATGTTTATTCCTGGATCCATCAAAATATAAGTACCATAGTCCATCATTAGGTTGATCATCTTTCATCAATGTTGGAATTGGTGTATAATTTTCATGAAGATAATAGACACCAAGTCATTATTATTATATTTAACTTTTAGAGATCTGTCCATGTAAATCAAAGGTCCATTCATCAAATAAAATATCTGGGACTCCATCTAGAGATGATTTAGTTTCTACCTCACCTTTTTCTAGTACCTTATCTAAGATAACATGATTAGTGTTCACCATACTTGGCATATATGGATCCAAGTGAAATCTTGAAATAGGTTCAGAATGTATTGTTACCTTATTACCATACCTATTTTTAAACATTAAATAGGTCCAATCAACTAAAAAATATCCTCTAATATTTGAAGTAAAGTCTCTTGATAGGCACATGGCAAAATAAGGAGGCAAGTCCACTACAACTACATCTTGTTGAATAAAACCATTGGGGAAAGCATGTAATGTCATTTTTATATCTTTTATTATGATTATTGTATTCATTGGTGACCCATTAATTTCAATACTCCTTTGGTGTTTGGCTCATAGACAATACCAAGCTTGTCTACAATTTGTTTGGGCATGACAATGTTGCTAGCTCCACTATCTACCATACAATTATGGACTAGATAATCACCTACTATCAAAGAGATATAAAAGGAAGGGGTTTTGTTTGATTTTATATTGTTTTTATCCACCTTTTTCATGTTATATATCTACTAAACAAGTTTTTTGATTTGTTGGTTTGAATTAGCCAAGATAGTTCCTTGTTTCTCTGCATTTTTTTAGATACCTTAAGTTCTAAAATATCTTGAATAAGCATGTCATTTTGCCTTGGGATGGAAAGATAATCCCATATTATAATTACAAATTTTTATTTCTTTATTTTTTATATTATGCTAAAATATTCTCCACTAACCTTTGGTTGCAACTTTTGAGCCATCGGTAGTTCTCTAGTTAGAGGCATTTGGGCAATCTTCACTATCTCTACATTTTAAATCTTATATGCTATAGGAATAATAACTTGATCCTTGAAATTCTTGGAAATAATATTAGGAATACTAAAAATATTTCTCATATCTTGAGTTTCCTCAACTTCTCTTCTTTTAGCTCTAGTCAGAGCTTCCAGTTGACCATTTGTGTTGCTAGTTTCACCAACTTAGTTGAATGCAATATAATCATCCAATTGCCAATTAACATTGATAACATTTGACTATCCTAGAACTTGTTGAGCTTATCCTTGTCATGCTATATTCATGTCTTGATACTGACCACTTTGAAGAGAGAAATCTTCCTATGTCATTTATGGCAAAGTAATATCTTATGATAGCAAGGCTTAATTTTGAGTGCCACTTGGATTGGAAGGTTGCCAACCTAAATATTGCATCAAGTTATTTTGGGGAATAATATATTTTGAACTGGAAGGTATATTAGGATTAAGGTTTGCATATGGCTTAGTTTGGGTTATGGATCCTTGATTTTGATAAGGTTGCTTGTTTCTTTGAAACCTTGATAAGGAAGTCATTAGTTATTGAAAGACTGATAGGTATTCTAGATTTTCTATTGATAAGGTATATCTTTGTATTGTTGTCTCTTAAGTTGAACAATCTCATTTCCAAAAGCTTGTAACATGATTTTTAGATCACTAATCTCACTATATTTATTATGAGCTACAACTTGGAATTTTGAAGATGGAATAGGAGCTATATATGGAATCTAGGGAGCTTGAGGAGGAACAAATTTTAATTCTAGGAATATGGGTATTAGAGGCCTTGGGTAAAGTTTACCAACTTGTATTAAGATATTTTATTCTCTTATAGCAATTTCATAGGCATTTGGAAAGGTAATACCAACCATAAATTATATCATAACACTTATATCATAATTAAGGTCCTTAAGATAGTACAAAAATTCATACTCTAGGGATTGTATAACTAATTCAAGGATCCTAGTCCATGTCTTTTATAATTTGAGTTTAAAATCAAACATGAAATCATGGGGGTACCTTTGTATGGTGGTCAGTTTTTCAACCAAAGATAGATGATTAGACTTGTTTTCAAATTGCTTCACTAAGGTTGCACCTAACTCATCCAAAGTAGAAATAGACATCAAAGGAAGATTATTATACCATTTTAATTCTTTTCCTTTTAAATAAGCAAAAAAATATATGATAGCCACATTATCTTGAGTAACATTATGAATAAAACATAGATTGAAAACATCTTGGATATGTTTGATAGCAGTAGTTTTATCCCATTATTTTAAGAAGAAAGAGATAATGTTTAGGGAAGACATAATAATGTCATCATATTAGGCTAAATTTAGGGGACTTCCCCTTAAATGGGGAAAATACTGATTTTTGATAACCATTTAGGAAAAAGGGATTTGGCTTATGGGGACAATAGATTGGACTAAAACAATAGAATGACCAGAAGATGAATGCTATTTTGGAGGATAAGGTCTTGTAATATTAAATCTTGATCTTTTATAAGAAGTAGAAGGCAATTCAATATGGTCAAAAGGAATACCTTTACTTGATGATCTTGTTGTAACTTTTAGCATGAAAGCACTGTCTGGAAGAGGCTATGAATTATGAAATTTGAAGTATCTTCAACTTTTGATAATGGTAGATCTTTCCTAATACTACAATTTCTTCTTCCCAATATTCAAACTTCAATTATACCAAAGAAACTGAGTCCCATCAAGCATGCCAAAATTATTGGGGTTCTAGATTTGTACCCTAGCTGAGTAGAAGATTGTTCAAGTCTTTTACTCAAATCTAGTCCAACATGGGACTAACCCTAGGCTATGGATATCCTAATAATGGATCAAACCTTTGAATAAAGTGGGCTTCCTTTTGGATCTATCACCTATACTAAACCTAAACTAGCACTTGATTAGAAAAGGGAGAGATATTTTAACAAATTGTTGGAGTTCTAGATTTGCACCCTAACTGAGTAGAAGATTGTTTAAGTCTTTTACTCAAATCTAGTCCAAAATGGGACTAATCCTAGGATGTGGGTATCCTAATAATGGATCAGGCCTCTTGAGAATGCCATCTTACTTTTGGATCTATCACCTATACTAAACCTAAACTAGCATTTTTTGGGAAAAAGAATAGAGATTTTAACAATAACATATGAAAACATGTAAAAATTGTGATGAACCAATGATTAAATTCACTCAAACTCACATAATACACACTATGATACACTTTCAAGACCAAATAGTATCAATCTCACATAAATATTTTAGAAATAAGGCATTAATCAGTTATCAAATTAGCAAGAAAGGGAAAATATACACTTTCAAGCTAGAACAATAAACTATAAATTACACTTATAATGACATGTAATAACTACTAAGTAGTTCCTAAAGGTGAGAAAAAATCATAAATAATCAAGGATCATACATTCACTTAAACATAGTATGTGAATCCATGGAACACACTTTAATCCAGCTTAGAAAATGATGGAATTTAGTCTTTATTACATAAAAAGGGTGTCATAGTACAAATTTGGGTAGAGTTTGGTCATACCAAAAAAAGGACTTGTTTTAAGGCTTGAAATATTGTAGTTTATAGGGAGAGGAGAGAGAGAGAGAGAGAGAGAGAGAGAGAGAGAGAGAGAGAGAGAGAGAGAGAGAGAGAGAGAGAGAGAGAGAGAGAGAGAGAGAGAGAGACAGAGAGAGAGAGATGGAGAGAGAGAGAGAGAGAGAGAGTAGAGGAGAGAGAGCATCGAGAGAGAGAGAGTCTATGCATTGAAAAAGGCCCCAGCCACTTTTTATGGATTAGCACTCTCAAGGATGTTGACTCATGATATTAAAAAAAATTGAATGCTTCTTATCCTTATCCATCTACTTGATGTCTTATTAGAACTCCATGATATCATCTAATGATCTACTGATAAGGATCATTGTCTTGGAATTGGTTAGAATTATGCCACATCTACTTTGGGTGTTCAACTATATCTACTTATTGAAAATTGACCCTGATGATAGGCAAGACATGTCTCCCTATGATCACATTTACATTTGCATTTATTCCAACTTAAAACCTATATGGATCTCTATTGGTAATGTTTGGCCTTTCTCATTCCATCTAGATCATATCTAAGCTCTGGTTCTTTTGATTTTACATGCCTGAGTCAAAAATTGCCCTGTTGACTTTCATAAAATATATATAGATTTAACTTTGTTTGATTGGTTGTTAAAAACTAACTCAACCCATTTCATTATGGTGAACTATTATTATTATTATTATTGGTCCCACATATTCTGTTGACTTATTGACTCTTCTCACACTATTAGATTTGGATGTATCAATGTATGTAGTCCATTGATTTCTTACCAAAAGATCCCTTTGACATGTTGACTTGATTATGTATCATTAGATCAAGACGTGTGATCTCAAGCACACCTTATATATCCTTGGTCCCATTTTCTTGTCATTTCTTATGCTTCATTAGATCATTGGTATGATTGAACATTTATTATTGATTTATCTTGGACTCATCCTTTTGTCAGTGAATGCACACCATTAGATCTTGGCTTAATAAAACCATACCATTGTATCATGTTTGAATTGTAGATATTTAAAGGCTTTAACTTGGGGACATTTTGACTTGTTTGATTCTAGCATGGATTGTTAGATCTTATGTGTCAGTATGCAAGCTCATATGGACTGCTAGTTCTTAATTAGCTTAAAAAAATTTAAGGTCCTTTTGAACTTAAAAAGTTACTTGTTTTGGCTTGTATTTGATGGTTTCACAAATGTCTTATTGAATTCTTGAATTCATGTATGTCACTAGATATTTTCTCAAATTTAATGCAAACCATCGATCTTGAACCTATTTGAATTCAAATGGTTATTTGTTATGGCTTAAATTTTGACATTTACATGAACATATTTGATGTTTGCATGACCATCACTACATATTTAAAAACCAAAGGTCATCTTATATGTATGTTTTTGACACTTATATGGCCATCCTATACTTTTTGAATTCAAATAGCTATTTTTTGTAGCCTGAAATTGACATTTGTACAAATTTCTAGATCATAAATTTCATGGGCTATTTCCTTCAAACCTTTTACTATACATTTTGTTTTGGGAGCCTTCCTTAAAAAAATACCCTTCAAAAACCTTGAAATGGACCATTTTCTTGATAAATGACCCTTTGTGATAATTTTATAAGGCACTTTGTTGATAGAACAACCCTCAAAACTTTGTATATGGCATCTTCCTAAAAGAAATGGGACTTCAGGATATTCATTCGATTCACCTTGCTGAAGACTTACCCTTTATAAATTATATATAGGACACCTTCTTAAAGAAATTTCCTTTGAAACCTTGAATTAGGAACAAAATGTTAAAGAAATGAACCTTTGAAAAAAATAATTAGGCACTTTATTGTAGAAAGATCCTTCAGGCATTTGCTTTCAGACCATTTTCCCAAGAAATGATCCTTTAGAAAACATGTATATGGCACTTTGTCGAGAGAAAGACCCTACAAAAATTTTGCTTTAGATAAAATTTCAAAAATAATTTAGGTGTTTGAGGAAATTATTTGGATAATTTTCCCTAAAGAATATGTATTTAGGATTTTACTATAGATAATTTCTCTAAAAGAAATAAGTCTTTGAGGAAATTATTGTGGAAAATTTTCTTTGAAAGAAATAGGTCTTCATCTTTTGCTTTAGAAATTTTGTCTGAAATAATTCATGACTTTGAAAAATTTGTCTTAGACAATTTTTTTTGAATGAATTCATGCCTTCAAAAAATTTATCTTAGATAATTTAGTCGAAAGAATTCAATACTTAGCCAAAAAAAGGGTCCCAAAAAAATTTAGCTTAGAAAAATAAAAGCTTGAAAGAATTCCCAAGTAAAGAATTAGCCCAAAAGGTTTTGTACTTAGATTTTCCAAGGTCTGTAAGCCTTTTTGAACTTATAATTGAATTTTTTATTAATATTTGAAGCTTTCTCATATTGAATCATTGAACCACTCTTCAATCAGGATCTTACTCCTTCCACTGAACTCTTGGAATATACATATTTTTGGTATGTAGACCAAATTTGGTTAATAGGTACTTAAAAAAACAAACCCCCTATTGATCTAAATCAATTTTAAACTGAGAAATATGTAAATTTGGACCAAATCCTTGTCACCTTGCAAGATACTAGGGACCAAATTGTGGCCCTAGAGCAAGAAATGCATGGCCATAAAGAGGATAATGCTCAAGAGGAACTTGAAGAGCATCCTAATGACCAAAAAATATTTTAAAAATCAAAGTCATGAGGAATTTCCACATGATGTGAGAGATTGAGTAGCTATAGAGTTGGCATGCATCATGAAAAAGGTAAATCCACCCAAGTTCGATGGAACTGTAATAGGGGATGGAGTTGAAGCATGACTTATAAAAATAGAGAAGTATTTCAAGATTTATAATTATTTTGAAGTCACAAAAGTAGTCTAGGGAGCTTATCAACTTACTTATGAAGCATCAACTTGGTGGGAAAATAATATGCTCAAGATGAACCCTTGGCTCAACCACCACCACTTGGGAATAGTTTATGACACTATTTAGGTCATGATGGCTTCCAAAACTGTAATTAGATCAAAATATCATGGATTTATAAAATATTAAACAAGGGGATTTTTTGATGATGAATACTAAGATAAATTCACCAAGCTCCTTAAGTATGTACCTCAATATCAGGTGGATGAGAGGTTCCGAAACAAGAAATTCATAATGGGATTGAAACCCCCAAATTGGTTACAAAGTAGATGTGCATGGTCCATCTATCATGGATCAAGTTTTTGAGAAAGCATTCAAGCAAGAATAGAATCTAAAATCTCTTTCCTAATTCAGAGATAAGTTCAAAAAAAAGTGTAGAAGTTCCAAACTAGTTTTCAAAAAGAATAACTAGAAGCAAAGAAGTAGAGACTCCAAGGGTTAGTTCAAGAATCATAATGCCAAGTTTAACAGTGGTTTAGGGAATAGAAAATTGGTAATGGTTTCAAGGGTGGTTTTAAAGAAACCAATAATGTAAGAATAAAGGATCAATTCAAGGTTGATTCATATGTGGAGGTGACCATTTTTCTAGAGAATGTCCTTAGGATAAGTCGAAGAACAAGGGTTCTACTTCTCAGCAAGGTATATTCTAGTAGTGATTTATGTGGCTATTGACAATCAATAGGCCAAGTATTAGGATTCACCCATAAAACTATCAAATATTTTGTTTGATTATCCAATTTATATTTTGATTAACAAGAGATATATATAATGTTTCATTGCTCTTAAAATTCTTAGTAAATTATCTATAAAAGCTAGAGTTATGCAGTATGGAAATGAGTCAAAGGTCAAAATTGATAAGTGTTTAGTCAAAGTAGAGATCAAGTTGCCTGATTTTACTAAGTAGTAGATATTTTTTCAACACCATTGGGATCATAATATGTGATCTTATGAGCTAATTGGCTTGTGAAGCACAAATACAAGGTTGAATATTTTCTTTAAAAAGTTGAGTGTCAAGATGATTTTGGAAATTAGACACAACTTCAAGGAAAAAGGGAGTTGAAGCTAAGGCATATTTATATAATTCAACTCAAGAAAGCTCAAAGGAAGGGATGCCAAACATTTATCATTAAGATAAATGAGATGAAAGAGTCTATGTAACCATCTATCAAAGATTATTCTTTTTTGAAAAATTTTCATGACATTTTTCTAAAAGAATTACTAAGATTACCACCTAAGTACGAGTTTTATATATTGATTAATATCATACTTGGATCAAAACCACAATCTAAGGCATCATATAGAATGACAACCATTGAATTGGCTAAGTTAAAGGCACAAATTTAGGAGTTGTTGTAAAAAAAAACCTAATTCAACTAAGTGTGTCACCATGGGGTGCACCAGTTATATTCATCAAGAAGAAAGATGACACTCTTTGCATGTGTATAGATTACAGGATCTTGAATAAATAAATGATCAAGAATAGATATTTGATGCCATGCATTGATGATATCTTTGATCAAATGAAAGGGTCAATAGTATTTTATAATATTGATCTTAGAGCAGAGTATCATCAATTGAGGATCTATGAAAAGGACATTCCAAAAATAGTGTTTAGGAATTGATATGGGCACTACAAGTTTAGTGTTACCATTTAGATTAACAATTGCTCCAACAACATTTGTGAATATTTTAAATAGTGTGTTTAGAGATTACCTGGATCATTTCATTTTGGTCTTTTTAGATGATATCCTCATTTATTCCAAGGGTGAGGAAGAACACTTACATCATCTTGAATTAGTTTTGTAACATTTGCAGAAGCATAGGTTGTATGCCAATTTGTCTAAGTGTGTATTTTTATAAAAAAAAGTGTAGTATTTAGGAAATATTATATCTATGGATGGTATTTTAGTGGATATAGCAAAGATAAGATCCATAATGGAGTGGCCAACAACAAATAATGTTCATGAGGTAATAAGTTTCATGAGATTAGTGGGATATTATAGTAAATTCTTTTCGAATTTCTCTAAGATAGTTAATCCAATTACCTCTCTTCAGTGAAAGAGTCAAAGTTTCATTTTAAGATAAGTCTGAGGTAGCCTTTCAAGAACTTAAAAAGAGGCTTACTTTAGTCCCCATACTAAGATTTCTTGATCTTAATGATTAATTCTTAGTGATCATCAATGCATCTAGGGATGGACTTGGAGGATTTCTTATGTGGTATGCCTCAATGTTAGCATATGAGTTTAGGAAAATGAAGTCTTATGAGGTGAATTATGCCCCTCATGACCTAGAACTTATAGAAATTGTTCATGATTTACAATTTTGGAGGCATTATCTATTAGGAAAACTATTTGAGCTCAAAATTGATAACTTGGGACTCAAGTACATATTCACCCAACAAAACTTAAATGCTCATAAAAAATAATGGTTAGAGTTCTTATCTAATTATGATTTTGATATTAATTATATCAAAGGAAATGAGAATAGAGTAACTAATTCTCTAAGACATAGGAGATACATAGAAGTCATGTCTACTATCTGGAGTACTTTTTGAGATCAAGTAATCAAATTATCATTAGGAGATGAATTCTATGATCAGGTGAGGAAAGCATTGTTTGAAAATGCTCAAAATCCTAGGTATAAGGGATTTAAGATAGAGAGTGATGGTATTTTATGGTACAATAGTAGGATGTATGTTCTTGATAAATAGAATCTAAGGAGCATAGTTCTAAAGTAACTGCATAATTCTGCATATTTAGGACATATAGGAGTAACCAAGCTCATGGTTAAGCTTAGATATTTATAGAAAATAATCAAGAGAGATGTAATGGATTTTATGTTTAGTTATCTAAAATGTCAGTGCGTGAAAGTTAAACATATTCATCTAGATGGATTGTTATAGCCACACAACATATCAGAATGGAAGTGGTAGAGGATTAGTATGGAACTCATCTAAGGTTTGATGTTATCATGGAACCAACATGACATGATCTTGGTAATGGTTGACAAACTAACCAATAATCCACTTCATACTGAGAAACCAGACAGATGATGTGCCTATGCTTTTGAATATATTAATGTAGAAAGTGTATTGATTGCATGGTTTTCTAGAGAAGATCATTTCAAATCAATATCTAAATATGATTTCTAGATTTTGATTGACTTTAAATTCAGCTTTGGGTGCATAGTTGAACTTCAGAGCTACTAATCACCCATACAATGATGGAAAAATAGAGAGAATTAACTACATTTTAGAAGATATCCTTCATATGTATTACATGGATCAGTAATACAAGTGGGAAGAGTACCTTCCATTAATTGAGTTTGATTATAGCAACTCATACCAATCAATATTGAATATGGATCTGGTTGAGGCATTATATGGAAGGAGGTATAAAACACTAATCAGTTGGGATAGGTTAAATATAGGTTAGTATTTAGACCCAAGATACTTTTAGAAATGAAATAACAAGTTAGGACAATCAGGGAAAGGTTGGCCAAGGCCAATGATAGACAAAATTTATGCTAATCCAAAGAGAATAGTTAGGCAATTTTTTATAGGTGATAAAGTAATTCTATGGGTTATGCCTCAAAAAATCTTAATTAAATTTGTGAAGTCATTGAAACTTTCATTGAGTTATGTGGTACCCTTCGAGGTTTTGGAAGTGGCTAATCCTGTAGTGTATAAGATTGCATTGCCATTAGCTCTATCTATTTTGAGTAATGTCTTTTATGTGTCTTATCTTAAAAAGTATGTTATTGATCCTTCACATGTGTTGGATTGAAATTCTTTATAGTATCTAGACCTTAAGATGGTCATGGTAGAACCAATCAAATAAATTGACACTCGTAAACTCCATTTATGTAATAGAGAAGTGTCATAATGCTAGGTCTAGTGGGATCAATACTCTAAATATAGTAGTACTTAGGAGGAATATGATGAATTTTACAAGCTATTTTTATATTTATTTACTATATTTGATTTTACTTATTATATTTTTTTTGTTAAATAGTGTCTTAAATTTAGAACTTTTGTTTAAATAAGTGTCATTAGGATGATGACCAACTTTAGGGGGAAGTATGTCACATCCTAATTTTTCTCTAAGACGAATAATTTGTTTGATCTATGAATTATTATGGTTGATTAGTTGATTAAATAATTATTGATTAATATTTCTATCATATACTGATTATGGGACAGTTATGTGTTGTTTAATTTATATGATTAGTTGTTATGAGTAAGTAGTAATTTTACATTCTATATATTGTGATCATGTTTGTTAATTATACAATATTATTTTATGGATATAATGATGTTTTAGGCTAACTACCTTCATTTTTTTGAGGTGGATGTAGGACATATTCATCCCTAAGAGTATGATGAAGGGAGAGCATCATCAGAGATGGTGGTTTAGATAGAGACATTGGTAGTGACAAATAATGAATTTAGAAACCCTTTCACACACCACATAATATATCATATTTCATAATTAACTATTTGAGATGGATAACGTAGCATGTTTTTTGTACTTTTCCTTCATATGATTGTTAATATGATTTCTAGCGTGAGCTTGATTTTTGTTGATGATCATGTTGATTTGTTTAAGTGGGTTCACTAATTTTATGATCATACGTAGCTTATCTTATATGATGCAATTATTTGGTTGAATGACTGAATTCATTTATGTTGTACTTACCTTATTGCCTTATTAGGTATGGCTGTATAGTATAATGATATAATGTTATGATGGATTCCATTTTTGTTGTTTGATCTATAAGATTTAGGTAATAATAATTAAAGATTATTATTATATTATATGAATATCCTAAAGTCAAAAGATATCAGTAGCATTATTTTAAAATATCTTTGTATTTGATTAATTGTTGACCAAAATTTGGATATTAATAATAAATATTAGGTGATGAATATATTGATTTTATTGTTAAATGATGTAGGGAAAATCATTTTGTTGCACAGTGTTTATTATGGATAACATGGTAACTATTAACTAGTCTTTTTTTTAAATATGTATTTGTATTCCATGCTATATAGTTAAAAGAATAGTTGATATTTATTGTATGGAATAATATTGATAATTGACAAGTCGATATTTGACTTTACATGGAATAACAATAGGGTTATGTGGCTTTTTATTTATTTGGTTTGGCTAGTCAGTTTTGTGAAGTTGACAAGGGAATTATGTTAAGTCAATATCAAGTATATTTTATAAATATTATAAAAGGTCTAAGTTATTATAAGTTTTCAAACTAAGAGATAAGCAATTAGGTATAGAGAGATAGTGTATTGATTCTTTTGGTGTCAAGAAAGGTCTAGAAGATGAAGGTACATCCATGATATGTGTTTTTTAAAATAGCGTCTATACTAACAAACAAACATGAAAAACTATTGTGGGAAGATTTGAAAATAGTTGTTACTTTGGAATCTAAGATATTTAGACAAGAGGGAGAAAATGATGACCAACAAAATGTTTCCAACTTCTGATAAATTTGAGAGATGAAAATTAGACAATTAGTGATTGTATGGTTATTGATGACAAGAACCAATGTTGGAATAGATATAGCCACTAATGATGAGTTTGACAATTTTTTTTCATTTTTTTCCACAAATGATAAATGTGTATAACCATAATAGGAGAAGATTATATTCATTTAGAAAAACTTGTTTCACATAGCATTTCAAACCAAATTACAAGTGTCAATGCACTAGCAGGAGGTCTAAATGATGAATTTGATGTGGAGTTATTAATTGATATGGATGCAAGGGTCATGTTAACTTATATTCTTTGGATAGACGTAAATCTTGTAAATGGATCTTTAGGGTATATTATAAGTGTAATAAATAGATCTAGAAGTGCCCCACCAAAACCATCAACATATTTTATGGTCAAGTTTGATAGTTACCCAAGAATACTGTTTAAAGATGAAACTCAATACAAAATTCAAATTGCACCGATACAAAGGGGACACACAAACCAACTACCCTTATGGTTGGAACAATACACAAAATCAAATGATTTTGGACTCTTTCAAAATCTATAATTGATATAGGACAAAAAACAATGAATAAGACTAATATATGTTGGCTATATCCTATTTAAAGTCCTTGGAAGGTAAGAATATTATTTCTATTTACATATGAACCACTATTAAAAAGATGGAAAATGGAAAGCTAAGTCCAAGAGAGATTGAAACTCTTAGAGGATAAATAATTTTATATATTTATCATATATTTATTTCTATGAATATGAAATGATTCATTATTTGACATTTATGTGATGTATATGACACATTTTAATTAATATTAAATAATTATTTAGTTTATATTTTTTATTTTATGTATATTACACTTTTGGGTGATTTAATGTAATGTATATTACACTTTTGGATGATTTAATGTGATGTATATCATACATTTAAAATTTTATAAAAAAATTCATGTTATATATTAAATAATTATGAAAAAATACACAAATGCTACTAGTATACCTATCTTAGATAAATCTAGGTAAAAGACATCGAGATGTATTATTCTCGAGGTGGCCTATCTTATATTGGATTTGTGACATAAGTGGAATAGGCACCTTGAGAATGATATCTCTTGATATATTTTACATATATTTTATCTAAGATAAGTATGATAGTATATAATATAGATATTTATTAAATAATTAATAGTGTATAAATAATATTGAAATATTCTATTATATTTATAATATTAATATATACATATAAAATAATATTAACATATTTAATAATATTATAATACTATTTTTTTAAAAATTATATAGATTATTATACATATTAATAAAATTATATCATATAAAACCATTATTATAAAATAATAGTTAGTAATTTATATATATTAATATTGTATTAAATATAATATACATTTATGTGTGTGCATGCACGTGCACACGCGCGTACATGCATACATACATATAAATATATATTAGAATTATATATATAATAAAATAATAATATTTATATATTATTAGATATATATTACATATTATTACGTAGATATGCATTCCTACAATGGCATCCAGATGTGGTGAAGCCTTGTAGTGGAGTGAGTGTGTTCACTTTTAATGACTAACATCACTCAAAAAAGTTAAAAATAAATAAATAAAGAAAATGAAACATATATATTAAAAAATAAATGAAAACATTCCCCACATATTCTGACTTAGGACAAGTTTTTGTCATTGCTAACATATCTGCCTTATGAAAAGGGCCCTGCCCAACAATGGAAAAATTGCTAAGGATGCTAAAGAGACTATGTAGGAATGCATTGTAGATTTTATCACCTTCATTAACAATGATTATATTTTTTACATATTTTTAAAATATTAAATGCTTTTGACAAAAAATATTCTTATATTAGGCAATTTAATTAGGGTTTTGTTTCTTGTGTTGGTAATTTCCATTGCTTTATTATGAGTGACTATTATTTTTATCTAAAATTTTTCATTAAATAATATTTTTTTGCAAATTTTTTTTATTTGGTAACTTTGATTATTTTTAATTATGATTTATTTTTAAAGAGATTATGTCAAAAAGGATTTGATTTGATTTTTTTAATTTCTTAAAATCATTTTCTTCAATAAGGGGTGAATATGTTTTTTATTTAGTAGATTTGTAATAATGCATAGGGATCCCTCAAAATGTGGTACCTCTTTGATCTATTTTATATAAAATTGGTTTTTTATTTCCATATAAAATATCAAGTTATGTGTAACTTTATTTTATAGTGTAGATTCAATAATAGTTTATTGTTTAACCATTCTTCCTTTTAAGTCAATATTCTATTAAAACTACATTTATATGTAGCTCAATATCTTTTGTTGAGCTCTAAAAGTAAATTATGTAGGGATTATTTTATCTTATATCTATCTATTCTATCCTAATAGCATACATATATTAGATAAATCTATGTAAAAGGCATCGAGATATATCATTCTCTAGTTGCCTATATTAGATTTGTAACATAATTGAAATAGGTTCTTAGAAAATGATATATCTCAATGTGTTTCACATAAATTTATCTAAGTTATGTATGTTAATTTTTAATTCCAATCTAAAATTTGAATTCCATTTGATTTTCACTTAGAATTTTTTTTCTATGTACCTAAGGATATTATATATTAATGTATATGAGTTGATGGAGATGCAGGTATGTGGCACACATACCTATTAGTTAGTTATATGGGTCTAATATATTAGGATAAATGAGTAACTTGTGTAATTAGTGCATTGGGTAATGTTTGGCCTACAATGGGATTAGGAGGTTGCCCATCCATTATTAGTTAGATAGAGGTTTATATAAAAGATACAAATATCATTAAAAAGGATATAAATCAATCAAGTTGTGTTGAATATTATATTGTAAGAGGATATTGGAGGTTGTTCCTTCAAAGAGACATTGTGGAGTTATTCCTTCTTAAAATAGTATTGTATGGTGTTAACCTACTACCTTAAGGGTATTATTCTATTTCTACGTATATTGAATATTTGAGCATCTTGACCCACCTATATATATTGTGTGGTGTTGATCTACATTATATTCTATATATTTATATTATTATAAGTGTGGATAATAGCATTTTAAATTAAAAAAAAAATTGGCCAACATTATTAGATCATATTAAATTTTATTAAAAATGTAATTTTATTTGACATTTATTTGACCATCATTAAAAATTAAAAAAAAAGACTCGACCAAGATTATTATACTAAAGTAGCATATATATTTTAAATACATCTATATAATTTAGATGTTGAAAGATATATGATTTTGGTTTTTTTAAATAAATAGAATGGGACATATTGAGAATGATATGTTTTGATGTATTTTACATAGATTTATCTAAGATATATATGATAGTTATTATATAAAACATGGTGAGATGATGATCTTGATAAGGGAGGAGGAATCTAAAACTCCAAATTAAACTAAGGAATTGTTGGAGATAAAGGACACATGTGGAACCCTTATAACTTATGGGAACAAAAAAATAAAATTTTGGTTTAGATATGGGTTTGATTTCAGGAGAGAATAGGAAAAAAAAGTTTCTCATAAGGATAAAAAAATGCGGGTAAAAATAATGTAAAGGAAAAAACTAGACCAAACCTTTCTGAGGTCATTTATTTGGAACCTTTGTCAAGTGAAAATGGTTTTCAACTAAAAATTCTTGATTTGGTGGTCAGTAGATCACTTTCAAGCATGTAAAATTTACTTAATGGAAAATTTATGGGAGAAAAACCTAATATAGATACTTTTAGGAGTTAGGTTGATATAAATTGAAAACCTAAATGGAAAATCAAAATATCTACAATGATAAAAGGTTTTTTTTATCTCATTATCTAACCATGAAAATTTTGAAAGAATATTGGTGGGAATACCTTGGTTCCTTGGGAAAGCAAGGATATATTTGAGAAAATGGAAGCCAAAATCAAATTCTAATAATGAAAATATAAATTTTATAACCACTTGGGTTAATTTCCTAGACTACCTCTATAATTTTGGGAAGATAAAATCATGATAGGGATTAAATTCTTTTTTTGATAACCCATAACATTTAATTCAAACACTAAATGAAGAAAAAACTCATACATGCGAGAGTTTTTGTGAATGCTTTTTTGGATAGAGTTTTACCAACCTCTATAAAGATTTCATCCATGTTTGATGACTAGTATAAGGTTTTAGAATATGAAGACTCTTCTTTGGTTTTTAAAACTTTCCAAAATATAATACATATGGTGAGAACATGCGCTTATAAAAATGGAGAAAATGATATTGAATAAAAAATATTGCATCCAAAATCATATCCAAACTAATGGAGAAAATTTTATTTCTAGGTTGATAGTGGAGGAATATAATATTAATATCAATACCAAGAAGCAATATTCATAGAGAGAGGAGACAATGAAAAAGGTATATAATACCAAAGAAGACTAAAGGAACGTAAAACAAGATTTTAATCAGAAAGTACAATAAAATGATTCACACGCTGAAATATTATGTAAATAAAAGGATGATGAAATTGTTTAAGAAATGATGGATTTAAAACCTATTGAAATTTTGATGAAGATATCAAGGAAGGAGAAATTAAATATAATTATAAGCTTATTATCTCTCTTTAATTCATTCCTTCTTCAATAGATGTTAAACCTAGTTTGAATGATAATGAATTCAAATAAATCCATATTAGAGATTATTCATGGGAGTTAAACCTTGATGTTGAGCACAAATTCTATTTGGAAGAGATGACCCCTATTATTTGGAAAAACATATGGATTTAAAATCTACACCTCCACACCCAACTAGCTCAAAAACATGTATAGAATAATCATGTATTAGATTAACAAGACATGATATAAAATAAACCAATCTTGAAACTAAAATGAAAAGAGGAAGATCAAGCCTTAGATAAGTAAGAAACAAATTAATAATAAGATAAGTTATGAATGGGAGTCAAGGCACGATGGATTTAAGTGGATCTAAATGATTATTTAAACAACACAAATGAAAATTATTTTATGGAATATTAGAGTGCTTAACAACCCTAATAAATAAATAAATTTTAAAGAGGTCTGAAAGAACCAGAGACCCAATTTCATGTTAGTTAAAGAAAATAAAATGTTTGATCATAATCTTATAGAGGTTAAATATAAAATCTATTAGGAGACTTTTTGCTTTATGTAGATGATATTTTATGATTATATAACACCTCATTCTTATACACATGGCAAATCAAACCTTGGTTTTTCCTCCCAATCCTTCACCTTTACCACATTTTTAAGTCTCATACCTGCTCTATCTTTGTGCCCCTTTGGCTTGTATCTCTTAGTCTAACAAATCTTATGTTTCAATGACCTAGGTCTTCTATCTTACCTAAAATTCTTAAAATGTACTTATCTTTCATCTCTATAAGTTTTGATCATGTACCTACCTTATTTATCTCTAGACACTAACATCTGGGAATGATAGTAGCATCAACATTATTATCCTATCAAGACACAAGTGTCCAACACCCTAAATCCATCCAATTCGTAAATGAAAGGTACCTAATGGTCAGCCTAAGGGTTTTAATGTGAATTATTACTCTATAAGGATTGATATAAATACAAGATCAACCCTCATTCATTTTTTAGCTACACCTATGAATACTTAGAAAAAAGATTGAAGAGCATTCAATTGATAAAAAACTTCCCTATTTATTCCTATTTCCATACCAATCATAGGGAATACACATATATAGGTTTGAAGTACTAAAGGAGCAACCCAATAGCCCAAATTTTCAAGTTACAAACTAAGTCATTATTATCTTTGATTTACACATATTGTATGATTCACACATAAGCCAACACATATGGGATAATTACATGCATATGAGGTCCTATTCAGAGTATTATCTATGTTAGTAGTGCCCACTAATAGAGGGGTATTTGGGTAGCTTAACATCATGTGCTCACTAATCTATTTTCACCAAGGTTGCTATGAAGATGGAAAACTAGGGTTTTTCCATTTCATAAGGAGCCATTATCCTATGAACCAGCTATAAATGCACTAGAGCAAAGGTGTAGAAAAAACCAAAAGCATTTAGGTGGCCACTTCCTATTTCAACATATATTTTATACATGACACTAGAATTGAACCCATATAGTAGTGTCGACACAACTATCCTAGGTTGATATTATTGTCCAAACAGCTAGAAGCATTAGAACCTGAATCTAAAAATTATTCCATGATCTTTTTCCTGCCTACTTTTTACTTGTTCTAGATCTAGAATTATATTAACATAAGAACAAGCTAAGTATTTCACTTATTTGTCATTTCTATATGTAGCATAGTTTTAATATTCATATTTAGACTATCTTAGAATAATAAATTCAATGTATGATTATATGTACATTTAGCATATAATTGACCTACTGTAGATATGATTATTACCCTTATGTCATTTCACTTCTATATACACCTTTAAAATTCTAGATAACCTCAATTTAGATCATTTTAGGGTTAAACATTTGGTGAACCCAATTCATGTGATTGATTAATTTTTATGCTCTATGACTTCCAATCCTCCTAGGGTTCATCTAGTTGTGATGTATTTTCAGATCTAGAACTTTACTCTAGGGTTTTACCTCCTCTGGTAGTAAGGGCTTCATGTGCATATGTTTGCAAGTGGATTATTCCTTGATTGGATAATTTCAGCCTCCAAATATGTTAATTTAAAAATCCCTTAGAGGTATTTTCTTATCATATTATTATACATAAAAAGCATTTTTTGTTTGCCAAAACTTGGTATTAATTTTTGAATTTTTGTAATTTACTATTTTTAGTAAATATTGGCATATATTATGAATGATGTACTTATGTTAAAATTAAATTTTGAGTTTTGTCAAAATAAATATTTTATTCAAAAATCTCTTAGATTTTTGAAAACTATTCTTTATTTATCGAAATTACCAATTCATTATTTGGAAAATTTTAAGGTTTTCCCTATGAAGCATCACACATTGTTTGGCACATTTATGATTCATATTAAATCAAATTTGAAATTAATCCAATGTTTTTCATAAATATGTTGATATAGAATATAACCTTTTTTAATAAAATATTATATAGGTTTACCAAATTTATAAATTTACTATTTTTATTAAATTTAGATATATAGGTTGTAAATCTTCTTTTGTTTCCCTATTTTTCTAGGTTCATCTCGTTTCCTATTATTACAAAAAACCCCTATCTTAGATATTCAAAAAACTAAACCAATAACATGAAATTACTATATCCTTATTGTAATGATTGATTTCTCCCTGACATTTGTTTCTCTTTCTTGTCTTGTTCTCATATCAATTTTCAAAACATTTCAAATAGATACAAAGAAGATATTTCCTCCTAACCCTAAGGAAGGTGATATCTCTCATACCTCTAGCCAGGTCCAAGCTATCACTTATCTAAGGGGTAAGGTGGCTAACACTATAGTTTCAAGTGAAGATAATCAATCTCAAATACCTAGGGTTTGAGTTTGTGAAACCTTAAAATAACAAATTAGTATCATGACCAAGATAATGCATGATTTACAAAATCAAAATCAATCTCTAAATTAAAGATCACTTTATTAAAAAATCATATTTCATATACAAATAATCCACATTATGCTAATGTGAACCATGTGTTTTCATATTTGTATACCAATTATGTGCCTAATAAAAATCAATAGTGGAAGCCACAAATAAAGTCATCTAATGACAATGATTCTATAAGTTAAAAAACTCCTACCAAGAGGTCAAGTGATATTCTAAGGGAGATGCTTAGAAATAATTTGATTAGTCTACCTCCTATGCATCCTATATTAAAATCCAAAAATTAATGTGTCTATCATATAATGCATGGTCACCATATTGATTATTGTTTTTCATTGAAACAAAAGATACAAAACATAAATTCTCCAAAAACAAATATGTCAAATGGACAAAAATGGGTACCAAAATATCCTCTACAATAAAATGAGAAACCTTTACCAAATTCACCTCAAGATTCCCATCATACATCATTAAAGGTGGATGAGCCTTCACATGATGTGAAAGTTTTCCATATTTCAAATATTACAAAACACTTACAAGATATTCCAAAAAATGATCTAAAGCAATAAAACTTTAAAGAACAACCCCAAATGGCAATGTTATAAAATGATCAAAATACATCTTTTTATAATGAGCAAGAGAAGATGGGCAATTTTTTTTTAGTTTATATCCCATAGGTTTCCAATGATGAAGACAAACAAGAAAAATACATTTCCAATAGCAAAGATCCAACCTATGGTGTGGTTGGTTTTTCATACACAGATACTCAAATTGTCAAATCATTTATTTAGAAGCCATTTATTGAAGAAAAACCTAAGGTATTAAAAATATTTTTTAATATTGGTTGCATACGTGATCCTAATAATAATAATAATATAGTTTTGTGTTACCCTTATAGTCTTTGATGTGATCACATTGGTTCTATATGCTTCAATCCTATATCTACATATACATGTTTCTTCTATATGTTACATGGTTACATTTATAGATTATACAATTGTCTTATCCTTTTGAGCTGAGGTAACTAAAAATTCATATGTTTTCCTCACTTCAAAGTGGGGTATATTAGTGGAGGCATATCATATAGACATGTTATCCACACTTTGTATAGTTTCCAGATTCAATGGGGGCATGTTATATGGGCATGGCTTTCACATATTCACAATTTTTAGATTTAGTGGGCGCATGATTTGGAAGCATCTTATCCACACTAATTCATTACATGGTACTTATATTAGTTTTTATATTTAGTCGGGTCATGATTTAAGATCATGTTATCCACATTCATTCAATATGTGGTACTTATATCAGTTATCAAATTTAATAAGGGTATGCTTTGGAAGCATGTTCTCCAAACCTATTAATTATTTTGCATCTCTAGTTTACATGGGGGAATATTTTAGAAACATGTCCTCCACATTAGTACTTATATCAATTTTTAGATTTATCCATATATAGTAGGGACATTCTTTGGAATCATGTCCTCCACACTTACACAGTTATCTAAATTATCCAAAGCACAAAATTATGATTTAGATTGATAGTTGTGGCATAATTCTATACATTAGTACTATTATTATACATAGTTTTATCATAATAGACATTTATGGACTATGGACTATTACTATATAATAGACATTTTTTACTGATACACCACAAAATATTACAAATTTTTATTGAGCCAATCTACCATAGTAGTTGGTTCACTTTTTTAGTATGGTTGAGGTGATAAAATCACTCAATATTTCCAATATTTTAGGTTTGAATTGATCAACCAACCTCACTAGGTTATAAGTATCATTGGGTTATGCAATTGAGCTAATCTCAACTACTAGGTGGAAACTCACTTTTGCTCTAAAGTTGAGGGCATGTGTCTTCCAATATATCATTATCTATACCTCCTTGGATATATGTACTTAAAATTTTTATGTATATTTATCATAATGTTATTTTCATATCCTTAAAATGATACATCTTTCTCTAAATAACTTGATAATATGCAAGATGGTAAAATTGACACACATGTGTAATCCTAAACCTTGCTTTTTAAATTTAAATATCTTTCAAGTAATTTCAACCTAGATTATATGAACTAGTTTTATATTGTAACATGCTTCTATTTATATTTTAGTCACCAACAAATCACTCAAGTTGGGCACACATAAATACAAGGTGTACATACACAACCAGGTATACATTCCTTTTCTTTAAACTAGTAATTTCATCACTAGATTAAAGGGGGGAAATGTAGATGATATTGTATGATTATATAACACATCAGTATTGTACACTTGAAAAACTCAAACCTTGGTTATTCCTCCTAGACCTTCACCTTTCCCAATTTTGTAAGTCTAGCACCTACTATATATTTATGCCCTTTTGGCCTATATCTCTTAGTCTAACCAGTATTATGTTGATGACCTAGGTCCTCTATTTTACCTAGAATTATTAAAATGTATTTATATTCCATTTCTAAAAGTTCTAAACATATACTTAGTTTCATGTTCCCTAGACACTAATGTCCAGGAAAAATAGTAGTGTTGATGTTACTATCATATCCCAATACAAGTGCCTAGTTCGTTAGTCATCCAATTTACAAATGAAATGTATCCTAATGGTTTACCTAAGTGATATAATATGATTTATTACTAAAAAAATATTGATGTAAATATAAGATCAACCCTCATTCATTCTTCATCTAACTACACCTACAAATACCTAGCAAAAGACCAAAGAGCATTCAAAGAGCTTTCAATTGATCAAAATCATCCTTATTTATTCATATTTCCATAACAATCATAGAGACTACACATATATAGGTATAAATTACTAAATGAGTATCCCAAGATCTCGATTTGCCAAGTTATAATATGTAGACACCTAAAACTAGCCATCGATAACCTCCAACTAGGCTTTTGACCAATTTCTACCAAAATACACAATTTGGCCTAAAAACACTAAAACACATTATAAGATTTGAATATAATATATTCAAGTGATGATTTTGGATAGAGTATCATTAAATTGGGCAATGCAATTTATGGGCCAACTAACTTTGATCATATCATTTCAAGTCAAAATGCTATTTTTGCACTTGGGTGCTCTGGATTGCTATATTCTATCAAATATCTTGCATGAGACACATGCCTTTGTTATTTGGTGTTGACATCATCATAAATGGGATAATATATATAACCCATCTGACATCGACTTCTAATTCTAATCTATTCAAATTTTGGGCTAATAACAAGACATTCTAACCAATTTGAGTAATTTGTGTACAAAGAGCCAAGGTTTGCATCAATGTGCTTAATCATGTTTAAGAGATAATTAAACAAAATTAGGGCCTAATTAATAATTCCATATAAAATTGTTGAAAACTTATTTTTATAAATGAATATTGAATATCTACATCGGCAGGTGACATCATTTCTTGGAAGACATCCCTAGGCGATAAATGCATAAAATATCAAGATTCATGCCTCCCATGCCTCATTAAGACCCTCCATGCCTAGTTAATGCATCTTTATCCCAAATATTTATGAGCCTATTTATGCATTTTAATTATAAAATTTGATTAATCCTCAACAACACATCTCAATCTTGAAATGGATGGTTCAGGTTGATTCTAATCATTTTTTAAAAATCTATAAATATGAGGCATTGTCACATGAATTTTAAGCTCTTTTATGCCAAACTTATAATGATCAAATGCATTAAAAAATCATTGCATCTTAGTGTTATAATTCCAAAATATTGATCTAAATCCAAGCCAAGCCAAGTCAAATCCATACAAGGTACTAAGGAGAGATGGAGGTAGCCAAGCTTCCATTGATGTAGACTTCATGAGCACAAACCGAGCAAACCATTATAACAAGCATTTTGGAGCATCCAAGGAAGGTGAAAGAAAGCTACTTTCACATTTTAGTTATGTTTTCATTTTTGTTTTGTTAACTAAGATCCCCCTAGTAACTAGGCCTAGAGATGTTATGCTATTGTGTTTATTTCATTTTGTTTTCATTTTGAAACTAACCCAATACTAACCATCCTCTCTTGATTTAAATTCATAGTTCACATAATGGCACACTCGATGGGACAAGACACATCCCAAACATAAAGAATATCATTATGCAAATTTAAAATCTTCATTTGGATTACTAAAACTCTTTCAATTTGATTTTCTAACTTTGTTTTATCATTCTTCTTTGTCATGAGTTTACATAGTCAACCATCAATGATCAGTGCAACCACCGACAGTTATTTTCAACCATCAATGGTCAGGGACAATCACTGATGGTCAGGTATAACTGTCAATGGTCATTGTATTTTTTTAAAAAACACAAAACCTGAGAGTTAATAGGCCATTTTAAAATGCTTGGTTTGGGGTCATACGGACTCCCTTTTTTTTAATTATTTTTTTAAATCCATTTGTTTTCTTCCAAATTTTTAGAATATGATATTAGTTTAGCTTCAAGTTACATATATTTTTCACAAAATTTTGAAAATGTATTTAAATGTTTCTAATCTAACACATTTGCCTTAAGGGTAGATATGTAATTGGTGGACTTTGAGTTTGTTAAAACATGTTATTTAGACATATTTTGCATGATTTAAAATGAATTAAGAACCTTGTTTTGGTGCTTAATGAAAATTTTAGATGCTTAAGTGTGATTTTTATAGTTAGACTTTCAAAGTTACAACTTAATACCAAGGGGTCAAAAGAACATCACCTTATCTTTCATTTGGGTTTTAAAATTACACACACTTGTAAATTCTTATTTTTAATAGTTGTTTAAATTATAACTTATTTGGAAAAAAGAAGTTTTACACACATATGCTATTTCATTTATCCCCTTTAGGGAACCATTAGAATCAAAAGCACCATCCTTATTACAAAAATCCTAGTCCAAGGTTTAGAAAGAATGTCATCTAAAGCACTCCCAAAAAACTCATCATAGTTTGGGTGATCTTGAAAAATACCCTAAAGTCTTTCTTTTTATGTCTTTCATTTCATTACATCTTGACTTGCAAAGGGGACATCATTACCTCTCATAAGTTCTTTATCAAAGTTTTGACCTAGGGTTTCACCTCCCAACATTGACTTTAACCATTCACACTAGGATTGGAGGTTTGATTGGTTAAAACACCTTCTAGTGTTAGAATTTCACACAAGATGTATTTGAACTTTGAACATCATAATACATTGACTGAATAATAGGATGTAGTGGTTGTAAAAAGGACTAGACCTTTTTGCAATAAGCCAAATTCCATAAACACCCAATTTTTGTGCTTTTCTTTTGCATCATTTGATGTGAAATTCATTGTGTAATTGATCCCCTTGGAAACATTCAAAAAATTACTAGTTTAGTCAACCCCACATTACCATACCCTTACTATAATTTGAATGATTACACATAGTGTATTTTGGTCATTTTTATTTGGTATGTTTTGAGATTAAAACTTATTTGTTTATTTATAAACCATGTCAAAGCCAATTTATCTATGTGTCACTCTTTTATCTAAAGAGGCATTATGCTAGCCATTTTATACCACACTTGTGCCTTGAAATGTTTTACCAATTTTTTTGTGTGTGTCATTTGAGTCGAGGAGGGTAGTGTTATGCTACCCAAAATCATATCAAACCATTTTACCTTTGAGTCTTTGAAACATAATTTTGATCACATGATTCAAGCATGATTATGCTGTTAGGCAACTTAATTTATTTCAAAAGACTTATTTATTATTGTATTAAAACTATTTATTTCAAACCAATCACATATGCCATTTGGACCTTATTTATGCGTCATCATGTTGTCCAATCTTGTCTAGCTTGTTTGGTCAAATCCTAGTTTTTCAACATTGAGTTTTCAATTAACCTTGTCAAGTTTGGATTCAAACTTGTTTGATTTCTATTTAGGCCTCAATTCATGGGGCTGATACATAGATATTTCTATTTTGGGTCACATAACTTTAGTTAATCAATTACCCAAATTTGAAAACTATTGATGGTTTGTTTGTTCATCACCTATCCTCATCATTGTTTATGCCTTTATTTGAGAGAACACAACCTTTCTCCAAGAGCCATTTGCCTCATGCCTTATGCCAATTGATCATGTTTGTGTTTTATTTCATGTGGTCAGTCTATATCAAATTTGTTTCCAAACTTGTTAGATTAAATCAAATCACATCATGCCTTTGTTTCAAGTCTGGATTTTGACGTCATTTAGCCAAAATTCCTAGCATAGCCTATTTGAGCCTAGATTTTGACTCTTTGTTTGGATAAAAGACCTAGCAACTCTTTTCCCTTTCCTAGTTTAGACCTTGTTTGGAACACTTTGACCTAGACTTTTGACATGCTTGTTTTTATTCAGATGCTTGACCTTTTGTCTATATGACATTTGACATTAGATTTTTCTATGCCAAGTCTTAACACAAACCATTTTATAGATAAAAATCCACTTTCAAACTATTTTTAGAGATACAACTATCTTTTTAGACCATTTTGGAGATCAACTCCACCTTTGACCAAGTTAGACCAAGTTTGAACCCTTTGTCTTTTAGACATTGTTTTTTAGAGTTTACAGAACTCTAAGTCTTTTTGTTTTCAGAGCTTTCATCATTTATGTGGATATTCATAGCTACACTTATGGTGGATTCATGTACAATCCAAATTATAATATAATGGATGCACAAAATCCTACTAGGAACTTTAAAGAGAAAGATTTTTTAAGGAGTTTTATTATTCTCCCTACAATACTTCTTATGGGGAATATAGTCAAAATACACAAAATATAAATCACATTATTGATTGGTATGAAGAGGTTTGTGAGGAGGACTTTGAAGACCCAACTATAGATAATGTTGTTTGGGATATGGATCCATACCCTCTTTACAATAATTAGTACACAAAACATATTCAAGAACCAACTTGTGATCCAATTCAAGATTGGGATGATATGGTTTATCAGGAGGACTTATACACTTTGGCTTGTGCAAGTAATCAAGTTTCATGACATCCTTTTGTTTTCTGATCATCAACTACCCCTAAGTCTCCTTTGGATTATGTGAGCTATCAAGATCCATAATATCCAAGGAATATAATTATCATTCTAAGACCTCATCCTTTGGCTTGTGCAAGCAATCAAGCTCCACAATGCCCTTTCATCATTCCAAGACCTAATCCTTTGGCTTATGTGATCAACCAAGCTCCACACCATCCTATTGTTACCATCTCAAGACTTCATCCTTTAGCTCATATGATAAATCATGCTCCACAATACCCTACCATTATCCAACCATAGGCCATTACTTATCCAATACCAATCCCATCCAAACCTCAATCAATCCAATCATTCAAAGACCAAGATATGTTCAAAACTAGTATTTTCCAACTCATTGGAAACCAAGGCCAAGAGAACCAACCAATTCAAGATGTTTTTGTTGAACCAAACACTTGTGATATGTCAATTTGTGATGAATCACCCATTAATCCTATACCTATTATCGATAAGTCTCACTCTAATGAGCCAATCTTTGTTGAGTCACTTCTTAATGATTATAACTACTTTAGGTAAATCATTACCTCGACCATATGCCTATTTTTCAAGAGCCTCGTATTGACAATCTCATATTTGAGGAGTTGTCTCTTGACCTTTTTTCCATCATTGAGGAGTCTCAATTTGATAAACCAAAGTTATGTTGAATCCAACATCAACAACATTATGTGTGACTAAAAGTCTCAATCTTCATTTATTTCCCCACCATTATATATTCCATTATCATTTACCATTCCATTTCACAATCAAATCTACCACCCATTATTTATCCTTATTTACCATCCATGATCACACTTTCCTTTACAGAGGCTACAAAGATACCTTGTCTCTATGATTGAAGGAATTAGAATCAATGACTAATGAAGATCAAAACAACATTCTCAACATCTAAATCTATAGGTAATTCTTGACAAAGTAGCTATTCAAATGAGGTGTGGGATAAAAATTAATATGATCATGTATTCTATTTGTATCATTTGCTAATTAGGACTTGCATCTCCACTTTAGTAGGAATAATAGAATCCTATGCCATTTTACCATACCTAGGCCAAACACATACAAAATCCAAAGACCAATAATCACTCAAGACAAAAACATGTACCATACCATTTCATTGGCCATATCCATTTGTGATTTCCAAATATTCCTACAATTTATTCCATCACTTAGGGGAAATCCTCTTACCATTTTATCCAGTCTATAAACAACCTTTATTATCCTAATTAAAACCATACCATCCTATCATTCCATTCCTATCTAGGCTAAAGCTTTTTTTTATTCATCCTACCCAATCGTATTTTGATATTAGCTCATTTGGTTCTTCTTTCACCTTTTGTGAGAGGATTCTGACCAAGTTTTAACAATCAATCAAATCCATGTTTATAATGATATTTTATGAAAGTAGTGTGATATTTGATCTAGCAAGATATCTTTCATTTTCCATTTTATATCAAGTTTGTTTATGTGAGCCTAATTATAACCGCCTATGGAAAAATTAGTGTCTCACCAGTCATGCTACTAATTATAACAACCTATGGGAAAATTAGTATCATTGAACTCTTTTATTGTATCCTAGTTATAATTACTTATGGGAAAACTAGGGGCAACACTTATTTACCATGCACTATCACATCACCTTGCCATTACTATTTTTATTTGAATAGGTATTTACCAGATTTGAAAACTTTTTGGGACCTAGTTGGTTTTTCCTTGCCTTTTGTGTGGATAAAATTATTGTGAATTGAGGTTTTTTCGAGACTATATAGGTAATGCTCAATTCATGTTGAGTTCGCCTCAGTCCCCTTTTCTATATGCTCTCATTGTTTTATAATCAACCTAAGCCAAACACTCTCACCATTTTATGAGTAGGTATCTTGTCATTCTATAATGAGTTTAGATACCTCAAAGTTCCAAAAACATTCATAATATTTCAAAATACAAAAACATTTGTCCTATCTAAGATTAGTTAGTTATCCTCGATCTGCCCTACTGGGGCAAAGTCATTGTTAGAATGTTTTCTTTTGATTTTATTTTAAAGCTTTTTATTTTTTTGTTTATTTCAATTTTTTTAGTTTATGTTCTTTTTATGTGTTTATTTTTTGGTTCACTTACCTATTTGTTTGCTTTCAACACTATTGCCTTGACTCAGTCTATATGTATGTATTACGTGATTCCTTATGCAAAATATTCTTAATTCCATCCATATTCATACATCAACATTATCTTCATGGTTTTTATCATTGTTGTATTATTTTCAATTATTTATTGGATTGGGAGTCAGTCCTTATGCATGTTTTAGGATATTCTTCATGGTGTTCTATCATGATGCATAATGTCATGTGCTACAATAAAAATTAGCTACAAGAGGTATAAAATCAATGGAGCCATATAATTTTTTACTTGGTACCTTGGAAAATTCTCCCATACCACCCTTGATCAAATCAACCCATTGACCATTCTAGTTATATTATTGCTAATAAAGATGAGCATTTCTTCATTGGTAGGTACAAATTGATTCATTCACATTGATCAATCTTATTCTTCTATTAATATTTTTCATCACTTTGCACCTACTTATCTTTTAACCTATATTATAGGTTATATCCTTGAGTTATGTTTGTTAATTAGCCCTAACTGGGGAATCGTCATCTTTATCCAATCCAAGTCTTCTTAATAATTATAACCACCTATAGGTAAATCATTATTTTGACTTTTATTTCTAATTATAACTACCTTTGGGCAAATTAGTAATATTTTTTAAATCAATTCATGCAAGCATTTTTATCATTTGGATTAATATCAACCATGTGTTAATTCTACCTTTCTTCTTGATTATTTTGAGGGACTATCCATCAATAAATGTGATGGCCATTTCCTTGATGGGGCATCATCATAGGATTCCCAAAACTATTTAGAGATTTGCTCTTTAATCATCATCTTCTTTTTGGGCATACAAGCCTTCACTCATTATTTGAGAAGACATTGTTTTACTTATGATTTTTAGCATCTTCCAAAATAGGGGAAAATTGTAGACACCTAAAACTAGCCATCAATAACCTTCAACCCAGCTTTTGACAAATTTCTACCAAAATGCACATTTTGGCCTAAAAACACTAAATCACATTATAAACTTTGAAACTGATATATTCAAGTCCTGATTTTGGCTAGAGTATCATTAAATGAGGTAATGAAATTTATGGGCTAGCTAACTTTGATCAGATAATTTTGAATCAAAATGCCAATTTTGCACTTAGGTGCTTTGAATTTATCTTTTCTATCAAATCTCTTGCACGAGACATGTGACTTTGTTATTTTATGTTGATGTCATCCTAAATGGGATAATGAATCCAATGCATCTGACACCAACTTCTAATTCTAATCCAGTCAAAATTTAGGCCAATAACAAGACATTTTGACCAATTTGAGTAATTTGTGCACAAAGAGCCAAGGTTTGTATCAAAGTGCTTAATCATGTTTAAGAGAATTAAAATAAATTAGAGACTAATTAATAATTCCATAGAAACTTATTGAAAACTTGTTTTTATAAATGAATATTGAATATTTGCATCATCAGGTGACATCATTTCTTGGGAAGACATCCCTAGGCCATAAATGCATGAAATATCAATATTCATGACTCTTATGCCTCATTAAGACCCTCCATGCCTATTTAATGCCCCTCTATCCCAAACATTGATGAGCCTATTTATGAATTTTAATTACATAATTGGATTAATCTTTAGCCACACATCTCAATTTGAGATGGATGGTTCAGGTTGATTCTAATTATTTTCCAAAATCTATAAATAGGAGGCCTTGCCACATGAATTTCAAGTTCTTTTATGCCAAACTTATAATGCCCAAATTCATTCAAAAATCATTGAATATTAATGTTATAATGCCAAAATATTGAGCTAAATACAAGCCAAGCTAAGTCAAATCCATACAAGGTGCCAAGGAGAGATGGAGGTATCCAAGCTTCCATTGATGTAGACTTCATGAGCACAAACCGAGCAAGCCACTACACCAAGCATTTTGGTGCATCCAAGGAATGTGAAAGAAATATTCTTTCATGTTTTAGTTGTGTTTCAAATTTTTCTTTTTTATAACTAAGATCCCCCCTAATAACTAGGCCTAGAGATGTTATGCTAGTGTGTTTATTTTATTTTGTTTTCATTTTAAAACTAACACAATACTAACCATTCTCTCTTTAGTCAAGTTCCTAGTTCACATAAACTAGGTCACTATTGTACTTTCTTTGCACATATTTTATGATTCATACATAAGCCAACACATAGGGGATAACTACATGCATATGAATCCCTATTTAGAGTATTGTCCATGTAGATAGTGCCCACTTATAGAGAGGTTTTTGGGGCAGTTCGACACCATGTGCCCACTAACCCATTTTTTTCAAGGTCACTATGAAGATGGAAAACTAAGGTTTTTCCATTTCATAAGGAGTTACTATCCATGATCTAGATATAAATGCACTAGAGTGAAGGTGAAGTAAAACTTAAAAGCATCTATGTAGTCTCATCCTATTTCAATAGATATTTCATACATGACAATATCATTGAACCTAAATAGTGGCATCGATGTAACCATCCCAAGTTGACATTACTAATCAAAGAGCCAGAGGTATCAAAATCAAAATCTAATGATTATTCCAAAATCTCCTTCCACCTAATTTCTATATATTCTATATCTAGAATTGCATTAGCATTAAAACAAGTTAAGTAATTCACTTCTTTATCATTCTATATCTAGGAAAGTTTTACTTTCCATATTTATACTATCTTAGCATAATAAATTTAGTGTATACTTATATCTAAGTTTAGAATATAATTGGCCTACTATAGATTTGATTATCACCCTTATGCATTTCATGCTTATATACCCCTTTAACATTCTAGATAACCCCAATCTAAATAATTTTAGAGTTAACCACTTTAGTGTTAGTTCTTATGAGGATTTGAGGGGTATTTACATATTTTGGGATCCTCAAGTTGAAAATGCTAACATCTTGATCAATAATGGCCATCATTTAGAAATCTTGGTTACAAAAAAAAGATGATATAGTTTGGATCTTATCCAATATTTATGCTCTAAATTCTTGATAAAGAAAGAATAAGTTTTGGGAATAAAAGAGTTTATAAGATACAATAGTTATTTTAGATAGATGATAGCGGGTGACTTTAATACCACCTTTCACTCTTATAAAATAAGGGGAATGGTCAATATTTCATGGATAACATTGAATATTTGGGATTTTTATTTTTGATTTTGGACTCCTTGATATCGACCTAAGATGATCTAAATTTATTTGGACTTGTAGAAGAATGGAATAAAATTTTGTTCAAGTTAGATTAGATAGGTTTCTTGTTTCAATGGATTGGCTTATCTCTCAAAATTATTGCCTTTCATCTTTGTCAAGGATTGGTTTTGATCATAATATTGTACTACTAAATATGGAATTGAATGAGAAAAATATAAATCTCTTTTCATATTTTTTAAAATGTGGATGCAACATCTAAATTTGAAATTGGGAATTAAGGAATGGTGGAATATTTAACTCAAAGGAACTTCAATGTTTAAATTCACTATAAAAATCAAACATGTTAAAGTGAATATTAATAAATGGAATATAAAAACCTTTGGCAATATATTTTTTTTAAAACAATTTATTTTTAAGGAGTTGACTAATCTTGAGGAGTAGATACAACTGATTGGGATGAACCAAGACTTATATAACAAGGTAAAAAAATGTTACTTTGTGAGTTCCATTATCTATTACCTAAAGAGGGTACTTTATCGAGACACAAATCAAGAGATCTTTGGTTGAATTAAGGGGATATAAACACTAAATTATTTCACTTACTCAAATACATAAGAGTCATAATAAAATCAAGGAGATTGGGAAAGATGTGGTATTTTGAGTGATAATATGAATATTATAAGGGAGGAAGATATTCAATTTTTTAATAATATTCCTTCTGGAAAAGTCATTTGTAACTATCAAATTAAAAAGGAGAGTTTGGATACTATTCTTTCTATTTTGAGTCAAAAGGATAATGAGACTCTTGTAGTTTTTTTTTTTTTTTTAGGATTAAGTAAAATATGTTGTTTTCTCAATGGATGGGGATAAATATCATAGGCTAGATGGATTTCCTTGTGGCCTTCTTTCAACTTTTTTGGGATATAATTCAGTATGATTTTATTTCTACTATGAAATAATTTCTTTCTTCTCACAATATCCTTAGATAAATTAATAACACTTAATTAGTATTGGTACCATAAAAAAAGGAGCCACATATTTTAAATATTCTATGTAATACACTATATAATACATTTACAAAAATATTAGTTCCAATGCAACCTATGCTTCTTATGATCATCTCATAATAACAAGGTGGGTTTTTTATGGGTAGGCATATCCATATGGTATATTATTGTTCATAAATTTATTTACTTGATATAGAAAGGAAATAAGGAAAAAATTCTCCTTAAACTTGATATGAATAGAGCTTATGATAGATTTTCATGTATCTTCATTGATAAGGTGTTGGAAAGATTTGGTTGTCAACCTAAATATATAAAGTTAATTGACACTTATATTTCTATTCCCATGTTCTTAGTGATTATTAATGAATCCTCTTGAGTATTTTTATCTTATAAAAGAGTATTACATCAATAATATCCTTTATCTCCTTAGTTTTGCATTATTATCACTAAGACTTTGGGTAGAAGCTACTCTTTGGCTCTTTGAAAAATAATCATAATGGTATCAAACCTTATTATATAATTAAAAATATTTCCAATCGACATTTTTTTGATGATATGATTATTATAGGTGAAGATTATATCAAGGAAGAAAAACAAATCATAAATTTTCTTTTGAACTATGTTGATGTTTTAAGGTAGAAAATAAATCTAGATAAAAGTTATTTATACTTTATTAGTACTTCTATTCTTAGACAACATAAAATATCTAGAATATTTGGATGCCAAATCAAAGAGTTACCCTCTACTTAGATTGGTATGTATTTATTTTAAGGAATAATTAGAAGTAATATATAGAATCCACTCATTGATAGATTTTAGTTAAACTTGATGGAGGAAATGATGCAATCTTAGTCAATGTAGTAAACTACAACTTAATAAAAATATGCTTTAGAGTCTTCTTGTGTATCTCTTATCCATATTTAATATACCAAGTTTGACAGTGGAAAAAAATTTAAAAATACAAAGAATATTTATTTGGATTGGAACATGGGAGATATATAGATTTTCCTTGGTAGCCTAAGATAAAACTTGTCTCCCTATGAGGCAAGGAGGTTTAGGGATTAGATGAATGAAGTTAATAAATAGAGATATTATTAAAAAAATTATATGGATATTTTGAAAATAAAATAATTGATGGATAAAAATCCTAAAGGATAAATATATGAATAGTCCTTAGGCTAATGTGTTTCTATCAACTGACTCTTTTCCTACATATTCATGCTTTTAGAATAGTTATGTGAGTAATATAGATATTATTTGGAAATGAATAAAATGGAATGTGGGATAAACATAAATAATAATGTTTTGGGATGATTCTTAGATTCTAAACTCACCTCTCAACTCTTCTACTCCATGAAATAAAATCAGGAGCTTGGTTTAGAGAGACATGGGAAAAAGAGAGGTCCATTATATTTCAAAGACTGAATTCTATAAAGTTTGGAATCCAATCACCTTGAATTCATCCAATTATAATGATATTTATATCACTTATTATCTAAATTATTTATTTAAATTTTATCATATCAGGCAATCCCATGTGGATGATGAGCTAGTTTGGTTTAGCTCTTTGGATGGAGCTTAAATTTCAAATTAGGTTATACCATAGGAATTAATGTTGATTTGAATGCATTTCAATGGAAATATATTTGGGATAAGGATATTATACAAAATATAAACTTATTATATTGGGTAAAAATTAAAAATAAAATCTTTACCTTGGATAATTTGATGAAAAGAGTCTTTTTAATCTTGAATAGGCGTGTATTATGTGAAAAATATGTGGAGTCTATTTTCCATCTTTTGCTTATTTGCCCCTTTTCTTATAATACTTTAAGGGTTATCATATCTAAATTCAAGGTGATTTTGGTCTATTTATATTGTATGTTATATTTTATAATCCAATAATACCCTCCTTTTCTCAGTGATAAATTCAAAAAAAAAATGGAAGATAGTTATACTACATGTTTTCTAGGGCTTGTGGTGGGAAAGGAATTTAAGGATTTTTCAGAATGAAAAAATATGTCTCTAGGATGGATTTAGTAATAATGTAATTCATTAGTGAAAAATTCAAGGCTATCAATTTAAAAATAAGGAAAGTTTTAATGATAGTGAATACAAAATAGCACCAAACTGAAACATTTTAAATTCAGAGGGTAAAAAGGCTGATAGAAAAAAATTTAAATGGTACTATCCATTCCCTAGTTGGTTTAAGCTAAATTTTGATGGTGATTCTAAAGGAAACACAAGGGATGGTTAGTTTAGGTGGATTTTTAAGAGTCAACAGGGGAATATTTTTAGCTACCTATGTAGTTAATATTGGGGTGAAAAATAATTATGTAGTAAAAGATAAAGTTATTCTTTAGAGTCTCTAGGTGGCTAAATATATGGGGAAAACTCACCTTGCCATAAAAGGAGATTCTCTTAATATAATCAACTATATTTGTACGAAGAGAAAACCAAGATCAACTTTTAAAAATATCATAGATGATGATTTATCCAACCTACATTATTTTCAACAAACTTATATTAAACATGTAGATAAATAAGGTAATTGATTGATGGAGTGGTTTGCTAACAAAGGGGCCTCTTATGGAAAATGGGTTAAACAAGAACCTCTTCCCCTCATGGTAATTAATTTAATTAATGTTGAATCTAATAGGTAATATATTTATAATTAGGTTTTTTATGATACATGAAGATGAGTTTGTTATTTATATAATGGAGGAAGGCCTTATGATTTCATTTGTAAATATTATATTCAAGGCCAAAAGTGATGATATGCATGACCTAAATGAAATGGTCAATGGTCTAGAGGAAAAAATAAATACCCTAGATAATGAAGAGAAAAGTCTCAATGAAAATTTGGATAGAGTCTTAAAATTAGGAAAATTAACTATTAAGAATAACGTAACCAATATTATGTTTTTTAAGAAGGAATTTTAATAAAAATAAATCCCCTTAAAGAACACATGTTAGCAAGAGGATAAAAACTCAACATAAATAAAAGGTTTTGAAAGAGGAAGATGTTGATTTGGAGATGAATAAATAACACCTCATATTTCTTTTTTAAGAATGGGAAGTTTTTAGATTCCTTAGTAATATTAGTCCTTAATAGTTTTAGCTTAAATCTCTTTGTTGTTGTTTATTTACTATTGGACAACATGTTTGTAGTTGGGATTCTTTCTAGCCATACTCTACTCTATTTTTTTTGCTCTACTATTTTATATATTTTTATTAGTGTTTGTACAAATATTTAAGCCCTTTGATGTCTTGGCCCCACATTAATAACATTACCAGTACCAAAATGACATATTTGATACATAGAGAGAAGATTATAAGAAAATTTGGGTACAATTAATACATAATTAAAATAACCATCTTGTTTGTTAATAGTGCATTATCCCAAAACTTCAATCTGTGAAGAGTTCCCTATGACAATATTCAATGTACAAAAATATATAATATAAGACAAGAGATCCTAAGAATGTGTGAGATGATGAGAGGAACCTGAGTTAAAAAACCACTCATCATGAGATGAAGATATAACTTTGGCTAAAAGTGTTTTCCCTTTCCTTATAGGAGTAGAAGATGGAGAAGGCATAAAAATCTTCTATTTTTTTAATGAAATATCTAGTCCTTCCATAATCTTAAAACATTTGCTTTCATCATGATTAGGACCAATAAAAAAGTTACAAGGACAAAAAAATGTATTCTTTTGCTTAAAAGACTTTTTGTTTTTAGAAGATTAAGGAGACTATGTAGTGGTGTCTGTATGTTTATTGAAAGATGTTGGCTTCTTCTTGGTTTAGGTTAACGTTTTCCTTTTTAAGTATTAGCTACTAAATCATGAATAGAACTAGGTAGAGCATTTAGGGCTATTAGTTTTGTTTGCTTTCTAATTAATCTTTCACAAAAAACATCAAAAGAAGGCCATTTGAATTCATCACCTAATGTTCCCATCATGGCATAATAGGTAGAGGAAAAAACACTATACGGTGCTTCAATTTTGACAAAATAATGAAGATGCACTCCTTATCATTTTTATCCTTGTCACCATTTTTCAACTTTGACGTACTAAATTTGAATTTTGCTAAGAATTCATCTATTGAGGGAAAATATGAAAGAGATAGAGCACTTAATTATACATCTAACTATAATATTTTGAATTCATTTATTTTTACAAATAGGTTTTCAAATTTATCCCATAACTATTTTGGTGTTTTGGATTCTACATTGTGAAATTGGACACTATTAAAACATTGAGGCCAATCAATCCAAGATCCTCATCTTGCTTATAGCCATATGCACATTTGTCCTTTTCAAAGGTGAATGTTGTAGATGTTGAGTCATCAAAAATCCTCTATAAGCCCTTTGATTGAAGTATTTATTGCATTTTTTGGCTTCCAAGCATGGTAATTTATAGAGTTTAGGGGATCAAACTATCGGGACTCCACTCCTGAGGAAGAAGATGATGTTGAGAGGAACAACCTTGAAATTATATATACAACTATATTCACAAACTTTTCAAAAAATAAACCCCCTGTTACAATATAAATGTCACCCCCTAGTAAAATAACACAAAAAAATACATTTTTACAAGTTTATAATGTGGCCAATAAATGAGTATTTTACCACTAGAATTTTTATAAAAAATACAATTTTAGTTTGTAGACCATAAAAATGACTTTGTGTAAAAAAATAAGTAATATAATTTGACCCCAAGACCTCTTACAACAACAAGGTCTTAATAAAATCTTATTTTCCACTATACCACTTGCAAATTTGACAACATAAATTTAAAAAAATGGCTTTTAACCACTTTCCAAGAGAGAAAATTGATTAAAAATGTCAAATTAGACTCACACATGTGGGAAAAGATGAGGGAGAGTTAACCAATAGACAAATTTCTGCTCATTGAAGTCCTCAAATGCATATTAAGAGCCCAAATATTAGAGAAACTTAATAATTTTCCAAATAATCCTCTTTGGTGCTAATGGGCTGCTTGTAGAAAAGATTTATCAAAGGTCATATGGACTGATGCAATGTAGTACACACTAGTTTGAAATGCACCTCCAAATATTATATTACCCTTCAGGGAAAAGAAACTTTAGATCTGGAAGTATACGATCTAAAACCTATAATTTATGATATAATTTTGACCAAAAACCATTGCCAAAAGTTAAATGTTTTACTTGTATCCCAAGAGGTGTACGACATGTTGCATAATGGTACATCTAGATCTTAAATGAGTATCCAATCAATTAAAATTCTCCCACACATTTAAATCTACAAAAGTGGACCTGTACAACCTGTTATATTGGTTTCAAAATAGGTAAAAATATATCTTTTTCTTTGCAATTTTCTTTATTTTTCCTTTCAAAATTCAAAGTTTATAGTAACTGTATGACATAAAACATTACCAAAATGTATGCGACATCGATAAAATATTAGAATGAATCTTGAAATGTATAGGAATTGAAGAAAAAAATTGAAGATTAAGAATAAATTTGGAAAAGAGAACCTCTAACTAAAGGCTTTTAAAATGCTCTAATATCATGAAAGAGGCATATAAGTATGCAAATGATCCATAAGATCAAATCAGAGGACATGAATAAAATTAAATTACCTAAAAATATTTATTAATAAACTCATAACTAAGTTCCTAAAATAAAATAATAAAATCTCTGTATATTCTCTAATAATACTTATAAACTATGTGATACAATATATAAAAAAATAGTTTGTTATGTTTGAACAAATAGTAAGAAAATAATGGAAAATTGAAAATATTTAGTTTTCAAATACTACATGCAAATGTTTGAGTAAATATCAATAATAAAACAAATAAGCTAACTAAGGTAACAAAGTATTAACTCTTAGTAAAGCACAAATTTACCCTTAATAAGCTTAAAACACACATAATTTTCACAGAGTCTAGCAAATTTATCATTGTATGTGGTGATGGAGGAACCATTAAAACCATAAAAATACACAAATAAAAATTTATTCCAAGAGAACAAGGAATTATATGCACAATCTAATCAGGATTTACCCATTAAACAAGTCATTAATGCACTAATACAAATGTTGGAAGAGTGTATAATACAGAGATTGGAAAATAACAAATGGGGATAAGCAAGTCATGAATAGATTCATCAACATCTCTCGTTGGATGGTGAATATATGTGAAAAAATTCAACTAATTAGATAATATGACATCAAAAATCTAGACAAATGTGGATAAGGTCCTCTCTAAAAAAATTCAATGATTCCTTTACTAATTCTTGGTATTTATTATCTACTTTATTAATGCAGTCCCGTGAGGGCTAAGCTATTGTTAGGGATGATTTATGACCAAGCCAAGACTTTTATAACATAGTATGCATGAGAAGGGTAAATTCATATTTTCATGTGTATAAGTTTTAGAGATGGCTTCTACAAATCCATGCACTCATCATGGCAAACCATCATGTTCTATGAGAGGTCATGGAATAATTTTACCCTATTTCAATAATCACAAAATTGTATAATTATGTCATGGTGTGAGTCCATGAATTAACAACACATCCTACACTACCCCCTTTGATTTTTCATCAACATGGTCTAGGCACAAGCATAAGTCATCTACCATATTAACATGGTCGCACAATATATACAATCATTCTAAGTGGTTCAACCATGAAACTCGTTGACATTCACAACACAAGCACCTATTATGTATCCAAGGAGATGCCATCAAAATTCAAAGAATAGCCTAAAAATTAAGCACAATTACCACTAAAGAATATGAGAATATCATCACTATGGTCAGTAGTGAAGAAATGTTTCAACTATCCCATTTTAGTCATTAACAAAGAACTTGTGCATACCAAGAGATACAAGAACTAACCCTGAGTAGGATGGTGAAAGGAATTTTTTTTTATCACCTATGTAAGCAACTAAGAACCCATAATGAAAGTCATAAATTGAAGAGACCATTTCAATAATAGGGAGTAGAATAAATAATGTCTCATACCACTAGTTGTGTGACCAAAATATAGTATACACATGTTGTAAGAAATAACCCCTATATAATCCACTCCACCTTCCACACCTTCATCTACCCCACATATGTGCATGCCTCCATCACCCCATTCCCCTCCTAAAATGCACTATAATTCGCATTCCACATAATTTATTACATTAGTTATCTTTGAATAACAAACAAAGGGCCAATAATAAAATTCATATTTGACACTTAAGCACAAGTGGACCAACCTCCATCCCAAACACATCCATACCAAACTCACCTAGATACTATAATGGAGGAATAACTAGTCATATAAATTACATCATCACATACTGAGTCAAATAATCAAGATAAACATAAGGCTTACACAGAAATGAAGAGTTCGCTGAGTAGAAGAAGCAATCAACATAGCACATGGTGAAGGAAAAATCCTTGCATCAATAAGAATAAAATAAAAGTAAGGCCAAAGTGGAGAAAATAGATTAACTATGCAATCAGGAGGAAGTTTATAAAAAAAATTAAGAAAAAGCTACATCAAAGATGACAACCAAATGTAAAATCACAAGTGAAGTAGCTACGAAACCCAAAGAGGTAAAAGACAAGGTAGTCAAAGGAGAGGAAGACAAAAAGAAGAAATAAAATGAAGACAAAAATAATAAATAGAAGGAAGAGAAAAATAAGTAAGAGGAGGTGTAATGAGTTCAAGTAATGCAATAAAAATATCATAAACAACATGCTACATAAGGACATAAGGTTCAAATGATGACTAATTTAAGATAATATGTAGGATAAGTGGTACAATAGGACTAGGTCTTACATGACGGTTTATAATCCAACTAACAATAGGACTAGGTCTTACATGATGATTTATAATCGAACTAACTCCAAAGAAGAAATTGTAGGAATTATCATAAGAACTAGTGTGGGCAAGGAAAGCTCATAATAGGAAGGATTAAAAGGGATTGATGACATAATTGAATCTTATGTATGGAAATTAGGCCCCAACCACAAGGTGTACATCCATTATTATACCCATGTCATAATTAAGATACACAAAACTAGTACCTCTAGCTCAAACCACATAACTTGGCATAAAAATTGTCCCAAAGTAAGTTTCCTTTGAATTTTCACACTTTCACCTACAAAAAAAATTGAATGAACTAGTGCCTTCCATGCCTCCTATAAAAACCAATTAGATATTTGAATTAGTAGAAGAAAAACATAAAATAACACACATAGTGAAAATGAGGAATATAGTGGAAGAAACTTTCTCAATTTTGGTTCAATGGGTGTTAAAGGGCTAGATCATGTTAGAACCAATATAATTCAAAGCCTTGATCATAAAGCTTGTGAGGATTGGGCACCCATCGATTAATGGTAATAAATTAAATCAAAAGTATGAAGGCTTTATGATGAAGTTGATGCCAGTTTTGAGCTATTCAAATAATATGAGAAAGTAGTTGAAAAAATCATAACATAAGCATGAAAAAAATTGCTACAAATTTTGTATTAGAAGACATAATTATAGGAAGTGATAAAGGATACGATCAATAACACTATGTTTTTAGATTATTTAAAATTTAAAGATAACATCATGGATCGTGTGTCTATAAGGGAACTATAAATTATAGGGAGTACATTCACAAGCATTTAAGTGCAAAGATATGTGGATCATCTTAAATATATAATGCAAGCTATTGAGTGGAACATTGAATTACATCAACCTTTGATTATTAGTGTTGGTGAGGATGATGTGCAAGGTATTATGTACAACTTAACACAACTGGGTACATTATTGACCATGGTTCAAGATGGATTATCACACTAGAACAACTATAAAGCATGTTTGGTAGACATTATAGGTTTAGTCAAGGATGTCCTTGATGAGCCATAATATATCTCCCCCTTATAAGCTACTCAAAACACTAAAAGCATAAAATGCCCCTCAAACATAACATGCACCAAAAATTCATCCAATCTAATATTGGGGACCTCTATAGTGTTATAACAAACTTTGTACAAGCCATCTAGTCAGTGTCATCACCACCAACACACTCCATGCCACCTCCATCTTAGTAAGGTATCATGGCTTTCTCTAATTTTAAATATTTTTTGGAATCATTTTTTGTCAAAAAGTCTTTGTGAGTAAGGTGAGGAAGGTTGAAAGCCTATAAAAGGAATCATCTAGGTTACATTAACCTATTGAAAACCCATAAAGGTTGGTAGGTTGGTATGTTAATTAGTTGAATTCCTAAAATGGTGGCTAACTAGTGTGTAATAAGTGAGATGGAAAATGACACTTCTTGAAAAAATGTGAACAAAGCTTCCAGAGAAGACAAAAGTGAAAAATTTTAGTGTAGCTTAATCAATAATTAGTAGGTAAAAAAATATTTAAGTAAATTCATTATAACATCAACTATTATCTCAAGATGTGACAAATATTTATGTCTAGGGAAGTGTTAGTAAGGTATTATAAATGATATGTAGCAATTAATTTATATAAAGTGTTCATGCGACATAGGGGTGTGTGTGTGTGTGTGTGTGTGTGTGTGTGTGTGTGTGTGTGTGTGTGTGTGTGTGTGTGTGTGTGTGTGTGTGTGTGTGTGTGTGTGTGTGTGTGTGTGTGTGTGTGTGTGTGTGTGTGTGTGTGTGTGTGTGTGTGTGCACGCACGCATGTGTGTGTAGGTGTAGGTGTGTGTGTAATATTTTGTAAACATTTGTGTAAGTCAAAAATATAAAAGGAATATTGAACACTCTCCTCAAACCAAATATGAAATTAAATGAAGAGTTGATAATCCAAAGAATCTTGTCAACTCTATAAATATCCACCACATATAAAAGGAAAATTTAGATATGTAATGCCCCAATCATTATTTTGATCATTTTAATATAATAATTGTGGGAATCAATCTCTCTTGTAAAAAAATGTATCATATTCCATAATATGTTATTGTAACTACTTATAAATAAAAATTATGAAATTTCTAAGTTGTACATGGAAATATGTGTAAATACTCTTTTTTGTGTGAAGTCTGAATTGAATCACACCATTTAAGTTAGCTAGATAGAATAATTATATGATATAAATAATTTAGCCACCAATTTATGATACATAAATCAATCCCTATCTTTTGATTCCCATTACACCGTATAGATGACAAAACTTACATGTCCTAATAAGGATTACTTGGGACCTTTTTTTTTAATTGGTTAAAAAGGGTTTTTAGAGGGGCCCAACCTCCATACAAAGAAAGAGAAAGATAAGTAAAATAATCAAAGAACACATATCAACCCACTACACAATAAGGTTCCAAAATTCCACATAAACAACAAAAATAGCTCTGTCAATAGCTAAACAACAACAAAGAAATGAAAAATGAAAAATAGAAGAACAACTATGAGTCTACAATATTCACTAAAGCTTCAACTATCTCAAAGTATTTATTTAGGAAATTAATGACATTTTTAAACTTATCAAGATTAATATTCTTCACTTTAATCCTTCCTTTATATTGGGATTTAAGTCTATTACTATCTCTCTTATCGATATGATCTTCCTTTTATCTTCAAGGATATCCTTTAGCATATGGATATTATTAGCACAATTTTCAATAGAAACTATATTGAATTAAATAAGATTATTCATGTTTTCCTTTATTTACCTCCTTCCATATCCATATGGATAATATTTTTCTCAAACTTGTATACCTTCTTGGAAAATTATTTCACTTTATCATTTTATTTCCAATTATTATTATTAGTCAAACCATCCATGTTATTGGACTTTTGCATGTTCAACATAGTATATCTAAGAGATTCATTTTATTTCATCAGTGAGTTGATTAAATTTTTGTGCCACATAATGTCCTTTTCCACCAATGTTAGTCTCTCCTAGATATTTCTTGTGTCTATTTTTGAGATCCTTCTTTTGTACTTTGCCAGATCCTCACTTTGAAATTAGGGTTCACTCTTTACAATGGAGTTCTCTATCTCAATGTTTGCATTCCCTTATAAATTTGGAACATATCTATATACCATGTAATGTTATAGGTCATCTTTATAAGACACATAATATTCTTTACCCATTAATTTAACAATGTTAGCCTTTTCTTTAGCTCCCTAAGATGAATGAATAAGGGTTTTGAAGGAAGTGTAACTAGAATGATTAGCCCTCCCAAATCCATTATCCCAACACTTATAATAGGGGAAAATATATTTTTATTTATATGAATAACCTTGATGATTGGATTTACAATAGGTGCCTATTTTTTAGACCAACGCTGTATCAAAAAGAACAAGGCTTGGTGTAGAGGGAGTGTGGAATTTTTTGACTTGAACATCTAGAATAGAATGTTCTAAGGAAATAAGTAGATAGTAGGGTACATTAATCAACTTATTATGATGTAAATGATTTATAAAGGTAAAATGGTAAGAATATACACACTTGAACTTGCATTCTAAAGTAATATATAAAATTTTTATCAAGAATGAAAAACAAATTTAAAAGGGGATTTCTTAGAGGGAAAACCTTTGGTGAACAAAATATCATATCTTCTTCCCCATAAATATTCAAAACCAAAATTTATAATGCTTCCTTTATTTAGTGTATTTTTTCATTTTTAACTAGAAATATATATAGTCTTGGATTCAGGGTTGCTCTGCTCGGGATCCTTAGGAACCACTATAGTGAGCACCTTGTTTTCCATCTTGGCACTCACTTCATCCAGATTTACATTTTAACACAACATTAAATGGTACACAAAGATCCCATGATTGTGGTGATATTTATCATATTTGTCCACATATTATTTTGAACACTCTTCAATTATTTGAAAAACATGTTCATTTCCTTCTTTGGACCTATAAATATAATGTGTACACTTGTTAGTAATACATCATTCCTTTCCTTTCCCCATTAAATATAATGTGCACACTTGTCAGTAATCAAATTAAGAAGTATTTAAAAGGAAGGGATGGCATCCAAAAAAATGAATGCTGATGAAAATTGGCATCTCTATTGCTAATAAATTAATGTATGTGTTCCACATATCTAACATGACATCTCTTGTGTGTAGGGCAAATTTTAAGAGCCCTTATAAAAAAAAACCCTAGATTTCATTAGTGAATATATAGATTAATGAATCACATGCATGAATTTTTTTTAAGGTGTAGTGACAAATCCATTAGGATTAGGTTAGACTAAAAAAATTATATTTTTTAATATATTTATTCAGTTGTATAACCCAACTAAATGGAAACCATCACTGACTAGTTTCATTATGCAATCAAATGGTAAAAATCTAAATGACATTAAAATTTAATTGACCAACATAAACTAATATTCAGTTACAAGATGCAATAAAATGTTAAAGACCACCATCTAGTTTTAAAATGTAGTTGGCTAGTAAAGGTTGTTAGTTGGTTGCATTATGAAACCAAACTACAAGGGTTATCATTTGGTTTCATTTTACAACTGATCAACATAGGATGATAATCAATTTCATTTCATAACCATTTGACATAGGATGTAATTCAATTGCATTCTCCAACCAATCAATAGTTTTTTCATTTGGTTTCAAAATACAATTGAATGGTAGCCTTTAGTGGTTGTGCAGCTGGTGCATCCATTTGGTTCATTAGTCAGTGAAATAGAATGGTTGATAAACCATTTGATTACATATGAAACTAGCTACCTTGGCTTCTGGGTCATGCCTTCTCTGCTTATAAATAGTCCCTTTACCCTCATTTTTACACTATTTTAAAACATTTTTATCATTCTCTCTTGTGTTTTTAACAATGATTCACTTAAAACTTTGATAGGCTACAACAACATGGATTCCACACACAAATACATTTTTAAGAATTTATTATGTCCATATATTTTGAAACTACTACATTTTGTAGAGACATACAATAATTAGATTTTATAGTTTAATTTAAATGGCCTCATTTATATTACACACTATGAAACTGACACAAGCTTATTGAAATCAATAATTTCTTGTTATGACAATATCAAGACAAGGTTCAATGTCAGTTTGAACTTGAAATTAATCTATTTTAGATCTTTGCCTACTGATATCCATAATTTGATATGGCTTCCACACTATAATGCTAACCCTACAACCATAAAATTGATGATGATTGATGATAATAAAAATATTTGGAGTTTGCCTACAACTTGTAGATCAATCCCATTGGTATGTATATCTTTTTTTTTAAATATAATATTTAACATTTTGTAAATTTTATTTAGTTTTCACTAATTTCATATTTTTTCTTTCATTGCTGATAGCCATCTTAAAAGGGGCCTCCACATCGATAAAAATATCGAACATATTTCTAAAATCCATGGTTTAATTTTTTCTTGTAAGAATAGTCTTATAGGGAAGACTAGGAGACATTCCCTTTTGGAATATTGTTTACATTTTTCATACTCTTTTTGGTTTAAAATATGACTATTCTACATTTATTTCTACTAGGATAAAATTAGAATTGAATTATGTTTGTTGTAATTAGAGTTCAACAATTTCATGTTCTATTTTATTCTAGCCTTATACAAACTTGTATGATCTTAAAAAAATATCAATTCCAACTGTGCTTCATCTAAAATGAGCACAAATTATTTATTTGTTGATGACAAATAGGTTAGTTTAGAATTCAAATGAATCATCTAGATGGTTTAATTTATAAATTCTTATAAATTTAAAGCTTAATATTTATTTACTTGTTATAGTTAAGACTTCGTGTATTTAGAACACAAAGACAAGATACTTCATAAGGACATCATTCCCCTGAAGGTTATGAAGATCGAGTCTATGGAATCATTGTTTCATTTGTTTTGAATTTTAAATTTATGAGGCTTTCTTCTAAATCATCTCCACATGCAGGTTTTTATAATTTCAAATTCCATTGATAAATGATGTAGAATGAAAATTTAATTTGTATGTTATTTTATTTATTTCTTTAATTTTTGCAGTTGACTTTGAATCCATTGATCTTGAATTTGAATGAGATCAACAAATCCCAAAATTTCATGTCATAGTCTTCTCAACCACTTGTTCAAGGTTTTTTAAATTCTAACTTTTAGTTTTTATTTTAAGTTTCTTAAATTAAATATTTTATTGATTGAGTGATTGAATCTTGTAGTTGAAACCACTACCGTGACTCTAAATATGACTGGTAGATTGGAGGACATATTCTCTCCAAATACAAATAATAAATGTTTAATTTTAAATAGCATTTTTTTTCATTTTTACTTTTTAAATATAATTTATTTTTGCAAGTACCATTAATATATGAAGAAACATATGCCACAACCACTACCACCAAACCCAATTTTTACAAGGGGTAAAAATATTTTATTTATAGCATAGAATAGAGAAACAGTGCAATTGTGAAGTTCCGACTTCCCTAATTTCTCTCTCAGAGGAGTGTCCATCACATAGGGATTAATATGTTTTAGTATATTGATCTTGATGGTGAATATCTGAGGATTTAAATTGGAGACCTTAGTGCTAGTGATTTTAATCCCCATGATTTTATTCAGGTTCTAAGTGTAACTACTCAGGATGTGCCTTGTACCTCTCTACTACCTAGGCCACAAACTATAGTCTATATTGATTTTTTAGATGATGACAAGCTCAATTTTCCATTCAATAATTTATTGTTAGAAAGAATTATTTCAATTCTTAAGGAGGTTTTTCTAGATGAGAAAAATAATTTAAGAGTTTGGGAGTTTCATGTGAAAGCATTGATGAAAGAAATAAATGTCCATTATCAAAACTACTCCTAGAGAGTCAATTTGCTTTCATTAGTTGAACATGAACCCATGAAGATTGATAGTTAATTTAGTCAAGCAAAATTTGGGTCAATTTCAATTTCTAATTATTATAATGACAATATATTGAGTATTATAGTAAATAGGTTGGAGAATTTAAATACAAAAGCCCAAACATACTTTAATAAATGGGAAAGAGACATAAACCTTTTCATGATTGTAAATGTGGATAATGAAAAAGATTTGGTAAGTTACCATCATTTTTAGTAAATTTATTATAGTTTTTTAAAATTTTATCTAATTATATTTATTTTTTAATTATAGGAAAAATATGAAAACTTGAAAAAGGAAGCCTAGTCCTCAATGTGCATCTAAAAAATGCATGAAAAAGTTTAAATTCTACCATTAAATTTAAATAAAATCTTATTCTATTAAATAAACATAACAACACACTCAAGAAAATAATTAAGGAACATGAAATGGATCCTGATATTTTATTGAAGAAGAAAATAGATGGAGATCTTAGTCTTCTTTCAAAAAGAGATGCAACAAATGAAGAAAGAGAAAATATTACAAATATTAATTCTATTGTAGAGTATCTTTTAAATGATAGGCATATTAAAGGATGGAATAGAGGAAGGGCAAGTAGAAATTTCAAAGGATTCTTGTGAGAAAGTGGATGATGAGTCTTTTCCAAAAATGATATTTTATGATGTTGTAAACTATTTATTATGTTTCAAAGATAATTTTGTTTTTTAAACAATAATTTGAAATGATAATGTTAAGTTTCAATTTTCAAAGAACAGTTTTTTATGCTTCAATTACACTTTTTTACAAATTTATGGTTCATTTTACATCCTACATGCATTGAATTGACTATATTAGTTTTGTATTTTGAGATGATGTAGTTTAAACAACATGGTGATATGGACTACAATTATTATTTTCTATGGATTTTGACTGAGCATCAATTTGAATTTGATGTGATTTCATCTTGTTCAATTATTATCAGGGTTGCAGATAATGGAAAATCTTATGTTATGAGTTTGATAATTTAATTTAGTTATGAGTCCATTTGTTTGGGAAGTGAACATGTTGTTCTAGTATGGAATTATTATGGATATAGAGTCCGTGCACTAATTATGGTTTGCCTCTTTGGTCAATGGATTTTTTTTTTCATGATGATTTAATCTATTTAAATGATGATAATGTTTCTTGGGTTTTTATTCTACACTTTAATCTTGATAAATTTAAATTATTGATGTGCATCTATAATTATGTAGGGGTTCCATAAAATATTTTTTATTCTTAATTAAGTCTTATTGTTCAATAGACTTGTTGACTTCTTTTGTATTTGTATTTAGCTTTAATATTCATAATGTTAGCTATAATTTAAGATGCAAACTATCAATATTGTATTACAATATCAAATTTATGTTTTTTCAAAATTAATAAATGTATATATTTAATAATACAATCTTAAAAAATACAAAGAAATTTTGACCCATTTAAAGAACCAATTACATAAAAAGGAAAGTTGCATGGTCAATGGATTAATCACTAAGGTCTAAAAAACATCTATTAAGCAAATGATAATGCTATCAACAATTTTTATAAATTAAAATTTTCAAGTGTTTTAAAATAGAAAAAAAATGATATGAAATTAGATTTCATAAAATGTTAATTGTAATAAATATAAAACTAAAACTTAGGTCGTTGAAACAATCCTCAACAAACTTGTTCATCATAAGTGACATTTGCATCTGCCATGTCGGTACCATATTTATTGTCAATATTTACATCCTCTCTAATTGTCACCATATTATTGATGTCTCATTTTTCAGTTAGACAACTCTATGTTGTTAGAGCTCTTTCATAAGTAAACATGTGCACAACATAACATGAAACATATAATCTTAAACATGTTTCTAAATTTTTATCCAATCTATTTTAAAGTTTTGACTTAATGAAAGATAATTCACTAAATACTCTTTCATATTTCATTGAACCCAAAATAATTATTCATAGTTTCACTATAAGATGTTACAAAGATAAAGTTTTTTCATAGTTTTGTAATTGCACCATTTTATGTTAGTTTTCTTAGACACTGATATTGGTCAACCATTATAATTCCTAAATGTGTTGACTGATGTGTCAGTAAATCCTTTCCAAAAAGATCTTTAATTTCAACTCTATTAACCTCTACATATTTACTACAGTTCTTAATAAGATAACCCATGTATTTTTTAAATAAATTATTCATTAACTATTTACCATTATCACTATTCCAAAATATCAGATTCATAACTACCATGGCCTCCAACAAATCATCCCTTTAAAAATGATCTCTAATATCAGCATATAAGTTTGTGAAATTCTACTCAATTTCATTTATGTTTTAGATAGAGAAATATCATATAGAATATGTGTTATAGGCACTTCTTTAGTTCTAGCTCCCATAAAATCAAGTCTTTTGTAGAAAGTGTGCATTAGTATCTCCTTGTCATTAACAATGACACAAATTCGATCATTGATATTGAATTTCAAATAAATTTCAAGATTATTAAAATATATCAAAATTTACAAACTCCTAAAAACTTATCCCTGAAACTTTTCATTCGATGTGTATAATATATCTAGATATTGACATACTCTTTTATATCTATAGATTGACATACTCTTTTTCTTAACTATATAAAGTCAACAATATATATAGATCTCTCCTATGCCTGTTTCATTAAATAATTTATTTCTTTCAATATTAAAATAATTTTGCATAATGCTAGTAATATTTATAAACCTGTTAAACTACACAATAAATCTTTTGCCTTGTCAACTTACCTATGATATTTATACATAAAAACTACTAACAATGGATATTCTTCAAAAATTCTGCATACAGGTTCATATATATAATCCATCTTGTATCAACATCTTTTAGTATTTTTGTACTATCAATCACTCCTATTAAAAAAATTTAGAACTCTAAAAATATTTTTGGACTACTTGACATATAAGCATGTAAGTCATGAATGAGATCTTCCACTTTTATGACATTATAAAATGTGTTAATAATTTTGTATGCAAGATTCATCCTATGATCCAAGCAATGAGTTGGAATAATATATGGGATAACCATTGTTTGAATTCCAACATAGAGACTATTTTTATGCCCCTACATTATTGATGCACCATCAACCCTAACACACATCAACTTGATAGATATTGCATAATCATCAATTCTATCATTATCTCTCAAATTAGATACAACCAATTTGTGAAGGTTTTCAACATTATAATTTTCTACCATTTTATAAATAGCTAATAGATGAGGTTTCCTTGAATAGTTTTCAAAATTAAAAACATCCATGTAAACCCATGATATGTTGTCACCTATTTTGACCTCATCAATAGATAGTGAGATAAACAATGAATTTTGAATTTTTTCTTTCAAATCCTCATTCTCAACCATTTCTAGACATTTTGTCATTTTAAAGCACTATTATCTAACCAATGTGATTATGGAATATCAAGAAGGCCATTATGTTAAATAAAATATTATAATCTAAAAAATTAGAAATAGGTCTACCATTTTTAAAAATGTGGTATACAATAGAGCAATATATATTTTTGGCATTTAGATTAGACACATAACATTTCCAAATTGAGCTTTGATTGTTCCCCCTTTTTCAACAAAATATTTTTGACATTTATGATCATTTTCATACTTGCATGTTATCTTACATATATGCATTCTTATGAATTTTTCCATATATGTGTTATTGTTATCTATCTATATGTGTGCTTCATTGAAATATATGTTTACACAATGTTTCTCATTTGTGTCTAATTTAATTTACATTATGTGTTCCTTTCTTAGTTTATAACTACATATTTTACATCTACATTCTATAGGAGTATCATAAACATTTCTAGGCTCTACAGGTTCAATGAAGGGAAATTTTAATGTTCAGTTGATCTTAAAAGACCTTCCAATTTTCCATCAACTTCTTTTCCTTCACAAAGAATTATGAGTGGAATTTTAAACTAAACTTTATGTTTGATGAGAACCAATAATCTCATCTAGCAATTGAATTTCATCATCATTGTCATCGAAATCTAGAGGAGTGTCTTCCCGTGTTGGCATGTCATCATCAATGAAATATTCAGGGCGTGATATGTTATTGTGATTGGTTCTTTATTATGAATATAATCATTATCAATGGGGATTTTTTCATGTAAAAGGGTTTTGATATTATTATAGATAGTTAAAATCAAATTTACTAAAAATTTAAAAATCTTAATAAGCACCTGTATTTGAGTGCATGTAGATTGCATGAGAATTTTTATTGGGTCTCTAAAATAAGATAATATGTTTGATTTTACTAATAATTAGCTATCTTTTTATCATTTACATTAGATGTCATTATGAGCAATGTAGATAAGTGATTACAACATGATTTACCCAGATAGTTATCTAAAAGATGTCACTGTTTAGAGACAACTTGGGCCTAGAATACAACTATTTGGTTCTAGCAATGATGATAAACTTAGGTTAAATTATGGATGCAACTATTTAGTTGTGGTAGAGATGTAACATCCTGATAAAATGTGAATGCAACCATTTAGTTGGTGTACATATGCAACCATTTAATTATAGTGGAGATGCAATTGGCTAGTGGAATGTGGGTACAACCATTAAATTGGTGTATATATGCAAAAATTTGGTTATAATTGAGATGAAACCAATAGGTAAAATGTGAATGCATCTAGTCAATCGCAATCAATTGGTGGCATTGTAGTTGCAATCGATTGCTGCGATGCTGGTATCACCATTTAGTTTCATAATTTCTATTGTCTCATTATTTAGTTACTTGTTTGATATCATCAAGAAGTTGCCTTTACCAAAATTATAATTTGATGGTTACCCATAGCATCATATATATATATATATATATATATATATATAAGGTGAATTGGTTGGTCAACCACAAAACTACTATAATTTTTTAGCAAGCCAACTTAGAAAATGACTTACATTCTAAATTTTTAGGTGATTCGAACCTATGTAGTGGCCCTCAAAATAGCCAAAACCAAAATTTAAAAAAATAAATATTTATGAATTAACAAATATTCATCGATACAATTTACCCTATTTACATCATGTAATATAATCATATATCATAGCATAATGATATATGTTCACATAAAGGGCAAATGTACAAAGTTGGGGGATAAAAAAGGTGACATTGAAAAAAATAGAAATTTTAAAAAGGGTGTATTCTCATCTTTCTAAAAAACAATGCAAATCCCATAAGGGTGTATGTCCTTTGGACTACAAAAGGGTATATGCCCTTTGAGCTTTTTTTATTTATTTTTATTTTTATTTAACCTATTGTAACCTATTTATTTTTTTCAATGATATATTTAGTAAAATAAATGTAATAATTTTATATTACATTTTATATTCTTATACTTTCAATTTATTTTACTAAATATAACAAATTATGGTCCCTCTGCATATTCTAAAATTGATTATAAATCTATAAGAGCTTCCATTTAAAAGTTATTTTTTCAAATTCCATTTTGGTCAATATTTAGTTTTAAAAAATTTAGGATCAAAAAATATAATGATAAATGAGGTTTCAAATCATATTATGCATGTAATAGATTATATAATTGAGGATTACATGTCTACTTTACCTACATGAGTATCCCCTACCTACTTTATCTACTTAAGTATGTCTTACATGATTAAATAACTGAGCCATATCTTGATCTCAAAGAGTATGACCTACCTAAGTACACAAGTCATATCTTGATCTTTATTATTCCTTACTAGTGTCAAAGTAAGTGCTCCACTTACTCAACCTACTCTACTTCAAGGTCTTCTAGAAACTTTCTTTAAATTAGGTCTCTTCCTAACCTTAAACTATCTCTTAGTATATCACAAAAGGTCTTATGAGTATTGGTATTGAAATACTAATGAAATTATTTTTTAGTATTATCTCTTGACTTCTTAGCCTTTGTATTCAGATTAAAAGACACTTTTAATGACTCAAAATAGGGTACTCAATCCTCAGATAGTAATATACCTTCAAGCAAAACTCTTATTTGACTCCTAAAGCACTCGATTTTACATCTTCACTTCTTTGAACAATATTAAGAGAGTTTCACCAATTATTTGACTCAATATTCTTAGTGCATGAATAAATTCAACTCAAAACTAGATGACATCAACTCTACCCTTTATAGGTCTATCAGGTCAAATTCTACCTCTTAAGGATTTGATACAAAGAGATATACAACTACCTTATTTTTTGGACTCATTCACTTCAAAAAATCAATGAAAATCTCAAGACAATGATATAATACTCATAGGTGTCTTTACATAAGCTCAAAATACCAATTATATCACCAAAGTGCCCAAAACATTGACTAAGTCCTAAGAATTATTATAATACTTTATATAGGTGTTTTTGGTCTTGAAAAGGTGTTATTAATATAATATCATCAAAGGATTATTATAAATATTTATTAATATGTTTTTAGACTATATTTGAGGATGAGAAACCAATTTCTTTTATTGGTTTCTTAATAATTAAACTTCAATGACAACTCTGCTCTTTAGGTCTGGATGGCCTAATCAACCTACTTGGAAGGATATTGACTTGGATTAAATACCAAATTATTTTAATCACTTCAACTATTATATATTGTTTAAAAAATAACACTAGACCTTCATAATAGGTTTATACTCAATCAACAATGTAAAACACTTGAATTTTCTCTTAAATGAACTTTACTATGACTATTTACAGGGAGATCAAAAAATAGTCCTCTATATTCTTACGAAAAAGGTTATTTTTAGAATTATATCTATTTTAATACCTTATAAACCTTCTCTAAAAACTTCCATATGATTTTGGGGATATTTCACTACTTCAGAATTCATGTTATGGTTCTTTTTATATCAAAAGCCCTATTCTAAGGTTTGACTATGCACATAGAGCTTAATAACTTCAAATTAATTATTCATATAATTTAAAGACTATTTTCAAGAAATAAAACTTGTAAAATAGTCTTGAATACATCCCTCAACTTCTCACATCTTATAAAAAAACTCAAGAAATTGTTTATATGTGATACAAGAGACTGCAAGTGACTATAGACACATAGAAAGCAGGCTTTAGAAGGTTTCAATGACATGATCCATATAGAAATTGTAAATACTCATAAATTGAAGTTGGATTTCATTCACACATGAAATAACTTTGTGAATACAACATATTAAGTTACAACACACCTTTTATTTATAATAAAATGATTATTTTGACTACATAAACCCTTGTTCTATCTTGGTAGACTATTAACTCTGCTAGTATTAATGAAGTTCTTCACTTTTTAAGCTTGTTTTGACCTTAGATCCTTATTATTTTCAAGTTTTAAGTTGATAAAGTTGTTGGATATGTACTATACTTGGAGTTTGATATCTTTGCCTTGAAATATTCTTAACAACCTTGTTCTCAACTTAGAAAATAAAAATTAATTAACGGGTCTATCAATATGCATAAATGAACAACATGTGTGTGTGTGTGTGTGTGTGTGTGTGTGTGTGTGTGTGTGTGTGTGTGTGTGTGTGTGTAATAGGTTTCGTGCTACAAGTTATTCATTTATGCATATTGATAGACCCATTAATTAATTTTCATTTTCTAAGTTGAGAACAAGGTTGTTAATAATATTTCAAGGCAAAGATATATATATATATATATATATATATATATAGTAATGAGATAGTCATTCATACTTTACATATACCATATACATAGTAATACATGAAGGTATGAGGTCAATCATACATGACATCTCCCTGTTGTTGTGATACAATCACTCATATTTAAAATGAATACAACTAATCACCCTAGTACCTTCCATTTCCACCTAAACCATTAACCCCAAACCCTAAAAACTAAATATTAAACCCTAAACATTATAACCTGAACCCTAATCCATAAACCTTGAACCATGAATACTAAATAATACACCTAAACCCTAAACCTCAAGCCATAAACCTTGAACCCTTAACCCTAATACATTAGCCCTACACCCAAAAAAATAATCCATAGACCATAAATTTTAGACCCTAAACATATAGCTCTAAAACATTAAACCCTATACTTTATACCCTATACCCTAAACCCTAAAACCTAAATGTAAGCCCTTAACCCTAAACCCCAAAACATAAATCTAAAATCCTAAATCCTAAACACTAAACCCTTAACCTTATACCATCAATTTTAAACACTAAACCCTAAAAAGATTCAAAATCAAGAACATTAAACCCTAAATACTAAACCCCAAATGCTAAACCTTGAACCCTAAAATCTTAATCCTAAACTTTAATCCTAAAACCCTAAGCACTAAACCCTAAAACTTGAAATTTGAACCCTAAAAAATAAACCCATAACCATAAAAATTCAAACTCAAAACCATGAACCCTAAATTCTAAAACCATAAACCCTAAACCTTAAAACATTAATTGTAAAACACAAATAACCAACCTAAAACACTAAAATATAAACATTGAAACCTAAACCCTTCACCCCAAACCCTAAAAATAAACCCTAAACCATGATCACTAAACTAAAACACTAAACCCTAAACCCTAAATCCTAAACCTTAAAACATAAATCCCTAATCCTAAACTATAAACCCCAATCCATTAAATTCTAAACTCTAAACACTAAACTTGACACCAAACCTAAAACCCTAAATCATAGGATGTAAACCCCTAACCATGAATAATAAACCCTAAATTAAAAGCTAAGGCCCTAAAACCCAAGCCTTAATCTTTATAACATAAACCATAAAACCCCAACCTTAAACCCAAAACCCCAATAACTAATCCCTAAACTCTAAATCCTAATCTTAAACTCCAAACCTAAACCCTAAATCCTTACACTTAATACCTGAACTCATAACCCCAAGCCTAAAACCATAAACCATAAGTCATAAATCCTAAACATTAACTCCTCAACCAAAAATTATTAACCCAAAACCCAAAATTATAAACCTAAATCCCTAAACCTTAAACCTTAAATCTAAACCTAAAAACACAAACCCAAAACTCTAAATCATAAACACTAAAATACAAATAATAAACCCTAATCCCTAATCCTCACACACTAAATCCCAAACCATAAATACTAAACACTAAGTTCTAAACCCCAAACCCTCAACCAAACCCCAAATACCAAAACCCTGAACCTTACACCCTAAACCCTAAATCTTAAGTGAGAAACTAGAAACCTAAAACCCTAACCCCAAACAACAAACCCCAAACCCTAAAATATAAACCCTTGGTCCCTTGAACCATAAACCATAAATACCAAAACTTTAAACATAAAATATAAATTATAAGCCCTAAATCTTAATCCCTAAGCCATAACACTAAAAATTAAACCCTAAACACTAACCCCTATACCCTAAACCTAAAATTGTGAATATTAAACCATAAACCATAAACCATAAAAATTAAATTTATAAATACTAAACCTCTAACTATAAACCATAATCTTGAGTTATCACTAATATAGAGAAAGGAGGGGGAATTGGCTAATCCATATCTTAAAAGGATAGGTGTCATTCTCACCTATATAGAGAAAGGTGTAACTAGGGACATTTGTGTAAAAGGATTAAAAGTGGATTTAGGATTAATCACTAAATAATTTGAGGGTTTTTAATTAATGGGTCTATTAATATGCATAAATGGATAACCTATAACATGTAATCTATAACATACATATAATAATGATAGAGTCATTCATACATTACATCTACCCCATACCTATTACTACATGTAGGTATGTTGTCACTCATATATGACATATTCTTGTAGTCATAATATAGTCACTCATACCAGACACAAATATAACTAATCACCTTAGTACACTCTATTTCCACCTAAACTAATAACCCTATACCTTATACCCCAAACCTTGAACACCATAAACCTTAAATGTTAACCTTAAACCTAAATCCTAAATTATATGAACCTTGAATACTTAACCCTAATACATCAACACTAAACCCAAAATAATAATACCTAAACCCTAAAACCTAGAGCCTAAACATAGAACCTTAAAACATTAAACTCTAGACTTTTTACCCTATACCCTAATCCCTAAAACCTAAAATGTAAGCCCTTAACCCTAATGCCCAAACCATAAGCCTAAAATCCTAAATGTTGAAAACTAAATGATAAAACCTTAACCCTATACCATCATTATTAAATACTAAACCCTAAACACAAAATTCATAATCATGAATGTTAAACACTAAACCCCGAACCATAAACCCAAAACCTTGACCCCTAAACTCTTAACACTAAACCCTAATCCTAAAGCCCCAAGAACTAAAACCTAAACCTTGAAAGTTGATCCTTTAAACACAATCCCAGAACCATAAAACCTCAAACCCAAAACCATAGACCCTAGATCCTAAAAATGGATAAACCCTAAACCTTAAAACCTAAACTTTAGAACCCAAACAATACCCACATACAAATAGCATACTAATATCATTTTCTTACATTAAGGAGGAAACTTAGTTTCCTTTTTTATAACTCATTTTACTAATTAGGGTATATGAAGCAAGTGTAAAAAGGTGATTTTTGATCTGTGATCATTTATCATCATCCCTTATTGTTTAAAATGAATTTAGTAGACATGAATTTATCTCGATGAGGGAGTGACTATGTATGATGAGGGATAATGAGGGAATGGTTATGGATAATGAGGGATGATGACGAATGAGAAGGGGGTGATTATGAATGATGAATTATGATGTGGGTTGATGAGGGAGTGATTAGGGATGATGAGGGATAATGAAATATGATGAAGGATTGATTAGGGATGATAAGAAATGATGATGGTTAATGAGGTAATTATTAGGTATGATGAAGGATGATGTTAGTGTGACTAGGGATGATGAGTGAGTGATAAGGTATGATTAAGGATGATGAGGGTTGATGAGGGAGAATTTAGGTATGATAAAGGAGAATGAGGGATGATTATGGATGATGAGGGAGTGATTAGGGATGAAGAATGTTGATGATGGAGTGATTAGAGATAATTAATGACAGTTATATCTAATGAGGGAGGGATTAGTGATAATGAGGGATAATGAGAATAGTTGATGGAGTGAATAGGGATGATAAGTGAATATGAGGGTGGATGAGGGAGTGATTAGGGATGATTTGGGTCAATGAGGGAGTGCCTTATGTGAATTTAGAGTTCTATAATATGAATTTATCCTATGTGACTATGGAATAATGCATGGATTGACCATGTGTCTGACATTTATTTTAGAGTGAATGGTATCTTTTTAGAATGAATTTTGAATGGTGTTTTGATTCATTAAATTCTAAATGGAGTCTATTATGGTGACTATCTACATTCATGTCTAGTATAAATTAGTGTATCATGACTACAAGTAGATTCATGTATGAGTGATTGCACACATATATGTTGTAATAGGTATGCAATAGATGCCATGTATGAGTGACTATATCATGACTATAGGTATGCTACAAGTTACATGCTACATGCCAGTCATTTATGCATATTGATAGACCCATTGATTGAAAATCCCACAAATTATTTAGGAATCCACTTCAATCTCAAGTATTCAATTAGGTAGGGCATGCTCAAGTAGGTAAAGTAGGTAGGGCATACTCAATTAGGTGAAATAGGAGAATAATCAGTGATATAGATCTAATACATACATAACATGATTTGAAACCTTGTTTTTCATTCTATCTTCCAATCATGAAATTTTGAAAAGTAAGTATTGACCAAATTAGATTTTGAAAAACTAACTTCTAAATGATAGCTCCTATAGCTCTAGAATCGATTTCATAAGATGAAAAGTGGCCCTAATTTGTTCTATGTAGTAAAATAAATTTAAAGTATAAGAATATAAAATGTAATATAAATTAAATGTAAATATATCCTTGCACAAAAAAAATAAAAAACACAACAAAAAACCAACTTAGACTACACACCAAAACAAAAACACAATAAAAAACAAATACACATATTTAAACACAAAAACAACTAGCTCAAACTACAATAAATTAACAAATTATGTCTTTGTAAAGGGCGTACACCCTTTCAACATTTCAATATTTTTTTTTTGCATTTTCCCTCCAAATTTTCCTTGGGTATAGGCTTGGGAAGGTCTAAACCTAGCTTGAGACCAGCTAAGGAGAAACCGACTTGGTTTTTAAGAAATTTAGGAGTCATTTTCATCTTTGTCAATACATTTGACCAGGCATATTTTATTATTTAAAAAAAATTATATGGGTTTGTAGAGGGGAAAGTGTAGTTTTAGATTTTTTTTTAATGTTAGAATATTATTTATAATTTTTACTTAATTTATACATAACATGCATCTTTATGGACTATATACATATGATCATAAATTCCCTTATAACTTTTTGAATATTAATCAAATGTTTATATAAATTATATCTCAACAATCTACACATTATCAAATATGATTTTAAAAAAATGATTTTCATGAAGATAAGGTCAAAAATATGTCTTGACTTGTAAAATTATTTACAAAATTATATATATAATAAAAAATATTTGACATTTTCACTTATCCATATATGAAGTTTCATACAAAAATTCATTTGTTTACTAAAAAAAAGTGTGTTCATACACATGAAATCTCTTTATCTTTTCAAAAAAAATTACCAACTTGTTGTCATAAATAAATATATTTCACATACTTTTATCATCTAAGTATTGAAAAAATACATATATTTAGAAACTACATTCAAAATTTCATAGTTCATGTTCTTATGTCATTGTCAAATTAGTTTTAAAAGTTTCTCTAACATTATCTCCAAATTAAATTATTTTTATTTTAAGAATAAAAAGTGTCACTTTATACCCCCTCCTTTTATCCCCCATTATCTTTCATCTATCCTAGACATAATATATAAAATGCATATGCACTATAATGTGTACATGTTATTATCTCAATATACAAGTGTTTTCCCAACATTTATTTTTAGGGTATTTCAGGAATTCTAACCCCACAAACATTCCTTTCATCATTCTATGTTTTCCATAATGAATACAAGAGGAATCAACATTTTATTTGAGTTCCCCACTGTCAAAAGGAATCAAATTATTCTTTGGTTTCCCACCATCAAAAGGAATCAAATTGTTCTTTGGCTAGTCATGGGTAATGGATCTCATTCAAAGAAGAGGAAGAAGTTATAGCACAAAACACTAGAGCAATTAAAAGAGTTGAGAGAAAAATAAAAGGTAAGGATGTAAGCATTTCACTTGAAATAAAGTAAATACACTATCCCTAATTATGCAAATGTTTTATATAGTGATGAACTTAATGATATTGAATTGAAAATGATGATGAATATTTATCTAAAAGTCCAAATTATGTTTCAAGTCCACATTCAATGTATAAAGTTTTTTATTTTGTTGATGATAAATCTATGCATGATGATTTACCACTATCAATGAAGATAATTTAATTGAAACAAATAATGATGAAAGTAACAATGAATAAAATACAATACCATAACTAAAAAATGAAATTAATATGAATAAACTAGTAGTAAGCATAACTATTTTGAAACGCCCTCTCAACAAATTCCACCATTAATAACACCTCCATGGATTATGTGTAGAAAAGACAAGTACTTAATTGAATTTGCTGAAAATATTTTAAAACCAATGTATAAAATAATGTTTGACCACCATTCTAGAAGACTGACAAAAAAATTTAGGATAATTTCTTTGATAAATTATATTTAGATAGTAAAAAATGTCAATTATTTATTTTGTTGATGAAATTTATTAATATGAGACCTACAATGTACATCTAAGGACTAATAACATCTAACATATATGATGAAAACAATAATTTTTTTGAAAATATACATGAATATCATACTATAAGCCCAAAATAATGCTATAAATATTGTAATGTTTCTTGGTGTATAATTACAACTTATAAAATAAATGGTCAAACAAGGAAAAAATGATTGATTTCAAAAATTACTTGAGCACTAGACATAAATAGAAAAACATTAATGAAAGAAATTATAAGATGACAAAGACTTAATGATTCCATACCATTGATATTTTGACATTCTCTAGCAGACTTCCATGAAATAACAAAGCTATAACAATTGTTCTTAAAGATTTACTTGCACAATTTTGGAAAGAAAATATGAGATTTTCACCCAATACAAGAGATGTAATGAAAACAAGAGTTGGTTCTTGTAATCATGAATCAAATCTAAAACATTTTGTTGATATGAACCAAACACAATTATACTCTAAGTTTTTGTAAAAATATCTACAAATTTCTATTAGTCAAAGATATTTTGAGATGGTCAAACCATTTTATGTAAAAATAAATCACACACACACCACTTGTTGTTGTAGACAACATGTTGAATTTTTAATGCACTATGATGTTTATCTCCATATAAATTGTACTTTACATACTAAAAATATTTTTTAAGATTGTGGCATAAAATTTCTATCAAAATAAGCCATGGAGTTTAATCCATTTTTTGTGAAAGATCAGATGGATAGTTTTTTTTATAACGAATCATGTTTGGATGGAAATTACAACATTTGCGGTGGACTAACAAAATAAAAAAATTGTATCTATGAGAAGAGTACAAGTGCAATTGTACAAGAATTAACTAGTTTGAGAGAATTCAAATCTAGGACATATCAATTAAAAGATGGCAAATAATCCAAAAGGTGTGAGCTTGCTACAAAATAGACACTTGTTTCAAAATTTATGGTCAATGTCTGGGAGAAAATTATTTATGAGTATACAAGGTACATACATGGATATATAGTTGGATGAACATTTTAAGCTAAGAAAGTACACAATCCTACTTGGTTATATTATTTCAATAGTTGACTTTGCTGAGAATTACACATTCAAACTATAAATAAAAGTTTAGTCATAATATTACAACTCAATATAAGTTTCTATAGTCATGTCTATATAATTCATACATGCACTCATACTACAAAACAAGATCAAAAAATACTAAGGGAGTACCATTTCTATGTCAATGATGACTAATGACATTGTATAGAGTATATGAAAGGTTATTTTGAGATGTTATATGGATAGTTGATTGAGGGGAACATTACTTGTATTCAATAGTATATTTGGTCATAAATTTGTACATAACAATTCAAGAATGCATATATGTTTTAGAAGTTAAGTAGGATGCACATTACCACTAGCATAAAACATATTTATAATTTCACTTAGGTTGGTTATGGAAAAGGGGAGCATGATGGTGTTGAATCATGTGTAAAAAGTATTGTTGAAAGAGATAATTTAAAATTTGAAGATGATGTGGTTTTGACTAATGTAAAAACCATTGTTGAATTGTGTAATGAGAACATGAGCCATGGTGCTCAATAAAATTCTATCATTCATAGACATTTTAGTCTATGGAGGAAGAACACTTGGAAAAATATGATCATTCCATGGCTGTAATGGGATCAAGTGAGCTCCACTCATTTAATATCTCAAATACAAGTTCTTTGACTATCCATACTAGACACTTGGCATGTTTCTCTTCTACATGCATGAGCTCTGTTTGGAATGAGTGTGAGTCATAAGAGTGGGTGGATGACTAGAGATGTAGAACTCTAATTATAATCGACACATATCAACTTTCACCATCATTACAACTTATAAATTTGACATCATCATATGACTTTAATAATGTATCTGATCTAGTGCAACCAAGTAAAAGATTAATCATTATGTATTATTTATTCTCATTATCTATCTTGATAGTGGCATTAAAATTTATTTTTCTGTGATAAAGGGAAAGTTTTTGTAGTTATTTTTAGAAAGGGAAATAAAGACAGAACATATTAATACTTATGTCAGTGTGTAGAGTAAAATAAAAATTTGACTTCCCTAGTCATAGATGGAGAAAACATTGACTATCCCACTGGGTCTATGGTAGTTACTAGAACTTGGATTCGATGATATCCTATCAAAAATTTATGTATTGTTGTTTGAAGACTTTTAAACACATAGGAAGATATTGTAATATTCAAATTTGGTTATTAAAACAATTATTTAATTAGTCAAATATCATGAGAGGCCATTAAACAAGAATCTACATAAATTTTGTGACTCAGACCATGAATATATTCTTTCTACTATTAGGATTAGAGTAGATCCTAGTGGTTTGATGGATTGAAATTAGAAGGTATGTTGACTTGTTAAATGTAGATATAATAAATTTTATACAAGGTTTTTGATATTTTAGGTAGTATATATGAATTTCATTTTTAAATACTTACTAACATTTTTTTTAGGTTAGTGGTGTCAAATATGCTTCCACCTTCACACAATTTGAATTTTTAGTAAATAATTTCATATTATTGAAGCTAACAAAAGCATAATAGAAGTACTTAGTTATTATAGATTTTGAGCATTGTTGATGCCAACATGTGAAGTGGGTTTATTAAATAGGCATGAACAGAGTTCAATAACTTGGCCTTGATGTTATCTACCACCCCAAATGTGTTATTAGTATTAGTTTCCTTCCATAATAAACCAGAGGAGGAGTTCTATAACTACCCCTTTAACTTTGACAACATTTGTTATCAATATTTCCCCACTCTTGAACAATTGTGAAAAATTACCTCTGGATGGATTTGTATGTTGAATTCATGAAAAAACTATAATTTTCCTATCTAGATATGCTTGAAGTTATATATTTACACCAGTCTCAAAGGCATCAATGCTAGTTGAAGCTCAAGAACTTGTCTCTTCACTACAAAAAAATGTATTTTAAGACTTGTTACTATAAATTATGCCACAAAGTTGTCTTGAATGTTCCATTTATTTGATTTGAGGTTAAATTATAGGGATTTTGGACACACACAAATTCTTATAGTTTATCTAAGTGACACATGATTTCCATTTTATGCATGTCTAAAGTTAAACTAAAAAAAATCATTTTTCTTATATTGGGAAGGGCATTCTTGAGGTTATAATGGGTGGTGGGTCTCTTGATAAGGTGTGATAAAAGGCCAATAACTTGGTCCTAGACATTATCTACCATCTTGGATGTGTTGGTAGTTCTAGATTCCATCCATGAAGCATTAAAATAAAATTCTCCAACTGTCCCATCAACTTTGACAATATTTATTATCAGTGGTTCCATGGTCCTAAATAGTAATGAAAACACAATTTTGGGTGGATTTAGACATATATGTAATGCTAAAACATTTATTTTTCCTATTTATACATTCTTGAAGTGATATATTTGCACTTGGATGTCATGGAGATATAGATTCTAGTTGGAGCTTAAGAACTTATCTCTTCACTATACAAAGTTACATATTAGGACCTATTACTACAAATTATGTTATGTATTGGTATTTAAATTTACATAAAAGTGATTTATGGTGGAATTATATGGATTTGAAATTCATGTGAGGGTTCTTCAATTTCATCCAAATGACTCACAATTTTTGTTTATGCACTTCTGAAGTTAGGCTAGAAAATTGCATTTTTTTTGTATTAGGAATGGTGTTATTAAGTCTAGAATGGGTGGTGAGTCTCTCAAAAATGTATGATAGGAGGAAAAAAAATATTCCTATATTTTATCTACCACCCTGGATTTTTTTGTAGTGTTATTTTCCAGCCATAAAACACTAGAAGTGGAGTTCTCTAAATGTCACTTCAACTTTGAAAATATTTATTGTTAGTGTTTCTACACTATTGAACAATATTAAAATCATGTTATTGGGTGGTTTTAGATGTTAATATCATGGTAAAATATTAAATTTTACTATCTATACATGTTTTAATTGATGTATTTACATCTGGAGGTTGCAGAGGCATAAATGCTAGTTAGAACTCAAGAATTTGTCTATTCATTACAAAACATTGCATTTTAGAACTTGTTACTATAATTTGTGCCAAGAATTGGAATTTAATGTTAAATTTAAATGATATAATTTGGAATTATATTTGTTTTTCATGCATGTGAATTTTTTAAAATTTCATCAAAATGACTTATAGTTTCCATGTTATGCAAGTTTGAAGTTAGGCTAACAAACTACATTATTATTATATTGGGAAGGATGTTCTTAATGACAAAATGGGTGGTGGATCTCTCAAATGGGAGTGATTTAGGAAAAAAACATATTAATAGATTTTATATACCACCCAATAATTTTTTTAGTGACACCTTTCAGACATGAAGCACCCTAAGTAGAGTTCTCCAGTTGTCACTTCAACTTTGACAACATTTATTATCAGTGGTTCCACACTCCTAAACAATAGTGAAAACACACTTCCATGTGGATTTATATGTCAAGGTTTTGGTATCATGTGTAATTTTCCTATATAAAATTACTTAAAGTGATGAATTTTTACCTAGAGGTTGTGGAGATATAAATGCTAGTTAGAGCTCAAGAACTTCTCTCCTCACTATAAAAAGTTGCATTTTAAGAATTGTTTCTACAACTTGTGCCATGGATTGGTGTTGAGGGTTCCATTAAAATGATATAAGTGAAATTATATGGATTTAACATGCATGTGAGGGTTATTATTTTTCATCGAAATGACTTACAATTTATGTTTTACATAGTATGAAGTTGGGCTAAAAACTATAATTTTCTTGTATTGGGAAGGGCATTCTTGAGGATGGAATGGGTGGTGGGCCTCTTGAACAAGCATGATAATAGGCCAAAAATATAGTCCTGTATGTTATATTCTACCCTATATGTGTTGTAAATTCCATTTTCCATCCATGAAACACCAGAAGTAGAGTTCTCCAAGCACCACTTCAAATTTGATAACATGGGTAAATGCAAGTTGACTCCAAGAAGAGGACAACCTTTCAATAAAGGAAAAATCATAAAAAAATAATAAGGAGAATATCCAAATAGATAAAATCTCAAAGGAGAGGTAGAACATAAACACTTCATTAAACTTGCATAAGTAAAATGTATAAAGACATTCAAATAAGGTATGCAAGATATGAATACCTGAGTATTCCATTATTTATTTAAATTGTACTTATAATATAAATGTGGTATGTCTATAAATTTAATGACTAAATTTTTTTAATATCGAGTCTCAAATGATATTAAACCAATTTATCAAGGGTATCCACATTATAATAGTGATAAATGGTGTAGCCTAATCATGATAGGCACTTCACATTAATATATATGACTTTATCTCAAAAATTATACTATTTTATCATATATATTTTTAGTTTAAACACATATTTAAATATTTTAAGTTAGTTTTAATAAATTAAACAAAGTCAATATTAAAGCAATCATATCTAAATATGGCCATACAACTATCAAATTTAGTTTTTCAATAATAATGTCAGCCAAATTGTACCCAAAAAGAAGATCACCATAAAATGTGAATAGATATATGTGTATCCATAAAATCATACAAAATAAGAACATAATATAATGTTGGGTTAATTCAATATAGGTACACAATGCTAATAATTCATGCATTGCTATATAGGGATACAAAAAATACATTATTTAACAACATAGTTAGAATGTTAAGTGAATGTCATATATGCATATAATACCAAAAATACATACATTTCCATATAGGCATATAAATAAGTACATAACCTAAGATATTATTCTCATAAAATAGTCTCCCTCTCTTTGCCTTCCTTGAAGAAGACTCGCCTTGGCATGCCTTTCTCATAGATGGATATCCCTTAGATGCCTTAGATTCCTCCAAGGTTTGACTGCAGAGCCTTCTACACTCCTGACTCACTTGTAGTTGAACATGTTCAAATACAAATATTAGTAGATAATTTACATGCTATACATGTACCTAAATTTATAAATTTATTTTAAACTATAATATAAAATAATTTAAACATGCAATTACTAAAATTTTGTGGTTATGCTTAATCTACGTCTAATACTGAATAAGGTTAGTGATAGGTCAAGGTGCATGAACATGAATTTGAAATGAGGATAAAAAATTAAAAGGAGATTTGTTAATCATCTGAATGGGACTATCAAATATTATTGAACAACCCTTTATACACAATGCATTCATATAATTTATATTTTCTCAACTATCTAGTAAAATTATTAAAATAAATATATATTTATAATTTAAAATTACAAGTTAACATGTACCTTGATGAGTTATTACATAGATGATATTGTATAAGTACTAACTTTTTCTATCTCAACTCATAAAGATAGAGGAGTCTTCAATGTGTTCATCAACTAAACAAAGAACCTCACTTAGTTTTCTATAAAATATTGAAGATATATGGAAAATTTATCTCCTTTATTAAACCCATAATAAGTTAAAATAAAATTTAAAACCCTTTTATCTAAACAATTAATTTAGATAAAAAATAATTTTTGGTGATGTAATAACTAATCCTTATATGAATTTTCACTTGTATAATCAAATGGAAATGATGTAATTTGAGGAACTGAGAGAATAATTTTCCCTAGCCAATTCAATTCCAGTCTTACACTTAAAATTTTATCACTCTTAACCTCTGAAACTCGATGTATTTTCTTTATTTATTCCTTATCCTATATGCATGCACTGTGCACTTGTGTGTTTCTAAATTTGTCTATCTCAAGTTAGGACCCTATTGCCATGGAAGTAGACATACAAAGAGAATAAAACTATGAAAAAGAGAAGCACAAAATTAGGGGTAAAATGGTCAAAGGACCTAAGAATAAAATTGACCAAGAGCATACTATTTAATAATAGTGTACTTGAATTTTGAGATCCTTGATAGATAAATTTATTTTAATTTATTGCATAGTATGCATGATTCACATAAGGGAACTAACTTAAGGATTTAAAAAATAAGCAGTTGTAATATAGGTAGCAATGCAAATATTGAGAACTTAAGAAACACTATGAAGAAGATATGATAATCAATAAACTTGTGAAGCATTAAAAGAAGTTTGAGAAGGTGATGAAACACCAACAATATGAAATTATAAGAAATATAAGGAAGAATATATCTTGAAAAAAAATGGATAAAGACATCATAAGACATTGAAGGAGATTCTCTAGAAGGTTGATCATTATTAAAAGCATTCAAAGATCCATTATTCACCCTATAAGGTATATATTCAATTAGGGGTTTTTAGGTTAGGTATTTTATCTCTATATATTTCAACACATATAATTTGCATTCACATCACTATCATTCAAATTTTAATTTGAACATGTATGATTGTTAGTCAAGATCATAGATCTATATAAATAAAGACATGTACACAAAGTATAATATTAACTCAAAATTACCTTTGTATATGTGAACAATGGCCTAGTAACATAAACATATTAGTATTATATGGACCAAAATTGGTTGTACATATGTAAACATTGATTAGCCCAAAAATGTAGCAATAGACTGTGAAGATAATGACATCATCTCCTCTTGAAATATAAAAAATTATATATAATATTAAATTTATATGTAAAGTAATTGTTAGCTTTTAAATATAAATATAACGAAAATTTAACATGCTAAATATAAAAGATACATATGTGTGTGTGTGTGTGTGTGTGTGTGTGTGTGTGTGTGTGTGTGTGTGTGTGTGTAGTGAGTAATGTGTGCAAACTAAATGTACATATCAATAACTCATCACTCATGAGTATATCATCTAATCCCTCATAAGCACCACCATCATCATCTAAAATTCTAGTGCATGTAACACCATAATATCGGCAATGGTGTGGTCAAGTATGCACATTAGGTGGAGTATCTCTAACATCAATCTTATAAAGCCTACTCATATGATGAATGAGTGTGTTAATAAGTGCATTAAATTCATAAAAAGTGTCAATCTCTATGACCTCCTTCACCATACATTAAATATCAGGTTGAAGTGTCTTTTTAGTAGGGACCCTTGCAAGCTGATTAGGTGCATGACATGTACCTAGTCTATCCTATACAAAGCTTTTACCTCAGTCTTGAAACTCTTAGTAGTCAAAATAGTTGGAAATTTAATTGAGTACAAACTTTCAGTAGATTATCCTCAAAAAATATAATGGGAATTCATGTTTTTTATATGGTGGGTAAACAAACACCATCCACCATTGGTCCCAAAAATTATTTATAATCAAATTATGTTGACATCGATTGATCAAGAAGCATTTTGTGGATGGTGGAAAGGGTGTATTAATTTTTGGGTCAATGAGTAAGGTAAAAATTAGGTATTTTGATAATTGTTTATCCTTCACCTCATGTGTTGACAATTTATTAACATAGTAATCCCTACCTCTATCCATATATGATTCCCATCTATTAATTTAACTCATTATCAGGTCAACTTGGCCTAATACTGATTCTAAGATATTATCCAAATAGGTGTTGTAAGTGTTGGTCAAAGTGGGGTCCCTCATTCTCATAATTATTTTGTTAATTTCTATTTTTTTCACTATGTGTGTAGTCAAATCCTCCTAACAATCTAAGAGGTATTGTGGAACTATATGAGGTCGAGGAGGACTAGGATGGTAAGGAGGGGTAGACAAAGGGTTAGGAGGGTTAGGAGGTAGTTTATAAGGTTGTTCTCTTTTAGTTGAATGGTTTATTAAAAAATTATTTTTAACAATAAAACAATAAAAATAAAAATAATAATAAATAATAATGTTAATAGGTTTGGTTTTTAATTGCTTACCTCCCCTGTATGGTAGACTTGTTGATTCATCGAGGTAATAGGTGATCATAACATATTTTATACTCCTCCAAGCATAATGCAAAAATGGTTTAGCATAGAGAAGTTAAAAGTAAATATTAAGATAGGTGAGAATGACCATGCCTGTAGGTTTAGGCCTTATTTTTTATTTCAAGTTAATATAACATGTACACATTACAAAAAATACACATTATATACACTATACATAACATATATGCATTATAAAATATACAAATTATGGTATGGTGATAGCGATCCTAATATTTAATAGTGCTTATGCATTATAGACATTAGGTTTATGTGTAATGTTTATAACATGTACGTGTTAGGTTAAGTGTCCATGGACCAACTCTGTGCACTTACCCTGATGTATGTTTCACGTTATTGCTTGGGCATAACTTTTTTAGGATCTTTAATATTTTTTAAAATGAGGGAGGATCGTTAGATTTATAGATTTATGAGAATGATATGGATTGTTAAACTTGATCCAATATCAATGGTTAGAATTAAGTCAAAGATGTGGGGTTGGCTCATAATGGATAAGGTTGGCTGTGTAAGGCTTGATTTGAAAAAGGGATGGGCATAACTAGATTTTTTCATAATTTATCCCCCTTTCCTTAAATTTGGGGATGGACTTTTGGATTTGGAGTGATATTATGATATGATTATAATATTGGATGATATGATAATATATGGGTGATGTGATGATATTTAATTTAATTTAATTTAATTATTTAGATATTTGGATGTGCATGAATTTTATTATTATAGTTAATCAACTAATTAATAAAGAATAATTAGTTGATTAACCCATATGATAATGAGATGGTAATTATATGGGAGTTGATATGCTATTGTGATATCATGATTGATTGATTTGGGGATGGTAGTGAATAGTGACAAGTTAGGCAAGGGAGATGTTTGACAAGATTATGGTTGACTATGTAGGATAGGGACATCTTAGGGATGAAAGATGAATGATTAAGGATGATATTAGATGAAATAGTATAATTGGGTTTTGATATGGATGGTAAATTAAGGTTTAACATGTAATATGGGTTAAGAATGGTATGATGATCTAATTGGGGTTTGCTATGGAGTGTGATGATGAAAGGTTAGAATTAACACCAAGCTGGTAGATTTTATATGTCTACACAATCTATAATACCATTAAAATTTCTCATTAAAAAAGGATACATGGAAAAACTATGAATAGATTTATAATTTAGTATTATTCTCTACACTTGCAAGTTATAGTTATTTGTTCAAAATTTCGATTTGACATGGTAGTAAATGAAGGTTCTTACCACCAAGATGGGTAATCAACATCAATTATATGAATTAATGGAAAACTTTAATAGTATTTTAGAGTGTGATCAATGGAAATTAACAACATACACAATCTTCATTTGATAGGTTTTAGTAAATTTTAAGAATATTTTGATATTTTCTACAAGGATTTTCACTTCTTTCATTATTTATCTAAAAATTAGTTTTTGTAGGTAAAGGGTATGCAATTTTACATGTGTGTGTAGGGAAGTTACTCATTTTTCATATGGATTTATGAATGGTATATGATTATATTAGGAAATATTTATAGCTAAACTGTGTAACATAAATTTTAAGCCACCGTATAGGAAGGATTTTTAACATTAATAGGAATTATGTCAAAACAAAGAGATTAACATTAAAGAAGCATAAAAATCATGAATGTAAAATGAAACAATATTACCTCACAAGCAAGAAATCCAAAAAATGAGAGAAAATATTTTTCAAGTGGAAAAACTATCAAATGTAGAAAAACCCCACATCTATTATAAGACTTTTCAACAATTATCTTCACAATACAAGCTTAGAAACAAGAATAATAGAGAAAAAGAGAGAGATTCAAGTATAAAATAGAGGATGAGATGAATCTTTAAATATATAAAGAAGAAGGATGAGGGAGTTATAATATTCCCATCATGAGCTTACAAGGTCTCCTTAGTGTGTGTCAAATATCATATTCCCCAAAAGGTGAAGGGAAGTGTGATCCATATGTGAGAATGAGTTACTTGTACAAGTAACTCCAAGAATCTTAAAAAATAAAAAAAGAGATGAGAGATACCTCATAAATATAAGATAAATTGAATTTTTTATGATAATAAATGCACACATAAAAGATAGAGTTAGGATAGCCTAAAGTGAACCCAAATAATAATAATCTACACCAATCCCTCTTAAGCTTAATTTGGGGTTACAGAAGTGGAGGAAAAAATGTAAAAAAAAAGGAAGGGAGTTAACATTATATAACACTCCCCCTTAATGCAAAATTCCTTCAAGAGGAATTATAATAATTGGGGAAAAATGAAAAACAGAAGGTGTTGTCAAGAAAGTTGTAAAAATTTGTTCATCAACAATCATGAAGAAGATTTTTCGGATAATATGATCAATCTATAAAGGAAAAAGGACTAATAAGAAGAATAAATTATCCATTAAAACCTACAAAAGAAACAACCTAACACCAATCTTTATGTTAAATAAATAATATGCCATAAAAATATGATACATACATACAAATAATTTTAATTAAGGTAAATAGAGAAAAATATAACTTCCATCATAAAGTGTGAAAGTTTTCATGAAAAAAGTTGGTCAAATTAATGATATCTAAAAAAATATATCTCCTTAACAACATAAAATCAAGGAATGCATAAAAAGTTTGAGTTTATCAAAAGGGAGATAAAGAATATATGTCATTTGTAAAATTTATGCTATGTGAAGCAATTGAATAATTATCACATGAAGACACATCAAAGTCTCTAAAAAATAAATTATCTTCAAGAATAAAATAGTTTAAACAAAAAATTAAGAGTTTTAGTAGTTTTAAAACAATAAAAATTGACATGATTTTATTTATCATGAGATTTGTGTGGATGTAATTTCTAATATTTAGAGATAGGAGGCCTGTGTTTACCACAATGTTCATAATTTTTATTATTTTTCACCAAATAATGAGCATGACAAGTATTATAATAAAAAAATCATATGATAATTAAGATCAATATCATGACAAATCCTTTGGTGTAGAGAACAATGAGACTTCATGTTATCTTGGGAAGAATTATAATTGAGCCCTACAAGAATTGTATTAGTTTTAAGAAAAATAAGTTCAAACAATTACATTTTTTTGTTTATCTAGACCATTACCAGAATACTCCATAGAGTGCATAATCTATAAACTATGGTTAGAAAAAAATTGATGCAAAGGAGTGCAAAATTTACTAGAAATACGTTGATCATCAATATGAGAGGTGTTACTAAGGTTAAAAGACACAAGTTTTACATTAAATGCATAAATGGAAGTTTGTACAATCTCCATTTTGACATGAAAACAATTTTAGAAGGCATTAAAAGTGATATTTTGACATTTAAGATCATGAAATTTATGATTTTGAAAATAATTTTCTTCCTTAAAATTCTTAAATGGTGTTGATTTAAAAGCCATTTTTTAACAACTAAAGAAAAAAAAATTCTATTTGCAATCTTTAAACTCCAAGGATAAGAGATATTTAGACATCAAGGTTGCGTTATAGAACAAGGGGCATGCATTGACAAGTCCCTGTAGGGAAATAGCTTTGAACATTTGTACAATGTTAAATATTAAGACAATAATAAAGGCTGAAATATGGTTGGACAATGTTAAATTTGAAGACAATAATATAGGCTAAAGTTATTTATAGTTTTAAGCTGGAATTGTGTCACAAGCAGTCATATTTATCACTAGCATTTTTGGATTCTTTGCTAGGTCTGCAAGGCATTCTCTTCTCTCAAGGGGCTGATTTCTTTGTAAATTTGAAATAGAATCCCCTATTATCTATAAAAAAAAATACAAGAGGCATAAGAGTATGAGCAAAAAATATTTACAATCCTGAGAAAGAATAAAACCAAGAAAACTTCAATGCTTTTAGAAATTTCAAAGAAAATTTCAAGCTATACATTATTATATGAACAACATTAGTAGAAGTCTTAAGAGTATGAGCAAAAAAACATTTTACAAAAAACTTCAAGCTATACCTTGGTACCAAGATATGTAAGAGTTATAACCATGTTATTTTTGGAAATTTCAAAGTTGGGAGACATGGCTAGACACCTATTAAAAACATATTTTAGATACATTAAAATCACTTCTAGTCTAACAACAAAATAGTATCTTTAGAGAATGATATGATATACAATAGTCATACACATTCATACCTCTCAACATGTAATGACAGGATCCAATTCCCCACAATTCTTATATATGATTCCCATGCTGCAATACTCTTCAATATGCATAGGCCCTTGTAATTCATCTTTTTCATAACAACTAAGGTTCATATTCATCTTTTGGCACTTCATAATATTTATGAATGCCTTCATATTGCATCATTTATGAGTGCACAACCTTCATATTGTAATAAATGGGTTGTATTACAAAACATAGACAATATAATTACATTATTGATGCCTTGCACAAGAAAATAATCTTATATGCTACAACAAGGAATAATGTTTAAAACACATACTACACTTTGCAAGCCTTTGCATTAAACTACCCTTGACAAGCATAATGGTTGTGACATTGAATGCAAAAACATTGAGAGTGGTATCTATAAGTAAAGTTGAGACTTGGGTTTGTATGAATGTCTTTACCATGCATAAGGCGATGGGAACATTATTGAATCAAATTTATTGAGCAAACTATTTTGAGTTAAATTATGTCCATAATTCTAGATAATTAAACTATTGGGAGAGATTTCTTGCATTATAAAGTTATTTACAATAGATAGTTGCTACTCCTTTAAATTATATCCTAGTATATATTTAATCATGTTTTCTCTTGGGGACTAATTTTTTTTACTTTGTCTATTGGGTATAACAAAAACTACATCACTACATGAATTAAATACAAAACATCTAAAACTACATAGTGACATTTATTCATAGAAAGAAACAAATTTGAAACTACAACACCACACGAATTAAATACAAAATATTTATTTTGTCATGAATTAAATAGAAAACATCTGAATCACCATGAATTAAATACAAAACATCTAAAACTACATAGTGACATTTATTCATAGAAAAGAACAAATTTGAAACTAGAACACCACATGAATTAATTGCAAAACATTTATTTTGTATTGACATTTACCCATAGAATAAATTTGAAATTATAGATTAAAAAATAAACTATAATAATTAGTATTAACAAGTTTCTTGGGATCAATATGATTGCAACAATGCCATATAAATTAAATAATTATAACAGTGCCATACGAATTAAATAATTGTAACAACACCCCATGATTTAAATATACAATATTTACTTTGTACTGATATTTTTAAAACTAAGTTATACAAATTAAATAATTGTAGCATCACCACATGAATTAAATACACAATATTTACTTTATATTGATATTAAAATAATTCATGAATACTAACTATAGTACCTAACCTTTGGACATTATGTATTTTGAAAAATAGTATTTTTGATATGCAAACCAGTTTAGGGTGAAAAGTTGACTCGCCAAAGCCTACGTGATTCTAGGGGAATATTAATCCATTTTATTAAGAAATATGAGGCTTATTTGAGACCTGCAGATGATGTAGCAGTAATAGAAATGATTTATCATAGGCATAGACATGGGAAGATGCACAAATGGAATGAACATACTCTATTTTAGGTAGGGTAGGTCTAGGTTTTTTTTTCTAGACGTCAACCCATGTGTATATGGAAACATATACACATAAATTGATGCCATGGCAATAAAATACATACTAGATTACCAAGTTATAAGTGTAGGGGAGCAGGTGGGTGTTAATATCATATCAAGAGTCCTTCAAATTTTCCAAACAAAAAATAATCTAAATCTTATTTTTACTTCAATATATTTTGTTATGGAAATAAAGTCAAGCACGGAAATAAGTTTTATGAGAATATAATAATAGTTGTAATCTAATATCACTAATGATCCTAAAAACTCCTATACCCAAAAATTATGAATCTTAACCATAAATTAATTATAGTAGGGAAATTAGTTATCATCTAAACACTTAGCTATAAATACACAAATTATAAGTTCATTACAAAATTAATAGACCATATATGTATCGAATTTATAGCTTTGCACACAATTAAACAATTTCAATTTAATAAGGATTGATCATTATTAGAATAGAAAGTTAATCTTGAGTAGGGTAGAATGGCTTTATAAGGTCCAAAAATTCTAATCAAACCATACAACATGTTCTACATATCTATGTCTAATAATATCAAAATCACAAGATTAGATCATAAATTTATTGACACTGAGATGAAACAATATACAAATGATGGTTATAATGTTAATTTCAATATGCCATTGCATCAAGAATATAAGCCTACTTTATTACTAGACCATCCAACTAAGGTTTCTAAGTAGATATGGATTTAAATTTACTCAAAAATATGAATACCATTTTTAATTTAAATCAGAAATTAAAAAGCAACCCTTATGGAAGTAATTCATTCTTATGTCCTAGAGAAAAATAATTAACCAAAATTGGTAAAATAATATAACCCTTAAATATATATGAGAAATGGAAATAAGCTTGATTTTCATATCCATGAAAATTGATGTAGTAGGTGGATAGAAAGATGTCATATGAGGCATATTTGGGACCTATAGATATGAAGATAAGATCTCCTTTTGTTTTTGGTTTTAAATTACAAAAATAAGGCAGTGCACAAGTGATAGTTCATGGGCCGAGGAATAATAAAGCAATCCAAAATGCAATGGTATTAATTTATAGAAAGAAACAACACATACCCAAATGCTAAATAGAAAAACAAAAAATGACTTACCCATTTCACTTTCCATTAAGGAATTTGTAACAGAATCCAGTTAAAAGAATCCACAAGAGATAACATGCTTGGACTAATGGCCATTTCCCCAAATTCAAATATCAAATTCACCAAGGGTTGAGTACATACTGACCAAAATTAGGGTTTTGGTAGAGGATAAAACTACAAAAAAATGTCAAAACCCAATTAAACGCTTCAAAAATTTGAAGTTGAATTTAGATTTACAAAGGCTACACCACATTATATACAAAACCCACTCCAGATAAATAAGCCCACCCTATCTAGATAGAAAAATAGATTGGGGTCCTATAAGACTATGGACCAGACCAAAAGATGAAAGAATTTATTAAACTTCCATTTGGAATTCACATAAGTGTTGTTGCCCTTCCTAGCTGTAGAAACCTACCACATGACTACCACATATATCCATTAAAAAAAAATTACCACTGTGCCTTGAAACTAAACTGGCAGTTTTGACCAATAGTGAAATCAAATAATAATAGCATATAAGCCCATGACACTATGAATAACACAAAAACCTTTCAGTCAATAAATATAAAGTAAAAAAATAATATTATATTTGATTAAGTAAAAAGCATGCAACTTATCTTCATAAATAAATCACATCTTTAAGAGTACGTGAAATAATATTTTGTGACTCACAAATAAATCTAAAATTAATAACTAGTTAAAATTGAATGAATGATATTAATCCTTCCCTCCGAAACTAATAAAATAGAAAAATATTAAAAAATAATAATAAATGCTTTAATCACTTGATATCATTTATATATTTTCAAGCTTTTAAACAAAGTTTTGATTAAAATCCTTAAAAATGATGATGGAAGAAAAATAAAAATAAAAAAATCTTATAGTCCACGTAATTTAATTTCATCTTTGAATGAAATATACCTGCATATATACTAATAGTAAATGGTAAAAAAAAAAAAAAACATTATACCAAGATTTTGTTTTACCTCTTAAAAAAACAAAGAGAAGAATATCTCACTTAGCATTATTATGCAAAATGCTTTAAAAAGGAGATTTTAAGTTTTTAAACTTCTTATATGTAAAAAATAATGAAACGTCACGTTTATACATGAGGGATTGTGCCACACTTAGGTAGAAAACAAATAATTCAAATTTTAAAAAATTATCCAAGAAATGAAATATTTGATCACTTTTTTTTCTTTCAAATATTTATAGTGTATTCTTAGTTTAAAAAATAATAAACCATTAAATTTTTGACTAAAATAAAATGTAAGTCAAAAAAATAAGTTAGTTAAATGTGATGGGTATATTTTAAAAAATAAGTTATTGGTCACCCAAAATTAAATTAAATGTAGAGTTATTAATTAAAATAAAAAAAATAGTACACTAAATTAAAAAATGGTTGGATATATGTAAATAGATACAAGAAAATGTTTGCAAGGGTTAAAATCTTTGTCAAAAAAAGTGTCACGAAATCACACTTCTCTACCTACACACTTACATACTTAAAGTTTAACATTGAAAAAAACTTGTTCCGGAATGTAAAATAAAATAATATTACCTCACAAGCAACTAATCGATAAAAAGAAAGAGACAAAAATTTTCAAATAGGAAAATCATTGAACAGAGAAAGACCCCACATCTATTACAAGGCTTGCCAATAATTATCTTCACAATAAAAGCTTAGAAACAAGAATAATAGAGAAGATGAGAGAGCTTAAAGTATAGAAGAGAAGAGAAAATGGATCTTTAAATAAAGTAAGAACAGAGATGAGGGAATTACAAGAATCTCATCACGACCTTACAAAGTCTCCTTAGTGTGTGTCAAATTCTTATTCCCTAAAAAGTGAAGGGAACTGTGTAACATGTTTAGGGAAGAATTACTTGCGCAAGTAACTCCAAGAATCCTATAAAAGTATAAAAGAGATAAGAGACACCTCATAAATCAAGGATAAAGTAAATTTATTTTCATAACAAATGCACACCTAAACGATAGACTTAAGATAAGCTAAAGTAGCCTCAAGTGAATCCATATAAGATTAATCTCCAACAAACATTTATTATACCTTTGAAAAATAAATTTAGGAAAATAAAAATCATGTCTCTTCTAAGATACTTTGCAACATTGGGAGAAACTACACCATGTCTTTGTTTTCATTGTTTACAATGTTAAATACATTGGTCATGAGTGCCTTCATCATGTAAAAGAATAGAAATGGCATTGCAGCTCAATCATTTCTATTGTTTGCTATGATAGTCCTCAGAAATCAAATTTTCATACACTATTTGTATCCCTCAACTGAAAGCATTATAAATAAGATATACCAGACTCTTGCTATTGTAGTGATTGTTGTAACTAGTGTGATATTTGTAAATGCTCAATATATCTTTGTTATCGGGGTTAAGGTCCAATGATAATGCATTATAATGATTTCTTCAACTTGTATATATGCTTCACTTACACATGACATTATATATATATATATATATATATATATATATATATATATATATATATATATATATATATATATATATAGTGTCATGTGTAAGTGAAGCATATATACAAGTTGAAGAAATAATTATAATGCATTATCAACAAACCAAATAAATACATTGAATTCAATCAAGGTGAGGACATGTGCAAATAATTTGGAATCACTTAAACCCAACATGACTAGCCATCGAGAGTATTCCTAATGTGGCAATGCAATAATATTGTGCATCCTTTTAAATATTCTTAGGGGGTCAAGTGATACTCTACCCCTCCCTTGGTATTTTTTATTTTTCTTCTTAAAAAATATGATATGTTGTTAGGATCAACTATAGAGTGAAGTGATATATTTGGGGGCTCCAACATCATCCTCCAATTGGAATGGTTTTAGATATCCATTTGTATGTATCGGCCCTTTTACTATGATAGATTTGAGATTTTTTTCTTGGATGTTTTCATCTCAAACAAAAGGTCTCCTTGGATTTGAACCACATCTGCTAACAATGATCGTAGCTCTGGATCTTGTGTAAGACATGCAATTGTAAGTATTAAGAACATTACATTGAAATGGTATCATGTAATAAACGATCAATGTTGTTGCCCAATTGTTTGTTTTACATGAGATCTACAACCATTGTTTTATCCTACAAGAGAAAATATATATGGAGATAAGAATCCTGACTCTCACATACTGCTAGGACTCTAATGGACAAGATGACAAGAGGTACAAATTTGTGTAATATAATTGATCTTTCATGCCCAATAAATATTATGCATGTCCCATGTACTGAAGTCTATTTTATGGATTATCAAATGAACTATGTTGACAAAAATTTGAGATAAAGCCATTTAAATTATCTTCCATATCCATAGGTTCATTCTATATATATTTTTCAAGTATTGAATATTTCCAACTATTACAAAAAGGTATTGATTGATTAGATTATATAGGAGGCATGTTTCATTGAGGAAGCATTTCTGTTTTTTAGTAGATTAGTTTTGAAGTTGTCTAACTTGGTTTTATATAGGTAATGTTGTGATAATTTTCATCTAATTAGTTTTAGACTTGTCTAAGTTGACACATGGTGCATTCTCTTTGTTTTAAGAGGCTTGTTGGATATCTAACCCCTATTTTTATTGAAATGACAAATGTTTCAATCATATATTGGGTAACTGAAACAACTCGATGAAAGCCACATATTGCATTGATAGATGTAACATGTTATTGGAATTTGCATTTGTATCTGCATGGGATTGTTGGAGTCCATCCCTAAAATATTTTATCATTTCTTATCATCATCATTGTCCGGGTCACCTTGAAATATTTCACTGCTTTCATGTTATGTATGGCCTTGCCCTTCCTCACCATTTTGTTATTTATCGAGCCCATCGTGGAACAAAATATCTCCTCTCCACACAACTCATTAGCATTCTGTATGAAGGATCACTCCACCTCATTTTCCATCATCACCTCCATCAAAAATATGAAATTATTTTTACTTAATACTTCATGCACAAAAGGTGAGATAAGATGAATGGACATTCATTTAGTGTGAAATAGAATTATAGATTTACACTCTTTAGTTTTATAAAAGCTCATATTACCAAAATAGAATATCACATTCTTTTCGACGTAACTCTCATCTTTAAAACTACTGCTAATAAATTATATATATATATATATATATATATATATATATATATATATATATTCCTTTTTAAAAATGCATATCTTCATATATCAAGTCAAATATGTCTCTTCAATATATCTTAAAAATCATGAATCATTCATTCTTAATCATTCGAATTATATTCTTAAATTACCATCAAATGATGTAAACGTGAAGAAAACACACATGAATTAAAGTAGTCGTCGATAATAAACATCTATATATAAAAAAACATAAATTATAGATGAAGAATATAATATAATATAGTTATGAGTTATTGTCTACGAGTAATTGAGGAATGGAATATAATTTAGTTATGAGTATAATTTTTTTTGCCTCACAAAAATGTTGGCGATTGTGTAAAGCTAAAGTATAATATAATAAATAGTTAAAATACTTTGAAACTGTGATCAACGTTTAACAATTTGGGAAAGCTTGATTTTTACCTAAAAAGCATTTTGATAATTTGTATATTCTTCTAAAGACAGTTCAAAACATTAAAGAAATGCATTTTTAGAAAAGAGAAAATAAAACGTTTTGAATGTTATCAATTGGAATATAGGTTTTTTTCTTTTTAAAAAAGAGCTTATTTTACTTTTTATAATGACAAACAACAATGATATCTAATTTTTTATTTTTTTATTAAATAGTACTAAGAATCAGATCATTTTAATATATACAGTTATAATTTGATTTGAAGTTTTAATTTTTCATCCAATTAAATTTTGGGTGATTGCATTCATTGAATCTACTTTACAAACGAGTAAATAAGGTTATTGATTATTATGTTTTTCTATTTAATTATAATTTAGTTTGAAGTTTTAATTGAATCAAAAATTAGGTGATTGTATTCATCAAATCTACTTTCCAAATAAATAATTATGGTGGCTGATGTCAATTAAAATGTTAAACGATATGTTTGGGCGCGATGCAGGCGAACGGAGGGAAAGGGAAGGCCGACCAGGGCGTGGATACAGGGGAAGCGTGCGTGGGGCAAGGAGAATCGTCCCAGGCAGGACCCCCTTTTTATGTTGGCGACCGTCCAAAGCTGCCTAAAGTCAATGGCTGTTTCCCACGCAGCCATGACAGGCCAGTCCTGGTGGTCCCTCAAGCTGCTGTCAGTGAGGAGGTGGAATATCTGACAGGTCATGCTCTGATATGTAAATTTTTGGGCCTCAGGATCTCACAGCCTGCCTTGGAATCTTGGATGAGGCGCACCTGGCAAGTAGAAGGTGACATTGACATAATGCTGGCTGCGAATAGCTACTTCCTGGTAATTTTCTCTTCTATATCTGATAGAAACCGCATTTTTGAAGGAGGACCCTATTTTTATGACCGTATAGGATTGTTTTTTAAGCCCTGGCACCCTGGATTTAATTCTGCGGAGGACTTGCCTGCTAGTGTCCCTGTCTGGGTTCGCCTCCCACGGCTGCCTCTGGAGTTTTGGAGAGAAGACATCTTGCGTCAAATTGCAGGCCTCCTGGGAACGCCAATTGCTGTATCACACCAGTCCTTAGACAAGAAGTTCATCTCCTTTCCCAGAATTTGTGTGGAAATCAACCTAAACAATCCATTGACTGAATCAATTGAAATTTGTCTAGGAGAGTCAACATGGATTCAACAGGGGGATTACGAAGCTATCCCCTTCCGCTGCAGAATATGCCATCTATATGGCCATCTCCATAGACAATGCCCTCAAGGGGGGAGATCCAGAGGTGTTGATTCTCAGGGTAGAAAAGAATCAGAGCAGCAGCAGAACCAGAGAGGCACCTCTGCTTTCCAGCCTGTAATTCCAGCATATGTAAAAGGTGCTCCAAAAGGGGTAGAGGGGTCTGCTGCTCCTTTGGGAACGCCAGGTCTTGACAAGGATGGTTTTGCTCAAGTCCGTCGGAGAGGGAGAGGTCGGGGGCAGAAGGGGAGAAACCAGGACCGTAGCCTAGAAAGGAGTTTTAACAAGTTTGATGCACTAGAAGGTATGGTGATTGAAGATGGTTTCATCCCTGAGGAGGAGGGAGGACTCTCAGGGAGGGAAGAAAATAAAAATCCCATCAGTGAAGTGCAGGATATGGTAGTCCATCAAGGCCAAGGAAGTGAGATTGTGTTAGGGGCTGCGAATGTGGCAGGTATCCCAGAACTGCAAAACAAGGATTGTAGCTGGGCTGACTTGGTGAAAGAAAAGGATACCCCCAGGAAGGATAAGGAAGTGGTGGAAGCCTTGGGTCTGATGCAAAAACCTTTCAAAAGGGTCTCCTTCTCCACACCATCCAGACCTGGACGCAGAAAGGATCAGGAGAAAATAAAACGTACAGGGGATTTACTGGTCGAATCAGGAGAGGTTAAAACCTTGGTTGAACACTTCACCCAATCTTCTCAATGATAGTGCTGTCATGGAATGTTAGGGGGCTGCATAGTACTCCCAGAAAAAAACTATGCAGAAATTAATTGCTGAGCAATCTCCGGATATCTTATGCATTCAGGAGACCAAACTCTCTGTGGATGCGATGCTAGGTAGTTTTAAAAAAAATTGGGTCTTTGGTCAATGTCAATGTGTGGGGGCGCTTGGAAGCGCAGGAGGGGTTGCCATTTGCTGGGACCCGGCAAAGCTCACACCGGTCCTTTGGATGGCGTCCGCCTCGGCACTCTCCATGACCGCTTCTTCGCTGGAAACTGGGGAGCTGATCTTGGTTACTAATATTTATGCTCCTGGAGATAGTCTGGGATCCTTGAAGCTTTGGGAACATCTAAGTTATGTTTGAAGTTGCTGTCCATACTTGCCATGGATAATGTGTGGTGACTTTAATGCTATCCTCAGTTTGGAGGAAAAAGCAGGTGGGCTCAACCGACTTGATCCCTCTTCGGAGCTCCTTAGGCTTAATATGGAGCGGCTGCGTCTATCTGATGTTAAACCCATTAATGGGAGATTCACCTGGAATAATAGAAGATCTGGTAAGGAAGCTATTTCTGAGCGGTTGGATAGATTTTTAGTTTCATGCTTTTGGCTCTCTAATGCTTTCTCTATTGCTTCTGAAATCCTGGATTGGCGGGGTTCGGACCACTGGCCCATCAAGCTCACAACAAATTTTATTGAGAGGCCCAAGAAACCCCCCTTCAAATTTCAGCTAATGTGGCTCAGGGATTTATCTCTGCATACCCTCATGTCCCACTGGTGGCGGCAGGGGGGTCCTGAGTATGGCACTGCCATGTTCTCCTTCGTCAAGAAGCTTCAACATGTCAAAAGGAAACTTCAGATATGGAATAGAACAAATTTTGGCAACTTGTACGCTAGGAAGAAGGGTGCGCAAGAGAGGCTTGATAGTACAACCAGGCAGATCCTGAATTTTGGCCTGACTGAGGAGCTGCGCACGGCTGAATTTGCAGCTTTGAATGAGCTCAACGAATGGGAAATGCGTGAAGAAATTTTTTGGAAACAGAAAGTTCGGATTGATTGGCTTCAGGAAGGGGACAGGAACACTGCATTTTTCCATAAATCGGTGCAAGCGAGACGCAACAGGAACTACATTGCCTCTCTTGTGACTGAGGATGGCTCTAGTACATCCTCTACTTCTGCCATTACTGAGGAAGCTGTCCGCTTTTATTCTGAGCTTTTCTCTGGCGAGGGGACCATTGCCGAGCTGGAGGAGGATATGGTTTTGTCCTGCATCCCCCATATTGTCACGGATGACATAAATAACGCCCTGATGAAACCTATTGAGTTGGTGGAAGTGGAAAAAGTGGTTTTTGCCATGCGTAGAGGCAAGGCGCCTGGTCCGGATGGCTTTCCGGCTGAATTTTTTCAAGAATTTTGGGACATAATCAGCAATGACTTAGTGGAAGTGGTTCAGGAGTCGTGCCGCAACAAGGAAATGCTTAGAGCGATCAATGCTACCTTTCTGGTGTTGATTCCGAAAAATGATCATGCTAATCAGATGGATCACTTCCGGCCTATTGCTCTCTGCAATATGGTCTACAAAATCATTACCAAGCTCATTGCGGAGAGGCTTAAAGAATGCCTCCCAATGATTATTTCTGAAGAACAGGGGGGCTTTGTGGCTGGGAAGCAGATTCTGGACGGAGTGGTGATTGCCTCGGAAGCCATTCACTCGATGAGCAACTCACAGCAGAGAGCTATGTTTATCAAGCTGGACATGGCTAAGGCGTATGACAGGGTTGACTGGGGTTTCATGCAAAAAACCCTTCTTGCTTTTGGTTTTTGCCAGGATTGGATTCGCTGGGTTTGTAGTTGTGTTACCACTCCGTCGTACTCTGTGCTTATTAATGGCGCGCCTTCCAGACTTTTTGGGGCTTCTAGAGGGCTTCGGCAAGGTGATCCGTTATCCCCCTACCTCTTCATTATCTTAGCTGAAGGCCTTGGCAGGCTCATGAATTCCCAAGCTTCACAGGACCGGATTCAGGGGTGGCAGTGGGGCAATGGTGCAGCTAGATTGACCCACCTTCAATTCGTGGATGATACCATCATCGCTGGGCTTGCTCGGATCAGAGAGGCGCAGGCTTTTCGGAGCGCTCTGGACACCTATTTAGCTGCCTCGGGACAGCAACTGAATGAGCAAAAATCTTCTATTTACTTTTTTAATACTCCTACGTCTATCCAGCGCAGGATCACTGCCATTTTGAGATTCCAACCTCAGTCTCTTCCGGTGACTTATCTGGGGGTTCCCATTGTTGTGGGCAGCCAGCCCCGATTGTTTTGGCAAAACATCCTGGACAAGTTAAGGCAGAAAGTGAATCATTGGACTCACCGGTGGCTTACGATGGCGGGTCGGGTGACCCTTCTTCAGTCGGTTATCCAAGCTCTCCCCATTTACCGCAGCATGGTTCAAGCTGCTCCGAAGTACTTCCTCCGTGAATATGATGCGCTTTCCAGGCAATTTCTGTGGAGCGGCAACCTTCGAAATTCTAAATGGAGCCTGATCAAGTGGAGCACTGTGTGTAGGCCTAAGAGGGCGGGGGGCCTTGGGCTCAGGTCGGCTATCCTCTCTAGTCAGGCCCTTGTGGCTAAGCTGTACTGGAGGTGGTGTACAAATCAGTCCCAGCTTTGGGCCCGCATTCTCTCGCTAAAATATTTGCCTGCGGCGTCGCCGGAGGAGATTCCCAGGTTCCCAGTTGAGGGTAGAGGCTCCATGGTGTGGAACACTCTTAAGTTGGGAGCCTCTCTCGTGCAAGCCAATCTCTTCTGGATTTGTAATAGTGGTACGGAGGTGTTATTCTGGGAAGACTCTTGGAATGGCTGCTCACCGCTCATTCTATCGCACCCTCATCTGCAGGACCTGAGGGAGGCGTTCCAAAATGCGGGTTGGGACACTGTGGAACATTATAAAGAAGCTTTTCAGTTGGGAGAAGCTAGCGTTTTCACTTGGAAACAGGAGGTGGATTGGCCGCAAGGTGGGACTGTTGAGGATAGACAGGAACTTCTTCGGCTCCTTGCTGCTAGAGGATGTAGCTCTCTGACCGAATGTGACACTCTGGCTTGGGGTGGCGACCCCTGTGGGCAATATACTGTTTCCTCGGGATATCAGTGGCTGATCAAGGAGCAATTCGGTGCTGAGGAGGTTCCTTGGAGCAAGAAAATATGGAATCCGGTTACCTGGCCGAAGTGTAACTTCTTCTTGTGGACCCTCACCTACAGGTGCTGCCTCACCTGGAAAAACCTCATCAGGCGTGGTTTTCATGGCCCCTCTATCTGCTTGTGTTGTCGGGAAAGTGAGGAGAATGCTGAACACCTGTTTTTTCATTGTTCTTTCGCTAGAGAGCTTTGGCATTTGTGGTGGGATGCTTGGGAACATCCTTGCAGGCACGCTGGATCCTTGATTGAGTTCTGGCAAAGCCTTGATCAACCCCCCACTAAGGCTTCTATTCTTCAGAATGCGTGGTATGCTGGCCCGTCGTTCATCCTTTGGCACCTTTGGCTCGAACGAAATAGAAGACTTTTTCAACAGCGCTGCCTGAGCACAAGTGCGCTTTGGATGAGGGTGCTGGTGGCCTTGCAGGAAACTCTTCATGCTCGTGGTTATAGTAGTGACGGCTTGCAGGCGCGGGACGCTTCTGTCCTTGCCCGTCTCTCCCCTGGCGCGCCGTTGGGTGCGCTCCCCTGCTTCCAGACTCGGCCCTCGACTTACAGCAGGCACTTGAAGCGCCCGATCAGCAGGGTGGGCAGTTGGCAGCCGTCGGAGGAAGGCGTGGTGAAGATAAACGTGGATGGGTCGGCTAGAGGGAACCCAGGTGAAGCGGGGATTGGAGCCATTGGTAGGAACAACTCTGGCAATATTTGTATGTTATTGACTGAGTACAAGGGTCACCATACCAACAACTGTATGGAGGCGCTGGCAATCCTGGAGGCCTTACGTATTTGTTGTCAACAGGGGTGGCCCAGCATTATCTGTGAATCGGACTCGCAGGTGGTGGTTAACCTGCTGAACAACTCCAATTCCATTTGTCGGGATTGGAAACTTGATGTGATTATTAAGCAGATTAGACAGGTCAGTTCATTTTTTGAAGTTATTTCTTTTCGTCATATTCCCCGGGAGTGGAATGCGGTGGCTGACCGACTGGCTAAATGGGCCACGGAACATGGGCCTGACTGGGCGATTTTTGATCAGAATAGGCTTCCTGCTGACCTTATTCCTATCTTGACTCAGCTTCTTGAGCAGGACATGTGGATGTAATTCCCCGTTTTCGGGCCTGTTTTTAATTTATTTTTACCCCCTCTTTAGTTGCAAAATGTTAAACGATATTTCTCTTTTAATATTATTTTATTTTTAAATATAAATATTTATTATTTTATAATATAATTAATTTGTTAGTTTTTTAAGGTATTTTAAGTAGGAAGAGTGTAAGGATTTTTATGACACTTTATTATGAAAATTTCAAAGATTATAAATATTGATAACACTTTAGTTGGGTAGAGTCTTAAAATTGTGAAGGTTGGCATCAACAATTTTTTTTATAAAACATATTAAAATAAAATTTATAATTTTTAGAGATTTTATTATAAATTAATTTAATCAAAAGAATATTAAGAATCATCATCATATCATTGTTCATAACTTTTGTAATATAATTTTGAGTGTTGAGAAAGTAGTAAAAATATATATGGATTATAATTTTTTTATAAAATGATCATATTATTATAATTTGTATGACCATTTCAAAATTCAAAATTTTCATTTAAAATAATTTAAAAATATCTAAATTCTAAGAGAGATAAAAAAAGATGATGTTGGGTTTGATGTCTAAGTAAATTTGGTAAAATATATATCCTCATTCCTTAAATTTAGGTAGAGTGTAATGTAGTGAGTGTAGACATCCAATTCTTATCATTGTTGTATTAAAATTATAAATATGAATAATATTCTATAACAATACATAATCTAGATTAAAATTGTTTAGATACTCTAATTCATTTGCACACATCATGTGTAAGTGTCGATTTACACTCATCTATCATTGAATGGGGCAATGCATTTCATGCAATCATTATCTTCTTCCAATTCACTTTGCATACAGTTTGTGACCAAGCAAATTATCATTATAGACCATTTAAACACTCTAATTCATTTGTGCATGTCACATGCAAGTGCTAATTTGTGCCTATGTATCCCTGAATAGGGAAATGCATCATTCAAAACTATTATCTTCCTCTAATTCAACTCCAGTCAACTTACGACCAAGTATATTGACATTTTTTGACCATTTTGATTAAACATGTGATTAATTTCTAAGAATTACAAAATGCTAAGTAAAGTCATTAAATAAATCAAATCAGATTAAGATCTTAAGTGAAAAATACATAGAAATTAATTAAATATCAATTATTGAAAAATCGTAATTCAAAATATCTGGGACATGACATCACCCATAACATCATCAAAGGGATGTCAAATACCAAGCATTAATGGAGATAAATATCAGGTTTAAGGCCATCCATACCTTATTAATGTTCCCTTATTCCAAAATATTAATTGCTTTGTCCTCCAAAATTAAATTAATTCTTGGCCACACATCTTGATTTCAAGATGGATGGTAATGGTTGATTCTCAACATTCTTGGAAAAACTATAAATATGTGAGCCATGGCCATAACCTTTAAGCTTTATTTGTGTAATGTTATTATAGAAGAATAGATTCAAGAGGAATCCTTTTAGTGCAGACAACCAATGCGTAAATATTACTAAAAAAGCTTCACTCATTCCCCCAAATTGACCAATCAAAGGACCAAAACCATTGGTGTTAGAAGAGGTGATGGAGGCACTTACTCAAGCATATTGACAAAGACTTGGAACACCAAATCTAAGTACAAACACATTTAGGGACCGTATTTAAAAGGAAAGCCACTTTGGGAGGGTATTGCTTATCTTGATTTCCTCATTAGTTTCTTGATTTTATTAACACTACCCTTTAAGGGAGTGGGCTTAGTATGCTAGATTCTTTATGCTTGTTATTAGTTTTCTTTACTAACGCATGAACTAACCTGCTTTGTAATCCTGTTCTAAGGTAAGTGCATGGAGTTTGAAGATAATTTTATCGATGTTACTTGTAATTTGATTTCATTAATTAATAATGTGATCATTTTATTTAATTAACACAATCACGTTACTTAAATCCAATGATCCGAGCAATATTTCAGGGGATAATTTAGGGGACAGTATTACCCAAATTGGTGGCAAAAGTTTTGGGAGCCATAAATTTTGTATCGTAGTTCTATTTGAATCCCCATTTGAATCATTGAAAAGATAAGAATGAAAAAAACCCAATGGAAGTGCCCCAAATTTTGATTTTAGTAGTGTAGTCTAAAAATAGTAAGTTTTTAAAAATAGTAATTCCTCAAATTTTGTATTGTTGTAAATGTTGAAGTCAAACCACTTAATCTCCTTTGAGATTGGTGACCCTCCACATCCTCCCCCCACATTTAAAACATGTATAAATGAAGATGTAACCTGAAATGGAAATCAAACATCTTTTCTAAGAGATAGGCATATGTTTGGGTCCATAAATTTGATCAATAAAACATCTCTTCTCATAGATAGCATTATTACAATTGTGTTGTTCTTATTTCTTGAATTATCTTTCAACCAAAGCTTTTGAGTTTTGGATCATCCAAGCTTGAGATTGCCAGGCCATAACATGATTACATTATGTGATAATGAGATCATGTTATATTGCATAATAAAGTGATCACATTATTCATGTGATTGCATTATTCACATAACAATAACGTGATCATGTTAATAACATGATCATGTTCCCTGTGTGTAAAAAAAATAAAAAAGAAACTTTGAACGCAAAATTATTCATTTTACATTTATGTTTCCTAGATCTACCCTTGTTTCATGATCACATTTTGCTTAAAAGAATCTAAAAAGTTCCAAGAATTTGCTAGATTCACTCACAGACTTGTTGATCGATGATGTTGTCGAATAAGAGAGGTAAGTGATCAAAATCTTCCATATTTAACCTTATTTTTTCATAATTTTCATTCTTTAACCCATGCTGTTAATTGTAATTTGTTTTTTCTTACATCCCGTCTTGCTAACCCTCCCAACCCTTCACAAAACCCTCTAGTTGCTCCTCCTAACCCTCCATAAAACTCTATTTTTCTTCTTATCCCTCCACCTAACCCTCCTATAGTTCCCCAAAACCCCCTATTAGTCAAGAGGTTTTGATTGATAACATTATGGGAAACAAACTTGAAATTAAAGATTTAATTGATAGAATGAGGGATCCTAGTTTGACTAAATTATATCGCACCTAGCTAGTTAATTCCCTACAAACCTTATTAGGTCAAATTAACTCGATAACGAGTTAAATTGATCAATGGGCCTCATATAGGGATACTTTTAGGGCATATTATGCTGATAAATTTTCATCCCTTTAGGTCAAGAATTTGGATATTTCAAAAGTTGATATTTCTACCCTATTCATCAACCCAACCACCAATGCCCCATTTCTCATAATCATTAAACAATGTTCCTATCTATATTTGTGTAAATAACTTAATCATGACCAATTTTTAGGATTGATGGTTGATGGTCTTTGACTATCCACCATGTAACAACCATGAGGTCTCGTTATATTTTTTGAGAAAACTCTATTTTGAGTTTGTCCTCAACCAGATTCCCAATTATTTTGATTTTAGTGAGTTTCAAGGCTTAGGAAAAGGCTCTGCACAAGATTGACTAGGTGTAAATTATATGCCTAATCACCTTACATAGATTTGTATCTAAAAGCCTCTTGAGACTAAGATCCCCTCCATAATTTAGCAAGTCATGGAGATAGACACTCTCTATGCTCTTAATTTACTCACTGATATACTCATTTAGCATATGAGTAGGCTTTCATAGAGTGATGCTACAGATATGCCATAGGCTACCTGATCTTGACCCTACCCTTTTAGTTTATGTGGAGCTATGTGCATGGGACCTTCTAATAATGATGGCATCAGTGGTTCAGATGGCTTAGATAATATTATTATGAGTGATGAGTTTGTGGCACACACATTTGGCATACAAACATTAGTCACCATATAGATACATGTATATATTAAATAAATGTCATGTTAAATTTAAGTTATGTTTGTAAATTTAATTTTTAAGCTAATAATTAATTTACATAAAAATTTAATATAACAGTCATGTCATTTTTTATGTCACAGGAGGTGATGGTTCCTTCATCATCATAGCCAATATTCACAACATTAGATTTGTAGCAGCCATTGTTTTCATATTTAGATCTAGTTATTGGGCCATCCAAGACTACATCTTCTTATATTAGGATGACACTATTTACCTATACATATGTAAACATTGTTTACATGTATGTTTTTCTCTTTGCATTTTTTATTATCGTAGTTGTTTACATATGTGTTTTTCTCTTTGTATCTAATTTATAAATTCTCTTCTCACTAATTAATGTAAAAATAACACAACCTGTATGCAAAAATAAGTTATTTACATATATCCCATGTACTAAATCAAGGTTAAAATACATGTATTATATTCCTTTTTAGTATTGGTATTTTTATAAAGGTTATGGAATGCATTTACTATAGATCATTTAAGTAAATATCTAACAAGTAGTGTTGTCTTTCCTTGAATGTCACCCAAGTGACTCTAGGTATATCTAAATTCACAATTATTTCTTGATAGTCTCAACACAAGGCTACTTCATCTAAAATGTGTAAAATAAATAGCATGCCCATGCTATTTATTGAAAAATATATTATTCCAAAACACCTTTTCATACCTAGTATCCAAGCATCAAATTATCAAACAAAGATTCATCCATTGCATTTAAGACCTTTTTCACTTTATTTAGTTTATTGGTAATTCCATCCAAGCTTTGATGTGTGTCACTATTGTCATGAACTCCCCCCTATGGATGATATTCCATGTAATATATTGGTATCTCTCTCTTGATGAACATTATGTTCATAATCACACTCATATAACGATTTTATCCTAATCCATAAAATAGATACAATGTTGTGACCCTAAGGTCCTATTGGAGGTAATTATCCCCATCTAGAGGTTGTGCCTAGGGATCCTACTCCTACTCCTACTCCTACTCTTACTCCTACTCCTACTTTTACTCCTGTGATAATGTCCCAATGTTGATGAGTGATGTGGGATACAATTTATCTACTATTGAGTCTTTTGCTTATAACTACATGAGTTATGTCCCTCCCACTATTTTTTGGCTAGATGGAGCCTAAGCTCCCTTAGCCATACCAATATCATTGAGAGTCTTCACCTGACACTCTAATCTAGCCACATTTTCCTCTAGGCCAAATATACAAGTAAGCATATGTTAACAACTCTTAAACCCATGCAAATTTCCATCCTCTCTCCTCAATAATCCTAATAATAAATGCCCATATATATAAAAGGAAATATGTCCCTTTATCTCCCACCAAATGGGAGGAAAATATCCTTATTTAATATCATTTTAAGAGGGTTAGGATAATTACCCACTCTACCCCCACTAGTCTTACCCCATAATTAAAACCTATGTTATGTGCATCAACATCACCAACACCTACTTAACAAATTTAACTATATCACAATCCTCTATCAAGTCCACAACCCTTCCTTTAGCCTATAAGCCTAGTATCCTAATCACAACCTTGAAAGTGATAGTCCACTCTCAAAGGACTTGTGGGAAAATTAAACTATTTTACATGACACATCCTAGTTGGTGAATAGCTTGTAAAGGAATATACTCAATGGGAAAATAATCCCAACCTACACAATCTAGAGTATCCCTATTATATATAGTGTGGCCAAGTCATTATTAATTAATTTTTCTATAATCCTAAATTCAGCCAATTATACTTCATCACTCTACTCCATCAAATGTAGGCCCACCTTTAAAAAATAATTTAAAATATCCCTAAATACTCTAAGTTAATCTTGAAAATTCATCCAAAAAGAAGTAGTTACAAGAGTCCTACCTAAGTCAAACCCCTATTTTTAGATAAGTAATAAATCAACAACCAATATAGCCCAACATGTAATATAGCATAAATTTAAGATCTTGACCCAAATATATTTATATCTATCAATTTTAGAAAAAGAAACTAGTATATTATATATTCCCTTTCATAGTTTTAATCCTCTAATTTTGGTTTTGGTACAAGGCTACAACTCTAACACTTCAATATATGGCTTATCAATTTAGATCTAAGTTTATTTTCATATGCATGCTTGTCTTCTTCTTTCCTATAATGTGTCATTGCATTCATGTAGTTATATAGATAGATATTTTATATACAAGTTCTTGTATTGATCATTTTGGTTTCCATATATAAGATTTAATGTACTTTATATAAAACTAAGTGAGACCTTATTTACATGAATAATTGATGGCTAGTACAGACACTCCTCCCTCTCTACGAGCTGAGATATACATAAGCATTAATGTTGTAATGCCATTTACATAGGCACTAATAGAGTTATATATTAGTTCTTATAATATTGTATTGTAAAAATAGACTTGTTTTAATAATTTTAGTACATGTACTTGGGGAAAATATAATATATGTAAATGTATTGTGTATGTAGGATTATTCTATGATAGCTTATAGTCCTATTCAGATGGTGATTGGGCCAACTTCTCATGTTCCTCTCATATTTGAGATGCCTATTCAAACAACTAAGCCTATCATTAACTTGATTGAGTGTGAAAAATAGATTGTGTAGGATCGCAAGCTTGCAATAAGTGCACATATTTAAATGATTTTTTATTTTAGTTTAAAATTAATTTCTTAATGATCGTTTAAATGTATTTTATGTTAATTTAGTAATAATTCTTGTATTTAAACATGCTCAACTACAAGCTAGCTATGAGCACAGGAACTATAACCAGACCTTGGAGAAATCCAAGGCATTATAGGGGTCTACATCTACTAGAAGGGCATCATAGGGAGAGTCTTTTTTGAGGAAGGCAAAGAGAGGGAGGTTATTTGATGAATAGGATATCTTACACATGAGATGTAATTTTTGGTATGCCTATATATAAATTGATGCATTTTTGGCATTATATATATGCATATAACATTAAACTAACATTAAATACTATGTTGGTAGATGTAATTTTTTGCATGTCTATCACGTCAATCTATGTATTATTGACATTGGACATGTATGTGCCTATATTTTATGCCTATCATGGTAATCTATCTAATTGATATCTAGTTTTTATTTCATTGTGTGTTGTTGTACAGTGTTGTTTTGATCTTCCAAATTATTATATATTGGATCTCATATTTAATGTTGTACATGGACAAATGAGGATTAAAAAAATTATTATTTTCAATGCTATATATATAAGATCTTACATTTTTTTTAAATAAATATTTTATTTCATTATGTGTAGTGGAAATGACTAATGACACTCTTATCACTTAAGCTTAATGGCCTTATTATCTTTGTACATACTTCTTGTACACTTTGGAGACACTTCTTGGGTCATTAGAACCTATTTCAAACCTCTCACATTCATTCTATAACTCATTTCATACATTTCATTCACAAATGTCCTCTCACTCTTTCATTATCTTCTCACCAGGTAATCCTCTTAGGTTTCAAACTTACCAAAACTTGATTTAGGTCTCAAGGACTCGATCTTTTATCATAGATGCTCTTACATGGTCAAATCACACCTAATTTAACCTATTACAAGAACTCAAACACACTTCAACATTAAATTCCACATATAGGGCACAACAAGGCACCCTATAGGCCTGTGACAACAATATGGAGTATTAGTTCAATTTCAAATCTCTCATGCATATTATAAGAGATGAAAAACCTCCTTTACTTATGGGGCCATCTTCCAAGTCCATATCTATTTAATGGCACACTTGAAAAGATTAAGAAACAAATATTACTTCCCTTTGCAATGTGATTGTTAACCCAAAATAGGGTATATATAGGGTTTATTTATTCTAGAGGTGAATAGGTCAATTAATCAATGCCACATAATATGTCAATAGGTCAAATTTGTCAAAATAGTCAAAGTTGTAAAAATTGTTAAAGTTGTCAAAATTGTCAAAATTGTCAAAAATGTCAAAGTTATCAAAGTTGTAAAAAATTTCAAATTTTTAAATAGGTCAATAGATTAATTAGTCATTAAGTTTCTAGGTTTGTAGTTTAAGTTGTCAAAGTTCAAATTGTGGTTGCATAAATCTAGTTCTGATGCTTCCTAAGTCAAAAATGACACTGCTAACATATTCAGGGGGGAAGATAACATCTATGAATAGATTATTGGCCTCCTATCAGGCCTAATCAATAAACCCACCACCCATTCTAGCCTCAAGAACACCCTTCCCAATACAATAAAAATGTAATTTTTAGCCTAAGTTCAAACATGCATAAAATTGAAATTGTAAGTCATTTATATGACCTATCAGATCCTTCATGTACCTAATTAAGCCATATAATCTCACCCTAGATAACTCAAGCGGAAGATTTGATAGCAATTCATTAGACAAGTTGCAGTGATGGGTCCAAAAATGCAAGTTTTTGTCAATGAACAAACAACTTCTCGAGCTCCAACTGGAATTTATACTTTTGGGACCTCCACCTATGAATATATCACTTTGATCACATATAGATAGGTAAATTACATGTTATCACACTTTCATAAAATTTTAATCCACGTGGAAGTTTATTTTCACTGCCATTTTGGAGAGCGAAAACACTAACAAATGTTGTCAAAGTTCAAGTTATGGTTGCATAATTATGGTTCTGATGTTTCTTGAGTGAAAAATAACACTAAAAAAATGTCTAAGAGGGTGGATAACATTTATGAATAGGTTTTTTGCCTCTTTTTAGGCCCGATTGACAAACCCACCACCCATTCTGACCTTAAGAACACCCTTCCCAATACAAAAAAAATACAAATTTTTAGCCTAAGTTTAAACATACATAAAATAAAAAATGTAATTCATTTACATGAACCATAAAATCAATAACATACCTATTTTATCTTTATAATATTACCTTGTATCACTCGATAGGAAGCTTTGAGATCAATCTATTAGGCAAGTTGTAGTGATGGGTCCAAAAATGCAAGTTTTTGTCAATGAACAAACAACTTCTCAAGCTCCAACTGGAATTTCTAACTTTGGTACCTCAACCTACTAATATATTGTTTTGATTACATATATATATATATATATATATATATATATATATATATATATATATATATATATATATATATATATATATATATATATATATATATATTACACATTATCACACTTCCATGCCATTCAAATCCACTTTTAAGTGCATTTTCACTACTATTCTAGAGAGCATAAACACTGACAATAAATGTCATCAAAGTTCACGTTGTGGTTGCAGAACTCTAGTTCCAATGCTTCCTAAGTGAAAAATGACACTTCCAACATGTTTTAGGGAGTATATAATGTATAGTACCAGGTTCTTGGCCTCTTGTCATGCCTGATCAACAAATCCACCACCCATTTTGGCCTCAAGAAAACCCTTCACAATATAAGAAAAAAATAATTTTAGCCTAAGTTTAAACATGCATAAAACAAAAATTGTAAGTCTTTTATGTGAAGAATTAAATCCATAATGTACCTCCTTAATCCCTATAATCATATATTAGATCACTTGATTGTAATCTTAGAGATCAATCTATTAGATAAGTTGCAGTGACAGGTCCAAAAATGCAAGTTTTTATTAGTGAACATTTAACTTCTCAAGCTCTAACTAGCATTTTTACCTTCAAGACCTCCACTTATGAATAGATCACTTTAATCACATCTATATAGGCAAATTAAATGTTATCACACTACCACAAAATTTGAATCCACCTAGAATTTCATTTCACTTCCATTTCAAAGAATGGAAATACTGACAACAAATGTTGTGAAAGTTCAAGTTGTGGTTGCATAGCAATGGTTATGATGCTTCTTGAATGAAAATAAACACCACCAACATGACTAGAGGAGCAGGTAAAGTCTAGTACCAGGTTCTTGGCCTCTCATCAGGTTGATCAATAAACCCTCCACCCATTCTAGCCTCAAAAACATCCTACCCAATATAAGAAAAGTGCAATTTTCAGCCTAAGCTTCTCTTAGCTTCAAGAATATAATTTTTTTTACTAAAAGTGCCAATCATGTGAAAGAGGAAGATTATCTAGCACCATTAACCTACAAACAATTTTATTAAGTAATTAAAAGTGAAATTTATATATGTCTACCTAGAAAATTAAAAAAACATTTGGTAAAATTGATTACATCTACATTTGGAAAGTTAACATACCTCTATATTACAATCCAAAAAACCACTAGGATATTCTCTAACCTTGATAGTATCAATAATAGCTTCATGATCTAACTCTCAAACTTTCCATAATTTCATGTTTAATGTCTTCCCATGATATTTTTGCAGTTGAATATTCATTGCAAGAATCAAATTTGAAAAGTGCAGTATCTTCATGTACATTTTAAACTCTTCAATCAACCATTGATATAAATTTTTTATAGGATATCATTGAAACCAAGTTCTAGTTATTACCACTAACCTAGTGGGATAGTCAATGTTTTCTCCATCTATAACTAGGGAAGTCAATTTTTTCTTTCTCTCTACACACTAACACAAATAGTAATCAATGCCTTCTTCATTATCCTCATCTAAAATAATTGAAAAAACATTCCTTGTACATCATAAAAAATAATTTTTAGTGAGAATACAAATATATATAAATAATGATAATCAATTATATATAATGAAAAATATTCTACCTAGCTGCATTAGATTAGATACATGGTCAAAGTCATCTGATGATGTCATATATGTAAGTTCCAATGTTGTTGGAACCTGATATGTGTTGATTATAATTAGAGGTTTGGAACTCCAATAATCCACCCACTCTTGTAACTCACACTAATTCCAAATAGATTCCATGCATGCATAACAAAAACTTGCCAAGTGTCTCATATGAATAGTCCAAGAACTTGCATTTGAGCTATGAAATGAGTGGAGGTCACTTGAACCTATTAGATTCATACAATCCTCATACTTTTCCAAGTGTTCTTCCTTCATTTACAAAAAATGTCTAAAAATAATAGAATTTGGTTAAGCACCATGACACATGTTCTCATTACACCATTAAACCATAGTTTTTGCATCTATCAAATGAATACCCTCTTCAAATTTTAACTCTTCCCTTTCAATATCTCTTTTACACATGCTCCAACACCATCATGCTCCCATTTTCCATGGCTAGCCTTGGTGAAACTCCAAATGTGTTCTACACCTATGGTAATGTGCATCTTGTTCAACCAATAAAACATCTATGCATTTTTGAATTGCAATGTGCAATTGTTTAACCAAATGTAATGTTGATTGAAAGTAATGTTCCTCAGACTCAACTATTCATATAACTTCTAAAAACAACCTTGCACATACTCTAAATAATGTGATCTATCATCATTGATATAGATATGGTACTCCCTTAATATTTTCCATTGCTACTCTGTATTATTAGGTGCATGTATGAATGTTGTATGCATGAATATGGAAACTTGTGATGAGTTGTAATACTATGATTCATCTTCCATTTTGGGTTTGAATGTGTAATTATCTACAAAATCAACTACTAAAACAATGGAACCAAGTGGGAATATATCCTTTCATATCTTGAAATGTTCATCCAACCATCTAACCTATGTGTGTGCCTTGCATAGTCATAAACAATCTTCTCCCTAAATTTGACCATTTTTTTTTGAAACATGTATCTTTTTTATAACAAGCTCACATGTTTTAGATTATTTTCCATCTTTTACTTGATAAGTCACTGATTTATATTTTCTTAGACTATATAATTCATGTTCAATTGAACTTGTAATCTCCTAATGGATACTTTTTAAAAAAAAATTGGTAATCCACCACAAATGCTATAATTTTCATTTAAACATGATTTTTTGTAAAATAATTTCCCATTCGATCGTTTGCAAAAGATAGTTGAAATAAATTCCCTAGTTGATTTTGGTGGCAATTCAATGCCAAATTCTTGCAAAATATTAGTATGCAAATTATAATGAATATTGGGAAAAAAAATATCATAGTGCATTGAAAATTCAACATTTTTCCTACAACAATAAGTGGGGTGTGTGTGATTTATTTTAATATATAAAGGTTTTTTCATCTCAAAATATCTTTGACAAAAAGAAATTTGTGGATGTTTTTTGCAAAAAATTAGAGTATAATAGTGTTTGAGTCACATCTAATAAATTTTTTGGATGTGGTTCATGGTTAAGAGAACCAAATCTTCTTTTCATAACATCTCTTGCATTGGGTGAAATTCTTGTATTATCTTTTCAAAATTAAGCAAGTAACACTTTCATATTATCAGCTATAGCCTTGTACTTTCATATAAGTCTAGCAGAGAATGCCCAAAGCTCATTGGTATTAGGTTCATCAAGTCTTTCAGTCTTGCAATTACTTTCATTAAATTTTTTATATTTTATATCAAGTATTCAAATTGTTTTTGAAATCAATCATTTTTTCATTGTTTTAGCACTTACTACACAAGTTATCATTATACATCGGGCAAAATTATAATATTTGTTGCATGATCTTTGGCCTATAGTATGATATGCATCATGTATATTTTCAATAATTTCATCATTTTCATCATCCATGTTAGATTTTATTAGTCCTAATGTGTATATTATATATCTTATATTAATCAATTTTATCAATGAAATAAATAATTGACATCTTTGACTACCATACTCCAAATTATGAAATAAAGTATCCCAAATTTATTGAGCTAATCTTCTTGAATGGTGATCAGACATTTTTTTTATTTATTGGTTTTAAAATATTTTCATCAACTTCAATTAAGTACTTGTATTTTCTACACACAATTCTTGGAGGTGTTGGTAATGATGGAATTTGTTGAGAGGCTGTTTCAAAGCCATTATTACTGTCATTGTTTAGAGGTGGGATGGCATTAAATTCTTCACTGTTAATTTCTTCATTATATGTTTCCATGAATTTTTCTTGATGGTTAATTTCATAGTTATTTGTTTCCATCAATTTTTCTTCATTCATGGGGGTGAAGCATCATACATAGAATCATCAACAACAAAATTAAAAATTTGGAACTTTGAATGTGAACTTCTAACATTAACTAATTCATTATTATTCATTTCATTATGGTCAATTTCATTATTATTCATTTCATTATGGTCAATTTCAACATTATTCAATTTATTGTAGTCAATTTCATCATTTCTTAATTCATTATCATCAATTGGCACATTATTAATGGCATTTGGTTCATCAGGATTAGGGTTTGTTCCTTGTTTACCATGAAATTTTTGCATTAGCAGCTTGTGTTTCTCTTTGAAATATTCTAATTCTTCTACTTTTTTGTTCTTCAATAACTTCCTATTCCTCTTTGAATGTGATATGGAACCCATTAGAAGGGATAATTGACAACTTTTCAAAGGTATGATCAAGTACATAGGTATACAAATATTTTAAAAATTTGTAAAGAATGTTTGTGGGGTCATAAGTCTTGATTTAGACTAAAAATAATCATTGATAAATTAGCTTATCACTAAAATAATAATAATGTGATCGTATTGCTACATAACACAATAAAATTATATAATGCAATCATGTTATTACATAATGTGATTGCATTTTTTTTATACAAGGTCCCATCCCATCCAACCCATAAAGAAGTTCATATTGATAATAATGTGATTGCATTATTATATAACATGATATGATCACTTTATTATTGATATAAGCTTTGGGGTTGGAAATTGGAAATGAAGAGAAAGTGTTGCCTATGTTAATAATAACATGATCACGTTATTAACTAATGTGATCATGTTATACTTAATATAGATAAGGGATTTAAATGAAGAACATTTGAGCTACTTATGACACTTATTTATGACTTGATTACCTTCATGTTTGTATTTATGATAAAAGTAGGGTCAATTATGTGATGTACATGTTGCATACATGTTATACAATCAATTGAGACATAAATTTGTTTTAGGGGCTCAATTTTTCCTAAATCACACATTGAATTGCACAAATTGACTAGTTGGATCAAGTCATGATAAAAGATTGATATTTTGATTTTTCCCCAAATAATATCTTTCTATTGAAGGGGTTCAAATTGGCCTCAAATGCCTCATCAATTAAAAGAATCAAATAACTCTCCTCATATTTGGTTAATTAGGTTGAAAGGCTTGAAATAACCATAATTTACTAAATAGATGCACAGTTAGATTAGTGCTCCAAAGGCTTTAGCCATAGGTTTAAAAAGTGTGTTTTATTACATCTCATGATAAAATTAGTTATATCATAAGGCATGTATGTTTGTGGCATGTAGTGGGAATTAGGGCATATGGCTTACAATATATGTTTTAAGGATCATTAGGGATTAGGGCATAGGGTTTAGGTTTAAGGACCTATATATTAATATCCAATTACTAGATATGCCATGTGTTCAAAATGGATTCTTACTATAAAGGATGTTAAATGGGACTAAATTAAAGTTGGTAAATATCTAGAAAGTAAATGGTTAAAATTTAGGGTATAGTGTTTAGGGTTTATGGTTTACAACTTCTAGGTTTTAATGCATATACATGGTTTAGGGTACATAGGGTCAATCACAAAGATAATTGAGGATAATTTGAATCACTTGGACCCATTTGTGATTATAGAACATATCTTTAGATTGTCATTATACCATGAATGTCATCTTGCAAATTGAGTGAATTAGTCAAATGGGGAAATTAGTCATGTGATTTAGGCCAAACTGAGCCTTGTGAACTTAATTCTTAGTCTAAATGATGTTAATTTGGGATAAAATGATTGGTTCAAGGTTTTAAGTGTTTATATTTATAGTAAATAGAGTTTAGGGATTAAGAACTTCAAGGATTAGGGTTTAGGGTATGGGTTTCAAGGTATATAAGGTACAATCATGATGGTGATTGGGGATAATTTGAGCTCCTTAGACATAGATCTATGAGTAAAGAAAGTGAATTTGGGATCAATTATCCCCCACATCATCACAAATTGACCCTACAAAATCAATTATGGTAATCACTGATGCAATTTTAACCAAGTTCATCTATGTGAACCTATTTATTACTATATATAAAGGATGTTAATTAGGGCTAGATTGATCACCGGGGCCTACTAAGCCTCAATGTAATGAATTTAATCCATATAATATCAATTGGGGATCCAAGTGCTCACCATATTAAAAAAATAAGTATTTTTTCAATTTGATATGCAATTCAGTCCAAAGGAGCTGTATGCAAGGAATTACATTCATATAAAATGGAAATTGGGGCTTACTTGGCCTTGATTACATACCAAATTGAACCAATCAAGTATTCAATTATAGATGATACATAATTGGGGCCAATCGAGGCTTGCCTAAGGAATTATGTCAACATAATTTTAATTAGGGCCCTAATTGCACACCTTATTAAAACAATTGAGTGTTATCATGAATCTAATATGAAATCATGATGAATTAAACCCTCTACAAGGAATTACATCCATCTTTAATAACAATTAGATTTTGATTATGCACCAAATTCAATTGAAATAATATTTGGTTTAATATGATCTATAAAATTTAGTCCAAACAAGCCTTGTGTAAGAAATTTCATCCTTCTACTATCAACAAGGGGCTCTATTGGTCCCAAATACATAACATATTGAATCAACCAAGTATTTAGTTTAGTTTAATATGCAATTATTTCCAACCAAGGATCATGCAAGTAATTAAATACATCTAATGTCAATTACAACTTCATTGGCCTTGATTGTAAACTATATCCAGCTAATAATGTATTTGGTTTTATCTTATACATAATTGGGGCCAACTGAGCCCCATGAAAGTAATTGTGTCTATATAATGTTCCATTTGGGTTACATTATCCCTAATTGCACACCATATTGAACCAATTGAGTATTTAGGTTCAATATGATATGCAATTGGGACCACTCAATCCCCAAGAAAGGAATTACATCCATCTAATGTCATTTGGGGCACCAATTACACCATGTTAAATTAGTTGATATTTTATTCAATACTATAAAAAATTAAGGACAACTAAGTCCTTTTTAATTAATTAAATCCACCTAGAATATTAATCAATGCATTTTTCACCCCATGTAATGAATTGTGTCCATCTAATTTGTCCATTTTAAAATTTTCCCCTAATTGCACATCATATTTAACCAATAGAGTATTTTCTTAAATATAATATATAATTAAGAGTAATTGGTCCTTATGCAAGGAATTAATTTAATATAATTTAAATTAGGGATTTGATAGCACACCATATTAAACTAATTGAATATGTACTTCAATCTAATACACAATCAGGGTTAAACAAGCCTTGAGAAAGGAATTATGTCTATATGATGTCAATTGGGTCTCTAATTACGCATCATATTATAAAAAATCAAGTATTTAGTTTAGTTTTATATATAATTGGGGCCAACCAATCTCCATCCAAGGAAATATGTCCATCTAATGTCAATTTGGGATCTATTAGTCTAATTACAAACCATATTGGGATCAAAGTAACAATAAATTGATTCATAGGTTATTACATCTCCAATTATCATTTAATGCTATCAATTATTGACAAGAACATTGGTCCCAAAACATAATCTTAATTTGAAACCAATATTTGATCTTAAGACTACTAGGCCTAATAGCTCCTATTCAGGTTTTAGGATGTTGAGAATATATAATATGATCACATTATATATACTATGACCACATTATTAATGTAGTTAATAACACGATCACATTATTAACATAATCACATTATTAATATGATCATGGTATTTGAATTTGAATTCAATTACCATGCATTTTGTCTCAAGAATGGCTTAAATTCTTGAGCCAAAGGTTTGGACTATCAATGTATAGTCGAGTTTTGAAAGGTATGAAAATAAACAACAAGTTTCAACTTTGATTGCCAAATACACAAATAATTTTAATGTTAAAATTCAAAAACTTGATACCATCATGATGAGCACTCTCTCCTCTTTCCAAAAATATGATTCTTATAATTTTTGGACTAATTTAAGGTTTCAAACTATATTTATTTTTAACTATTCCTTTTTTAGGCCACTGCATGCCACAAACATACATGCCTATACATGTTCATGTGATTTATCTTTCGTTGATGCAAGTGAAAAAAAAATTCTATGGTGATGAAGTATGAATAATTATACACACATTAAAAAAATGATTTTCATTTCTTTTGAGGTATTTAGGCATGACTTATGGATGACTATCTATTTCTTGGTTAGTTTTTAGGATCTATTTACTTGCGAAATTCATAAAAAAAGTACTCATTGAAAAATACAAAAACAATATAGGTGACATGTTAGAACATTTTATCTAAATTTTCTCCAAAGGGTTTCAAATAATATTAAACTCTACTCAAAAAATGATGCACATCACGATCGTCTATCTACTATGTGTTTTGAAAAAAACAAGAGTTCCTCTTCAAAATTTAGATGTTTGACCTAGTTATATATATATATATATATATATATATATATATATATATATATATATATATATATATATATATATATATATATATATATATATAAAGTGGCCTACTTGTGGACATGATTTTTTTTAAATTTCAAAATTGAAATTCTATAGATAATATGAAATATCGACACTCTAAATTTGAAGATAGTTTTAAAAATGAAATGTAGAAGTTTGAATCTAGTTTATAATATATATATATATATATATATATATATATATATATATATATATTCAAACTTCTACATTTCATTTTATTGACTTCTCAAAATAAATAAAAATAAAAATTATGAATGATAGACAAATGAATGTCAACATTATGGTTGGATATAATTGTGAACAACTTACTGTAGAGGGTAAGTGCACAAAGTTGGGGGATAGAAAGTGGCCTACCTGTGGACATGATTTTTTTTAACTTTCAAAAAGTTGAAATTCTATAGATAATATGAAATATCGACACTCTAAATTTGAAGATAGTTTTAAAAATGAAATGTAGAAGTTTGAATCTAGTTTATTATATATATATATATATATATATATATATATATATAAAATAAACTAGATTCAAACTTCTACATTTCATTTTTAAAACTATCTTCAAATTTAGAGTGTCGATATTTCATATTATCTATAGAATTTCAACTTTTTGAAAGTTAAAAAAAATCATGTCCACAGGTAGGCCACTTTCTATCCCCCAACTTTGTGCACTTACCCTCTACAGTAAGTTTTTCACAATTATATCCAACCATAATGTTGACATTCATTTGTCTATCATTCATAATTTTTATTTTTATTTATTTTGAGAAGTCAATAAAAAAATCATAATTTATTAGCCATATGATAGAGTTTGAGGTTAGTTTTTTATTCCCAAAAATATTATATCTAAATTGATGTTATTTGTCACCAGTCAATGAAAAATCAATAGAGAATGTAATAAAATTTTGAAAAAACTCAAATAAAAATGTTAATATTTTTATCCCCTAACATATTTATAATAGATATATTTAAAATATTTATACTAGGCATGGAATGGGATTGTGTTTCCAGTCAAAAGGTCATGTTTGTTAATATTGATTTCAAGAAGGTCTATGACCACATTGAATGTCCTTTTATATTATCCATGCTCCAAGATCTCATTTTTTGTTGAGGTTTATTCAAGTGGTTGATATGATTTTGCAAGATGTTGGGGTGTGTATTATTATTAATGGAGGCCATTCCTCTCAGTTTGAGCTTCATATATCTATTAGGTAAGGATGTCTTTTAGATCCTTCACTTTATGTGTCATCAATTGAAAGGTTTAGCTACCTTATAGCTAATTATGCCTTCAAAAGCTTGGTGAAATTCATCTCTCTCCCTAATTTTGACCACCAATTGCTAAATGGTCACTTTGATGATAACTCTTTTCTCACTCTCCAAGAAGAGGAGTAGTAGGTTGATAATGTTATGGATTGTCTTCACATTTTTTTTTTAGCCTCTGGATCCTCCATTCAATGGAAAAAATGTAGTGTTATCTCTAGTCTCTTTCTCCCAAGCCCCCTTGGCTAGAGGGATATCAATGGCAATGGCTTCTTCCAAAGGTTCAACTTAAGTTCTGTGGAATTCCATTTACTTTATGGTCTTCTCCTATTGAACTTTGATCTTATGTGGTTCAAAGGGTTGTGAAAAAAAAATATTTTTAGATCACAAAACCCTTGTCCTTGGTGAGTTTCATATTTTATCCAAGATATTAGTAGCTATACATGTTTATTATTCTTCTTATTGGGATCCTTCTAATGTTTCTTATGGTTGAATGGAAAAGATTCTAAGATATTTACTCTAGGCCAATTCTAAATGGCATAAAGTCTTTCACATAGTTTCTTGGGATATTTTTTATTGGCCTAAGAAGCAAGTGGTTTGGAACTCCTGAATATTAAGCTTTAAGGTCTAGATCTCAACATTAAATGGGTAATTCAAGGATTAGAAGGTGATGAAACCTAGAAGAACTTGCCTCATCACTATATCTCTCAGGGTGTTCTTTGTGCCAAGCATGATTAGAAAGGCCTTGGGATATATAGTATTTTAATTACCCTTGTTCCTATTAAAATTAATGGTATTTTTATCATTCAGATGATTTGGAAAGCTTGGGGTAAACTCAAAATCCTTCTCATTTGTATAAGGGATGGTTTCAAGAATGGTCTTTCTCTTAATTCGTATTCCCTTTTATGGTATCCCTTTGGTGGTCTCATAATGTTCCCTTTGCTTTATTCCCTTATATAAAAGGCTTAATATTGTTCAAAATAGGTGTGAAAAACATTAGGTATCTTTTCTATAAAGTGAATCAATCTTGGCGTCCTTGGCAACAAGTTCAAACTAAATTTAACTTAAATAATGCATATGGTGAATCTATTGTATAAATTTAAGGCTCTATAAATAATGAGTATCTTAATAAGATTAAATTCAACTCCATTACTCCCTGGTGGAAGGATTGGAATTGGCCTACATCCACTCCCTTTACTCATTATTATCCTCATTTTGAGGATAGTTTTTAGTTCCACAACATATTCAAGATGATACTCTCAATCATTGATAGAACCTTTGTTCCAGCCGTGTGGTCTGGTCCATAAGGTTTGAAACCATGTAGACTGCTCCCATTGAACATAAAAAGGTTCATTATCTTTGGTGTATTCTCTATCAAGGTTTGCCAGTGGGTGACCAGTTTAAGCACATGGGGGTTTCAAATCCCATTTACCTATAATATTATCAACCTAAGACAATTAAGCATCTTTTATAGTTTTACTCCCATGCTTAGACTATGTAGCAATGAATTCATAACCTTTTTCAATTGTTTAGGTATGAGTTATTTATGTGGAAGATGGTTGCTTGGGGGACTCCACCCTTCTTCATGCAAGATACAATAGATTTTAGCAGATTTTTTATGTTGATATTCTTTATCAAATATGGAAAGCTAAAAATAATTCTTGTTTTAATCATGAAAAAATATAACATAGTTTTCATGTTACGAATAAAGTTACTATCATTTCTAATGTTACTCTTTAGATTGAAATCCAAAATAATAAATTTTACCTAGAGATTAACCACCTCCAATGTTTGATTGATCACTAGGGGAATACCTTATGTGTAGTTAGCTGAGAGCCTCCAAATCTTCCATGCCTATAGTCACCTCATTGTGGGCAAGTTTGTGGTATGCACTAGTATCATTCCAAGAAAAAGCACAAGAGACTCTCTCCTCACTAGTGTAATGAAATATTATACCAAAAATGTGTGGCATTAATGGAATATATACATAAATATCATAACATCCCTCCACTCTTCTGAAGCCTAGACTCTACGCTAGATTTGTGCCCATACACTAGGCTCCCCTACATTTACAAGCCCCAGATGAACATTGTAATGTTAGCATAGCCACCTGCTCTGTGACTATAATCTAAGTGGAAGCTTTGATACCAAATGTAACAAATCATTACACTAAAACCTTGAGGTGTTAGATAAATATATACATCGGTATCATAACATCCCACCACACTTATGAATCCTAGACTTTAGGTTGGATTTGCACCCATACACTAGGATCCCCTTCATGTATAAGCCCTAGATAAACACTACAATGTTGTCATAGCTACTCACTCTATGAATTGTACTTAGGTGGAAGATATGATACCAAATGTGATGATAGTTACACCAAAATCTTGAGGCATTATTGAAATTCATACATCAAGGTTTCACTAAAGCCTCAAGGTTTTAGTGTAACAGTTCCTTACAAATAGTCACCCCATTTTTATTCATCTCCATAGTATGATTGGCCTTGTGGCTCTACCAGAGTTGGAGGTGATAAAAGGGACTAGGGCCCTCCCCCATAGGATAAATATTTGTAACTAGATATTGTTATTTTGCATGATACACATAAGGAAGACAACAATAATCCTCAATAGAATGATGGCTAGGATCCTTTACCTATTGATGAAGATCCCTTACTCAAGGGGTGTTCGGTGAGAAGCAATAGGATCCACATCCTTCATTACCTCCTCTAACCCCCATGTTTATTGCTAAAAAATGATTATTTTATTTACTGGGCTCTAATTTTATGTGTCTTTTTAGTTGTAATGCACCTTTGACAGCTTGATGTGATGTTTTCTTGAATGGTCATTATTGAACTCTATTGGACATGATCTTTCCTAATGATTTCTTACCTTAATTTGACTATGATTGTGGGGTGTGAATTTTTACACCCACCTTTTTATGTGACTAGCATTATATCATTACTTGTTTATATTAATATAGATACATTTTTCAATCAAAAAACTAAAAAAATATCTATATTAGTAATAAAATTAATTAAATTTAAATGTGTGTGAAGGCAAATACCTAACCAACATAGAATACTACATGACATATGAATGTTTGTTTTTAAATGATATTTTTAGAAGTGTGCCCACACATATTTGAATGTTTTCCATATGTATGATAGTCTGCACATATAACTCCCATTCTATTGATGCCCCTTCTTGGATGCAAAGTTTTTAGTTTTCATTGTCAACTTACTCTACATATAATTTTGAGCTTATAAATTTAATGTGGTGTGTCTGACTCAATGATATAAATATATTAGCCTTGTAAAAATAATCTTAAAATTAAAGAAGAGGTATATTTAGAGATAAATTGGAAATAATACCAATGATTTAGTAAAAGGGATGATTTGATGGGAAGATACAACTAGAGTGTGGTAAATTGATTAGTATGTGTGACAATAGGCCATCATTAAATATAACAAAGATATTTGTGTTGTTTAAATGCATTGTATCTTTGTCTTTGTGTGCTAGCATGTCAAGTGGTGAGTTAATTTTGGTATTGATTGTTTTAATGGCATCATTTGAGGGTAGAATGTCACATTTGGATTAATAAATAAGGGGGAAATAGGAAAATAAGAAGTATGTCATAAATGCAAAGATGGTGGGAAATTCCTTAAAAGACTTCTGAGATATCTAAATAAAAAACTAACATATGTACATTTGGATTAAATGGATTTAGATTGTCTCTAAGGAATATTATGGTGTCCACTTGGAAGAGACTAACTAACACATGGAAAAAATCTTCTTGATCTGAAGCAATCTTTCAACCATCACAACATCTTAAACATGGCCTAGAGTGTCAGTGGTGCAAATACTATGTTGAATATTGATCAAAACTTCCTTTTAAATGATGATCATGATGCCTTGGAGAAAGTATTTAAAGTTGTTAGTGTAGAATTGACATTTCATGACCAACAAATTTTGTCTAGAATTTACTCGATTATAAAAGGATAGAGGGACATGTAAAATGGAATGGAGGTGAATATATCTGTGAAATCAAGGGTGAACATTATAAAATGCTACCATGTTCCACCTATTCCTTTGAAAGGTAAGAAACCTTTCACTTTTTCCCATCCCAAATATATCATGGATTTTCAAGCGAAGGAAATGGTCATCATGGACTATAATTCATTTGATTAGTTTTTGGAGCTTTAATATAAGAGATAAAATATTATTTATATATCTTGGCAATATGGGCATGCTTAAGTTGATAGAATTACCTTTAAAACAATATGTAAATTTATATAGAAGACAAGAAACTTGAATCAAATATTATTTTATATAAACCTATTTTTTAATATTATACTTGTCTCTAATTTATGAAATTTGGGGTTTTGTTTTTTTTCTAGAAAGTGATTAAGGGATTTTGGGGTGAAAATATTCACTTCGAGGAACAAGATTATTTGTTTATTTCTTGCTTTATTTATGTGTATTTCACTTTATAATAACATATGTAGATGGTGCGCTTTGTGATTCCTTGGATTTACATATGTTTTGTAAAAGTGAGTAACATGAGATTTTCACTCTATGAGCTTGGGGATTGATTGTTCATGGTTTATGGTGGTGAATTATGAACCACCCTAATAACTATGAGATGTCCCCTAGTGTAATTCTTAATCAAGCTGAGTAAATTATTTGGATCAACCTAGTGATACAAGTGTTAGAAGAAATATTATTGAGGTTGAGTAGACTTTGGATTTGATGTTTTGTGCCTAAGTACTAAGAAGTTGGATAAGTCATGTCTTAGGCTCAATTGATAGGGGTTGGTGTGCATGAATAGAATTTTAAGAAGTTGTTGAAATCAATCCAATAATCTTTCATTAATCAAACCAAATATTGCATAGTTATATCTATAGTTGAAGGCAATCCCTGCAAAGTAGGATCTAACATACTAAAAATAGTAAGTTAACAACTAACAATATAACAACCTAAAATATAGTGAGTGATTTTATGAGACAACCTCACATGACATAAATACTATGATGAATTAAAATCAATATTTTATCTTAAAATTCCATTGTTAATTCAACATGGTCTGAAGTGAACAAGAGGCATATTCTCTCAATGCCTTGAATTTGTCTCATGTAAGTGACTTGGTAAAGGCATTTGCATGTTGTTCTTCTATCATGGAAAACTAGAGCCATATATTATGTTGTTTAATATGTTCATGTATGAAATTTATTTGTACCTTGATGTGTTTTGTTCATTCATAAAACACCATATTGAGAACAAGTTTAAGAACACCTTTATTGTCACAATACAATATTATAGGTTAATTATGTGGTACTCCTAATCCTTAAAGTATGAAACATAGCTATATCACTTCATAGATATCTCCTCCTACAACATGATATTTTGATTTAGTAGAAGACTAAGAAACAAAGTTTTATTTCTTGATCTCCCAGGATATAGGGCTAGATCCCAAAAAGAACACATATCCTGAAGTGAATTTTTTGTCATCAATATTTCCTACATGATCTAAGTCTAAATATCCTATCAATAAGAATTGATCATTCTTCTTGTACTATAGGCAATAGTCTTACATATATATATATATATGTATATATATATATATGTATATATATATATATATATATATATATATGTATATATATATATATATATGTATATATATATATATATGTGTGTGTGTGTATATATATATATAAAATTATCTGCTTTGTTGCTTTCTAATGGGACATCTTTGTCTCTTGCATGAACCATAAGAGATAGCTAACAACATAGCTGATTTCTAGCCTATTATATATCAAGTAAATAAGACTCCTAATTAACTATTGATAGAGAGTTGTATTCACTTGTGGTTATGGATTTGTACGAGACAACTGAAGCCTTTTCTCCATAGATGTATAAATTGTTTTACTATCTAGCATCCAACATTTATTGAGCATTGTCTTGGCATATTTTATTTGTGATACAAATATGTCATGTTACTTTTTCCATACTTCTAGTCCAAGACAATAGTGTAGTAGCCAAATATTTCTAATGTTGAATGATTGGTTAAGATATTTATTCTTTACATCAATCATCTTCACTAAACTTCCAATGATGAATAAATCATAGATATATATAGTAAAAATCACAACATTCCTCATTATTATATGAGGTAGATATTTGGATCATATAGACTCCTCTTGAATCCATGTTGAATGAGATGCTCGTAATTTTTTATATTCCAAGATCTGAGAGGCTCTTTGAGACCATACAATAATTTGATGTGTCTACACACTTTTCATTCATTATAAGGTGTGATTAAACCTTCTAGTTATGTCATGTAGACCTCTTATTATACATACCCATTTAAAAAGACACTTTTCACATCCATTCGGTGTATTTTCCATCTAGACTGAGTATCCATAACAAATATCATTCTGATAGTCTTGATCTTGACCATAGGAGCAAAGGTCTCCTCATAATCTATACTTTCCTTTTGTGCATATCCATTTACTATAAGTCATGCCTTGTTCTTTTCAATAATCACATTTAATTTGTATTTTGTTTTGAAAACTAATTGGCTTCTTCCTTGGCGGAAGATCTACAAGCTTTCATGTGTTATGTTTCATTAATGATTAAAATTATACATTCATGGCATCCTTCCAAGGTTCCAACTCTAGGGATTCTTAAATCGTAGAGGGATCAATTGATTCAAAAACAATGCTCATTAGGGACAAATTTAATTCTTCTCAACTCATGCTATGAGTCCTTGGTCCAATGGTTGATGTCTCTAAAATTTTACCTATTTTAACATCTCTTATTATACTTGTATAACATTTAGGCATACATTCAACTATTCTAGTGGGTGGATTTGTATTATTTGATTGATTGTATTATCTGATTGATCATCCCCATCATCATTGTCACCTTCCATGATATCATGACCTTCCATACTATTTATAGGTCTAATTACTGAATCATTGAGTTTGTGTAAGGTAAACTAGTTTCACCTTTCTCATCAAAATCTACATCTTTTTTTTATGGATGTTTTCCTTGTTTTAGGATCCATAATTCAATAATCTAATGACTCTTCTCTATATCCTAAGAAGATGTATGTCATATATCTATTATCCAACTTATTTATCTTATTTTAAGAACATGCATATAAGCCTTGCATCTAAAAAATTGAAGATGAGCAATGTAAGGTTTATGCCACATCTAAGATTCATATGGATTCATATTTTTAAGATTTTTAGTGGGTGTCTTGTTCAACAAATAAACTATTATATTTACTACCTCTACCCAATATGTGCATGCCAAAATTGAATATTCAATCATGCAAACACCATTTCAATGATAGTGTGATTTCATCATTCTAAAACACCATTTTTTTGGGGAGTGTATGGTCGAATAATTTTTTAGTGAATTCTATGTTGTTTAAAATAAGTATAAAATGCTTTACTTGTGTATCCTCCCCCTTGATCTGACTGGTGAGCTTTGATTTTATGACCAATTTTAGTTTCAACCACTAATTTGAACTCTTTAAAAGTGTTGAAGGTTTGGTCTTTGGTATTTAAACAATATACCCACATTTTATGTGAGTAGTCATCAACAAAGAGATTAAAATATTGAAACCTATGATGACAAGGTCTCATTGGTCCACATAGATTGGTATACACTAGATTTAATTTTCTAGATGCTATAGAGGAACTTTGACCAAATGATTCTCTATGTTGTTTCCCTACTAGATAACTTGGGCATATATCAGTATGTTTTTTCAATTGATAAAGTATACATACCATATTATGATGACTAAGTACAACTATATATCCAAAATTGGCATGACCATATCTATGATGCCATAAATTTACCAATATTAAATCCTTATAAATAAGAACCTAATTTTTTGGCTAAACAAAGTCAAGTTAGACCTAAATCTAGAGGCTCATGCAAGAATTTTTGAGCATTTTGACTTATACCTAATTAAACACATATTTTTACCATCTTTGTAGTCAAAATCAACCTTTAGGTTGTGCTTAAGTAATTGACTAACATATAGTAAATTCTTAGTGAGTTGTGGGACATACAAAGCATCTAATATTTTTAAATCATGTTTTCCACATGGTAAGGAGATGTTACCAATGCCTTAAACATGATAGGATGAACCATCATCCAATAAGACATGATTTTTATGAGGTGTCTCATTCAAACTTTAGAACTGATCTTGTCTTTTATTCACGTGTTGAGTTGCACTAGAGTTGACATACTAGATAGAACTTTTTGAAGTTGATTCCTCATGAGATTTTGTAGCATATATGAATTCCTCATCAGAGTTGGTGTCTTCTTGTTCAATAATGTTTCCTTGTTGATGTGGATTATTTTTATAATTACCCTTCTTCTAACCTTTTCCTTTCTGTGGATTTGATTATTTTTGGTTATTAGGCTTCTTCTTGCTCGATGAGCCCTATGTGAATGAGTTATATCAATAATACTTTAGTTCATGGCCTTATTTTCCAAAAATGAAGATTTTTTTTTGTTATATATTCCTTTGTGGAATGTGTGAATGACATCAATTTTGTTTAGAAGACTTGACTTGTATCTTCCTTTATTTTGATGAGAGGCAAGATCATGTTCTTTAGATTCTTGCTTGCCAAATAAAGTTTTTTATTCTATGACAATTAATGTAGTCATAAATATCATGTAGGAGGGTGGCAGTACTCTCAGTATAATAGGTACAAGAATGGTATATTTCACTTGCTTGAAAAATGCTTGGAATGAGGCCCTCAAGGTTGTAAAACATCTTAAAAAATCTTCCACTCTTTTATTAGACTTTAATTTGAGTGAATGAAGCTGACTCTATAGATGAAAAATTGTTTTTTCATTTTTGGCCTCATATATTGTTTTGAGCTTATACAAAGATTCCCTAGCTGTTGTAGCCTTATGGATATGGGGTATACCTCATATAAAACCCCAAACATTATAATTAATTTTGCCTTATAGTTTTCCTTATCAAACTTACATTATTGATCAACATCAAAAGCATGTCAGGTAAATGTGCCACTAACAACAAACCATATGTCCTCAATTTCTAGATGTGTCTTGACTTTTTTTTCACTTAGTATAGTTGTCACCATGTAGAAGTTGTGAGTCTAGAAAAAAGAATTTTGGACCATTTACAAAAATTGTGTTTAATCTAACAAAAGTTAATGTATTAGTACCTTATCAATTAAGGTATCAATGTCTCCATTTCTATATACCATCATATTGATATACTAAAACTTTCTATATATGTGCCCTTCCTATATACCTATCAGTACATGGAAGAAGCTTTATTGGTGTAGGTATTTACTAATTTTTTTTAATTCACCTTTATTATGTGGATATTAAGTCTATTAGGTTATTTATGACATCATAATGCACACATAAGTGCATGGGATCACTTAGTGGGTGGATGGGGTCTCCATTCCACTTGATCTCCTTAGTGCTTACACCACTAAGGTCTCCAACCCATTAGTGTTACCTCAATGAATTCTCCACTCATAGTGGTGAAGACCACACACTCAATATGTCTAGTTGAGTCACCATACCACTCAAACTGCTTATTTAATTGTGTATCATCCTTTGTGTTCGGTGTCGAGTATTGTTCATTATAAGATATTTCTAGCTTGAGAATTTAGTAAGTATTATGGAGCTATAAGGACCTTGAACCATTTTTGTAGTGTGATTATAAGCCTTGTGCTATTATTCTAATTAGCTAGGAGTTTTGTAAGTTGTGAGAGATAGAGCTGTAAGCTTAATTAGTTGTAAACTTTGAGTTATTATAATGCATTAAATCTCCACCTCATTTAGAATACATCTATTGTAGTTTTGATCTCTTCTAGTTTATAGCTTCAATAGTTGTGTGTGTTTACTCTACAGTCAGTGATATTGGATGTCCAATTCTTAATGATTCTCACATGGTATTAGAGCTCTGGGTTATGGTATTAAATACCATTATTTTATGTTGTTGCTAATGAGAAAATCTTGAGTAGATACTATGTTTTGTATCCTTTGTGAATTGTTGATAAACTTGTATATTTTTATGTTCATCTATACTTTTATTCTTAGAAACAATGTTGACATGATATATTCATTATGTTAATCTACCATTGATAACTCACTATATATACAAGGTTTGTTAGATTTGTGATGTAGGTTTACTAACTTTGACATCTATTTTTCACATTAGCATCCCCTCTCACCATTTTTTGTCTTGATAATGTATTATACATTCCATTTAATCATAAGCTATCCCACACAACCTTCCACATCCCACTCAAATTTAAATGGCTTGCTCTTATGTTGTATGGCCTGTAAAGTTTTGTATTTATGTCTAGTCTCTCTCTTGTTGAGAGCTCTTTCATGTAGCTACTTAGTCTCTCTCATCAATTTATCACCTAGTCTCACATGGTTATTAAGATTGTTCACTACCATTTCAATCACTTTGATCAAACTTCTCTTTGCCAATCATCATTCCCCCTTCAATAGATTTTAGGCTCATCATTAGAATGGTAGCTTTTGTCATCCTTGTTTGTTTTTGGTGAAATGTAGTTTAGCCTTAGTTAAGGCTCCTAAAAACTATAGATGCATGTCGTGAATCTATAGTTGCTACACTATCCACATAGCCTCACTACCCACCATTGGCTCAGTGTCCTACAGTCCAAATGACCAAAACTCTTCATATTTTTATAAAAAAACCACTTACTACTAAAAACTCATGGTTTGGTAAAAACTATGATTTTAGTTTTATTTTTTTTTTAAAAATTGGGTTTCTTTACAATTTTTAATGTCAAATGTGAAGTTGACATAATTAAATTTAATTTTAAAGATTTGATAAGGATTTAGGTGGAATGTGGGGCTTATTAAGATTGGGTGGAGGTCAGATTATACATGGTCGATATAGTCATGGTGGAGATGATTATGTGTGTGGATTATTTATGGTGGGTTTGGCACCAAGATATTTTTTGACTATTTTCATTTAAAACAATAGAGAGAGAATATATTGTATGGAAGTAATAAGGAGATATTAAATAAATTTATTATTATTATTATTATTATTATTATTATTATTACTATTACTTTCTATCATTTATTTCACCTATTGAAGATGAAGTGTGAGGTTTGGTTTGGCAGGTAGCTAAACTACCTCACAAACAAATTAAAAATTTCTCTTCTTCTCTCATTAATTATGCACTACATTAATTCTCTTCTAATACATATGCATTATTGGTAGAACCTGACATCCTCCTGCTTAGTTTATTTGTAGTTTTCACTTATGCTAATTTAGTGGATATTGCACTGATTACTCACATTTATAGATGCAATGTCAATAGAGTTTGACATCTATTTGTTGAGATGTTTTTTTTTTCACTCATAAACTAATTTATCTGATTTGTGTGGACCCATTTTAGTTGACTCTGATGTCCATACTTAGAGAGAGCACTATTACTTATCATAAGCACATATTGCTCATTTCTTGAGCATGTTTTATAATTGAAAACATAGGGGGGGTCACTATTGATTATCTCATGGAGGTTGTTATGGGCCCTACATTCTCACTCATACACACATTCAATTTTCATAATTGTTACCTATTCCCATTTAGTGTCAATTTCACACATTACTCTTGCATTTTATGGATACATTGTCATTTGATCCTGACATCCATATGCTGAGCATGAATTGTCACTTGTTCACTGATTGCTCTCACTTGAATGGACTCATTTTTGGCATAGTCTGAAGTCCATCTCTATAGCATGAATTATTACTCTCAGTTGTGCTCATGTTGACTCCACTTGAGAGATACTTGATGATTAGGAAAGTTGATTCTACACCAATGTTTCTTCTTAGAAAGACAAACTATTCTTCTTGGCATGCATAGATGGAACACTTGATCACAAGAAATAATCATATTTCATTCCTATATGGATATATTCCTTCTTTGACTAAGTTGGTATAATAAGTGGGATAACACTTGTGATAAGGTTTTTGGCACCTTAGTGTTGCATGTTTCCATGGATCTTCATTTCCATGCAAAACATACAATGTGTCCTTATTTGGAGCAAACTATAGTATATTTTTAGATATCTTATTGAGATATTTATCAATCCTCATTTACCTCCTATTATATCTTATGATATTGTTGTACTCTCTCCTCCTACTTCTATTCCATGTGATGACACATTCTAGGTGGATAATGATCTTTTTATTGAGCCACCACCTTAGTTATCTTATTACAGAGTCTAAATTCATTCCTATACAAGATGTTGCTCTTCCAAGGCCTTCACATATTTTCACTTTAAAGGACTCTACTATTTTTAGTGTGAGTACATTCATTGAGAGCTTTGATGATTCATATATTCCTATGTATATTCATAGTACAAAGTTATGTGATTCATATGTAGTATCTTCTTTAGTTTTGACAGATATTTTTCTATGCTCTTCTCTTCACATGGACATTATTGTAGTGAATCTTCCATCTCATTATTCTAATTAGTATACTTCAGTGGCATTACCTCTAGATTATGTGAACAATCTTTCCACACCCATGCCACATATGTGATTTAGATCATATTCAAATATCTTCGTACTAGTACCTTCATCTTCCATTGTAGAACGGGTAGAGCTTCAATACACACATTGTGTTATTCCTTTGTCAAAGCGAAGAAACATTGTTTGATGTAGATGGAATTTTTGTAGTCTTCAAATAGAGGATCTCATCATATAAATTCATCATATTTTGAGTTAGACTTAGAATATTGACTACTTCAACATCATCATCTATGGGGTCTTTTAGTCTCCTCTTCTTTTCTCTTTTTTTTGGGAGGGGGAGTTTTTTCCTATAGGTTTTCTCCTTTTCTCCACTTTGTGAGAGATTGATTGGGTACCTAATCAGGTCTAATTGTCAAGACCCAATTCTATTACCCACCTAATATATGCTTAAGGGAGGGTGTTTATGTAAGTATTTACCACACTTATATAATTGACCTTGCTTAGGTGGATATTAGGTCTATTAAGTGATTTATGACATCATCATGATGTCATCATACACACATAAGTGCATGGGGTGGGTGTATGGGGTCTCCATTCACTTGATATCCTTAATGATTGCACCATTAAGCCTTCCAACCCACTAATTTTGGCTTAGTTCCCTCTCCACTCATAATGGTGGAGGCCATGAACTTAGTTTATCTAGTAGAGTCACCACACCACTCAACCTACCTATTTAATGTCATATCCTCCTTTGTATTTGGTGTAGAGTATTTATCATTCTAAGGCATTTATATCTTGAGTATTTAGTGAGTATTGTGGAGCTATATGGCCCTTGTGTCATTTTTGTAGTGTGATTGTAACCCTTGTGTTATTTTGCTACTTGGCTAGGAACTGTGTAAGCTGTGAGTGATAGAGCTATGAGATTTATAATCTTTAATCCATTATAATGAATTTTATCTCCACCTCATTATTAATACATATATAACATTTATTCTCTCTTCTAGTTTTTATATTCAATAGTTATGTGTTTTTAATTTACAGTTACCGATCTTGGACATTTGATTATGGACAATTCTCACAAGCTCACCCTTTTTATATACCCAAAATTACATGAACTAGGAATAAACATACATGAAAGAGAATAGAACTTGGTACCTAGATAGTATTGAAAGAGGTTCACCCAATCATTAATACCTGCTTAGATGTAATTCTACATACATTGACATAACTACCCTATATACTTGGAATTTCCACTTTTTAGGATTTATGCCTTTTGAATGGATCAAATAGGTAATGGAGGGATGGCTCAATGAAATTATTTAACCTTATTTTTACTTGATGGTTTATAGGTATGATTCACATACATTATTGTTATAGATATATTAGGATATGTATGTTGTAATTCAAGCACGATGGC